>CM032228.1:19450000-19852500 GCA_019009955.1 Riptortus pedestris
GGTATAAAATATATACATATATACTAAAAGTTATAACAGGAGTGAACAATTTTATTGGTGGGAAAGGGGTATATGATGCATAGTAATGTGAAATAATATCAATGATGATTATTTACATTGTCCACAATGTTCTTTTTTTTTATTTATTTATACAGGAGCACCCGCATCTTGGCGATTTGGCTCAAAGTTTCACAATTTAAAATGAAAACAAAATTATAGAAAAATAACAAAAACTGAAACAAAAATAAAAAATTAAATACAGCAAATTATCATTAAATACTAGTAATAGACAATTAACAAACATTAAACAATTAAAAGACGAACATTAGACTAATAGATTAATAAACATTAGACTAGTAATAAACACAAAAAATTAAAATGGTTTTAATAAAAAAAATTATGTTATTCCTATATACTAGTACATTTATATTATTATTTTTTATTTATTTCATTTATTTAGTTTTGTGCCCCACAGCGATGGTGATTGGTATTATTAGGATGATATATTTACTCCCCCATGTGCTTACCTTTTTTG
Source organism: Riptortus pedestris (assembly GCA_019009955.1). NCBI lineage: Eukaryota > Metazoa > Arthropoda > Insecta > Hemiptera > Alydidae > Riptortus > Riptortus pedestris. The sequence continues at coordinate 19,450,536 of CM032228.1, forward strand.
TACTTTTATATTATGGAAAATATTTCTTTGATATCTGATTCTTTCTCATATCCGTGCTTTGTCTAAAGAATATAAACAACATTTCAATCAACATTTACAAAAACATATAATACAAAATAGAATAGGTCTACAGCATACCTAAAAAGATTTAAAAGGGCTAACTTTTATTATATTCTTTAGTCACATTGTTCTAAATAATGATGAGGGATTGCGTAGAAGGTGGTTTTCTTTTGATTAATTATTATTTTTATTTTTTTTAAGATTCACGTTAATTCTGCAAAACCAAAGAAAATTTTAGCGCTTGCCACAGACACTAGAAAGCTGCGGATACAACACAAACACTGAGATTTGGTGTAATTTTTCTAACATAGACTTTTATCGCATAACAAAAGTAATGATGATACGCGCTTTAAATCATTTATTAAATTAACTAAATATTAAATGTCGTGTAATGTTAAAACAAATATAAAAAAAAACTTTACATGATATAACTTGCACTAAATTTATTTCTTACTCTTTTAATGGTGTTTACTATCTTCAGAATTGTAAATATCTTTAAATATGAAAAATCTATTATTTATAGCAAGGTTAAATGTATTGAAAGTGTTGGGAGAAATGTACACAAATAAAAATTCCTAATTGACTTACAAGCGGAGTGCATGGCCTTCCCCCCATCGATTTGAACGAATTTTTTTTAGTGTTTAGAACCTAATGAAAACCCAATTCTGTTAAAGCGAGAGAACGCACTTCTCAAGCGTTCGTCTGAAAAAAATTGTTAAAGTTTGCCTGAACGTCTTGAGTTGTTCTCAAAAAAGCCATTTCAGGGAGTCCCCCGTGGCTCAGGGGATAGTGGCTCTCGTTTTGTAATCGGAAATCTCGAGATCGAAACTCGCAGGGAGTGACTATTATTTTCTTTCATATTTTGCTTTCACCTCTAAATTATAAATTAATATTACTGTTAAAAGAATATTTTTATGCCTAGAGCTTGACAATTTTAAATATCGTTGTTAATTGTAAAAAAAAATAATATCAAATAAATAGGTAATGATAACTAAACCGTATGAAAATATTATTAAAATATCTACGTTATTTTTGATAATTGTTATAAACTTACGTTTTCAATTAATAATATATTTCTTGTATTATATGAAATATTTCCTTATACCAATTAAAATTTTGACAAAAAGCATTCGAATTTTCTTTAAATATATGGAACACACTGAAAATTAAAAAAATGTTTATTTACTAAATTAATGTTAAACAAGTAAATAAACAGCACCAGAAGCAAAAAATGAAAGAAAAATAATCCAGAAAAAAAAATTGTTTCTCCTGGCGAGTTTCGATCTAGAGATTTTCAATTACAAAAGGAAAGCGCTTTCCCCTGAGCTACACGGCACTTGTTGACTTAGTTTCCTTGAGAATACCTCAAGCAATGCAGTCAAACTTTAACAATTTTTTTTAGACGAACCCTTGAGAAGTGGGTTCTCTCGCTTTAACAGAATTGGTTTTTCATTAGGTACTAAACACTAAAAAATTTTTTATCAAATCGGTTGGGGAAGGTCGTGCACCCCCCTTGTAAAATCTAAACGTCTAATTCTTTTATAAGAATTATTAACTTTAGCATATTCCTCTCAAGGGAAATCAGCTGTTGAGGTTGTACTCATGATGTTTCCCGTGAGAAGATGGCACACCCGTTTGATTACGTTTCAGGTGCTTCCCGTCTGGAGGTTTCTTATTATCGTTTCTATTTATTCACTTGATGTTGACGGTGCTATTGTGATACCAGTATGTAGATTTACCTATTGTTAAACTTCACGAGGGAAATTTTCTTAGTTTACGCAGCCCTTGCGTGATGGACTTTTTTTATTTACCAGACGTTTTTATCACAGAAGATTTATTTTCCTGTAATTGTTTTGCAGGGATTTACGTATTTTTAATCAGTGTTTTATTATTCTTATTGTACCCTCCCCACCCCTGGTATTTATTATTATTTATATAAGAATTATCGTATATTTACTTTCTGATATATACGTCCAAACGTGTGATGTGACGTCATCATCTGCTTGCAGGTACATGGCTATAATGCACCCCCTGAGACCGCGGATGGGTCGAAGGACTACCCTCTGCATCGCTGCAGGTATCTGGGTGATCGGCTCAGCCTTCTCCCTCCCCATGCTCCTCTTCTTCACCACCTTCGTCCAGGACTACCAGAACGGCGATCAGAGGGTCGTCTGCTACGCCGAGTGGCCGGACGGAGCAACCACAGAAAGCACTCAGGAATATTGGTAAGCTCTCCAACATTTCTTTTCGTTATTATTTCAAATTACGACATTATACTCATTTTATTTAGATTTCAGCGTTTAATAATAGTTTATTTATGATTTAATAATTCATGTTCATATGTTGATTTATTTATTTATTTTAGGTGTGGCGCAATTTTATATATATTTGCAGGTTGGTAATAAGGCAAGAAACAATTGAGGCGGTCAACGTAAAAAGGGCGTATGGGCTCATCAGCCCTTTTTACGCAGAACGCTTTATTCAATCCGCTATTTCATATAGAGTTCAGTGGTGCAAGTTTCATCGCAATATCTTGAAAATTGACGTTGGCACACCAGTTTTCGTGGGGTAATATCTGCTGGTTTTCACGTCCAGGCCTTGACTTGGGGTTAGTGGTTATGTTAGTATGTGAGTTATGGTTATGTTTTTGATGCAGCTTATTAAGACTGAAAATGAGTGACTCAAGTGAAAGTGAAAAGGTTCAAATTAAGAAGAAAAGGACAAGGAAAATAATAAACAAACAGAAAAACAAACATCATGAGGAAGTGAAAATTAAACGTTCAATGGGCCTATGCTGTAAAACGTCCAAGGGTAAAAGTGCCGAAGTTCATTCTGTCATTGATAGCTGCTGTAGTAGTAAATGCTATGAAAATGTACCTTTTGAAAACCAGGTTGAAGCATTTGATGCTTTTTATTGTGGTCAATCAAAAAGCCTTCAAGACACTTATTTGGCTCGTTGTTTGGAAAAGTTGGAAGGCCCTAAGAAACAAAGTGTTAACTTGAAAAGACCAAGAGAAAATTTATGGAACTACGCAATTTTTGTTGGTGGGAATAAGCTATCAGTTTGTAGAAGGTTTATACTTAATTTATTTCAAATATCACAGAAACGATTACGTGTCGTACAGAACAAACTTCTGAACAATGAATCTTTTGAAGAAAAGCGAGGTTCTCATAATAATAGACTTCGTAGTATTTCATTTCTGAAAATGTTATTTCGCTAATGGTGATCATCTTAAGTCAATTCCACATGATGAAAGCCATTATTGTAAGTCTAAAACTAACCTGTTAAACTTTGACAACTGCATGCTCAACATTAAAACGCTATATGAAATGTTCAAGCATTAACAGCAATGGTAGAGTGCAGGCAAACCCCTTCACCCTTTGAAGTTGTTATGGATGCAGAACTTCTTCAAGACTGGGAACCATTTTTAAATAATCTATTCCTAAAGAAACCTGTCTCAAGAAAAAAAAAAAAATTTACTCTAATGAAATATGTCATTATCAAATCATTGCAAAATGGTGCTCCGCTGTCAAAAAATTATCTTGGACAGTTTGAAGTGTTCAGTTATTGGCGGCCTACTAATCAGATTGGAGATTTTCACAACGTTGCGACTCAAAGGTGTCCTTACCCAGCAGTAAACCAACTTAAAGTTAAAAGCCTTATATCGGTTTCTACAGGAAGAGGATGTGGACTTTATTGAAAATATGATTTCTCAATGTGGATAAAGAAAGAGAGATGTTGTACTGATTTCAAACAAACTAAGTTTACTCGGTAGAAGATTTTTTTTTTTTTCAATTTATTCATCAAATACATGAAACATCTTTTCATTTTGATGTTTTCCCTGTTTAAAATGTAAAATAATTATTATTGTAACAAATAAATAAGTTATAATCTATTTAATTATATCCTTTTTAATAACGTTTTTATCTAAGAATGTATTCTAGCTAAAAAGGGCGTATAAAGTAACTTATGTTTTTTTAATTATTACGAAAACACCAGTTACTGAATTATTTTTTTTAATTGTTGAATATCTTTTAATAGGTGTAATATCAATATTTATTAATATTACAGGAATTACAATTAGTATGACAACAGGAGACAACAATGAAATATTCATTTGGTGTTTTCTCAAAACAAGAGTTTTGCTTATAAGCCCCTTTTACGTAGACCGCCTCAATTTTAAATGAATTTGGGTGGAGTATCAAATTTCGAATTAAATAAATAAATTATATGTATATGAAATGATAAGATCATTATACACCATTAATGATTGAGATGGAGCAGAGAAATTCAATCTCATACTAATGTGGTCACTTTTTAATTGAGGATTGGACAAGGGTAGTTAGGGGTGGAAAGGTTAAGGATTTTATTCCATATGTATAATTATTTTATGCATTATTTCCAACAGCTTGTTATATTTTTTAGCCTATTTTTCTTAAGGGAAATCAGCTATTGAGGTCGTACTCATGATAAGATTTTCGAAAAATGTCTTCAAATGTCCATCGATCCTACACAGGAGATGACGAAAACGAGGTCCGTTCAAAATTATATATATATTTGTCTGTTAACACTCTAGCGGTCTCAATTTTTGTTTAATCGTTACCAAACTCGGATTTAATCATTTTATGTAAAAAGAAAGATCAAGTTCGTTAATAGCTGAAAACGGACAAGGAGTTAACTCTCTTTCCTGACTGATATATCATATCCTAGTACCCGGAACACCTCTCCCTCCGGGCAATTATGTCAATCCGTAGCACTGAGGGCACGTGGAGTGATATCTCAGTCCATATTACGTGGGCACGTTTACCTCCGGACTGTAACATCAGTCCGTAGCACCCTAAGGTCTAATTTTAATCGCAATATCTTGCCGTGTAGGCAGACGCATTGATCAGGAAATGAATTTTTTTTTTACATTCATCGAGACTAAAAGATTCCTTAAGTTCTACAAAATTTTCTTAGTAATGGTATATATATCTATATATATATATATATATATATATATATATATATAAAATTGTAACCTCTGTCTGTACATTGATTTTTTTCGTTAAATTTCACGATAACTTTTCGTTTCACATGTTGCAGACACCATAACTGCATTTGGTTTCTTTGGTGTCTGTTTGTTTGTTACCTTTTCACGCATAAATGGCTAAACTGAATTTTATGAAACTTGGTATGTATATTACTACTAGCCCAACTTAGACTCTAGGCTATATTAATATTCTCTAAGACAAACAGGAGTGGGGGTTATAAGGGAGGCCTGAAATTAAAAATAGCGATATTTCGTTTCCTATTGTTTTTTCGGCAAAAATGAGCATAACAAAAGTTGTTTATTTTCGTATTTAGAGTAACTTTTGTTATATACACTTTTTTTGTATACTGAATTATAAACGAGATATACGCTAAAACCTATAGCGGAAGTGAACAATTATATTTGGGACAAAAGACCCAACCGAAAAAAAAAAAACTCGGTATGTGTATTAGCACTAACGCTTTCATTATAACAAGCCATACCAACATTTCTAGGGACTGGCAGGAGTGGGGGTTATAAGGAAAGCCAGAAATTAAAAATAGCGATATTTCGTTTCCTATTGGTTTTTCGGCGAATACAAACATAACAAAAGTTGTTTATTTTGTTATTTAGAGTAACTTTTGTTATATAAACTTGTTTCGTATAACGAAGTATAAAGGCGTTATGCGCTAAAAATTATAGCGGGAGTCAACCATTTTATTTGGCACAAAAGACTCAACCGAACTAAATAAAACACTCAGTATGTGTTTAGCACTAACGCCTTCCTTATAATAAGCCATACTATTTCTAGGGACGGGCAGGAGTGGGGGTTATAAGGGAGGCCTGAAATTAATAATAATGATTTCCTATTGGGGTTTTGGCAAATATGCACGTAAAAAAAGTTGTTTATTTTGTAATTTAGAAAAATTGCCTCAACACTTCTTTTCAATATGAACTACCAGGCACCTCACCTGAAAAAATTAATTCAAATGTTAATATTTTCTCCTTAATAATTCAAATCTTTGCATAATGCACAGGAAACGGGAAATATGACAATATGCAGGACAGTGAAGTCTTACATAAAAAATTAATTTTATTATTAACAAATCCACAGAAACGACGGGTGTTAACCCTAAACACTGGGACGGGTAAATGTCAAAATATTGTGCAAAGTAAAGCCTTGCCAAAAAAATACAATCGCCATCCAGCCTCAAATGAATTCCCGGTCGTAGCTGGGTATCTGAGCTAGTATGTATATATATATATATATATATATATATATATATATATATATATATATATATATATATATAAAATTGTAACCTCTGTCTTTACATTGATTTTTTTAATATTCTCTAAGACAAACAGGAGTGGGGGTTATAAGGGAGGCCTGAAATTAAAAATAGCAATATTTCGTTTCCTATTGGTTTTTGGGCAAAAATGCACATACCAAAAGTTATTTATTTTGTTATTTAGAGTAACTTTACTTATATACACTTTCGTCTTATGCAGAAGTTTAAATGAGTTATACGTTAAAATGTATAGCGGGAGTCAATAATTTTATTTGGCACAAAAGAACAAACTGAACTAAATAAAACTCCGTATGTGTATTAGCACTAACGCCTTCATTATAACAAGCCATACCAACATTTCTAGATACGGGCAGGAGTGGGGGTTGTGTGGGGGGGCTGAATTAAAAATAGCAGTATTTCTTTTTCAATTGTTTTTTCTGCCAATATGCACATGACAAAAGTTGTTTATTTTGTTATTTAGAGTAACTTTTGTTATATTCACTTTTGTCGTATATAAAAGTATAAACGAGATATACACTAAAATCTAAAGCGGGAGCCAACAATTTTGTTGGGCACTAACGATTGAACCGAACTTAACAAATCTCTGCATGTGAATTGGCATTAATTCTTCCGTGATTATAAGGTATATTAAAAATTTTAGGTTCAAAGGGGAGTGGGGATTATAAGAGAGGCTGAAATGAAAAACTCGCTTTTTTTTATTTCCTATTTGTTTTTCGGCAAACGTGCACATAACAAAAGTTGTTTACTTCGTTATTTTGAGTAGGTAACTTTTGTGTGCATTCACTTTTGTCCTTAAATGAAGTAAACACGGGATATACGCTAAACGGGAGTCAATAATTATATTAGTACTTATTTAAGGGGTTTTAATAAATGAATATTATGACAAATGATGTTATGTTTTCGTCTTATATGATAGTTCAAAGTATGATTCGGATTAGTGAGGTTATAAATATTTGTCACCCCCTCCTCATTTATTTATTTTTCCTAGAAAATAACTTTGTTATTTTTTTCCAATAGAAATATAAACTATAAGAGCATTTCCATTATTTAATTTGTATAATGTACCTTGATGTTATTGAAACAATTATGTAATATCATAACAATTAAACGTTAATGGTAATGTCATTATGACAAAAAACAATATGCGTTTAAACTCGATATGATATTTTCGGGGTATCACTATTATTTAATTCCATCCGGTAGATAAATTATAAAATAATGTTTTGAATCAATAATTTAAGTAGAAGAATGTTGAGAAGTCTCACGCGGGAGCGGAAGATGACGGGAGCCTTACCAGTTAATTGAGTTTACTTATTTCCCGTCTGGTGTTACTGGAAGTGATTTCCAGTGAGATTCACTAATACAAATATGAACTTACGTGCAAAACTTTGCCTAAACTATGAGAGCTCGGATTGGCTTTTGAAAGGAAATATGTTCATTACAGATGATATTTAATTGTAATAAATGCTACCCATGATTATAGTTTGAATTATTGAAAAACGGTGAGTCAAAAAGTGCACAGGGATAGATACAGAAAAAATTTCTATTCTATTAATCCACAAAAGTTACCCTTCAGGGTTGGAAAATCATTACGTCGTGGAGGGAAGTGTAATTGTACACATTAAAGTCTTACTATCAATATATCATCATTAGACAGTCAAGAATGATTTCCCGAGCGAAGCCGGGTACCTTAGCTAGTATATATATATATATATATATATATATATATATATATAAAATGGAGTGCTCAAACTATAACAGAAATCTGAATGGAAATAATTCATCAAAACTTCCTTATTTCATGAATACATTTCGTCAAGACGAAAGGATTATTTAAATGACGCCGAGCCTTGCAAGGGCCGAAAGGACATTCTGTGAAAATAAACCTAGACACGGATTTAGAAGAAATAACAGACCCTCCCTCAACTCCGCCCTTTATAAAAATACTCTTTCATCTTTCTCCGCAGCCTCCAGATTATAAGAAGGGCTTAATGGAAGAACGCTTTACTCAAAGGATAAGCCGATTCTTCGTCTAATACACTCCTTTATATTATATACCTTAAACAAAATTAAGTATAAGAAAATATTTTTAAAAAAAGAAGGAGGTAAAAGGGATACAAAAAAATAATTTATGATAAAATGTTTAATAAAAAATGTAAGTCCATTAATGTTCATAAAATATTCCGAAGCCGCTGAAGAGCACTCTGCGAATATCTTTATCGATCAAAAAGAGATAATTATTCATAATTCAGTTTTCAGTGGCCGAAAATATTACTTGAAGATACAACAGGTTGCCTCAACTAACATGAGTCGTTAGGGAACCACAATTAATTCAAATACAAAAAATGATGACACTTTGTGTGCAAGCAGAGTAGTTCATTCGTATAACAAAGCTATTTTTTGTTCTTGCGAAACTAGGATTTGAAGGGGTAAAATGACCTCTTCAATAAAACAGTTTTTTTAGCAGATTTTTCTTTAGGGAAATCAGCTATGAGGTCGTACTCATGACGCGATTTTCGAGAAATTTCTTCAAATGTCCATCAATAACACAAACTAGATGACGAAAATGAGGTCCGTTAAAAATTATATATATATATATATATATATATATATATTTAGCGGACTGAGTGGGGTGAAATAAATAGTTCTGTTCACTTTTCAAATAGTGTACATCTCGGACAGCTTCCCTATCCAGTTGTGAGACAACGAATCTAAATCGCTTAATTGAATTTCAGATGTCTTGCAGTGCAAAAACAGCTTCGCATTGTAGGAAAAATAATTCCGGGTCGTTTCTACAAAAAGCCGGGACCTGTCTTTAATTGTTGCAGCAGAAGTAGCTTTGACTTGCTGTGACAACTGTACTGGGTCTAACCTGTGTGAAGTTTCCCCGTCCACTGTAAAAATGTCAAAGAAATCTGAACTGGACATGTTGAAAAAAATGTATTACTCACGCAGCGTGGCGTTCACTTCGAAGCGTAGAGATCACGTCGGATCGTAGAGATCACGTCGGGGTCACCAATTTAGTGGACTGAGTGGGGTGAAATAAATAGTTCTGTTCACTTTTCAACTAGTGTATTAAAAACAATCACACAATAACCTCTTCCTCATGAGAATGTAATATTTACACAAAACAAGTCTATTTAGAGTATTTGCACTTCGCCGCATTTTCGACGGACACAACACTGTCTCAGTAAACTCAATATAATAAAGTTCCAGCTAGCGCGCGACACCAGATATTTTCATTTTGCATTTCTAACTTTGCACTCGCAATCCGGTTAACTATTTTCACTCACTGAACATATTTTTAAAACCATCTGGGGGGCTCAGGTTAGCCATGCGAGTTAAAGCGTTGACCTTTATCTCACATGGTAAACCTGGAGTGGCGAGTTCGATTCTCGCCTGGGCAAAGGAAATTATTTAGTGACGAAATTCATTAAATAACGTCCTAAAATCCCACCCTGGCTAGAAATGGGTGGTAACCTGTAGATAACCCGTCCCGATTAGCCTAAGTTGCAAAAAGTGGACGTTAATAAATAAATAAATAAAACCATCTGGTATTTTTTATACCACGTGGTTATCATATTTGATAGCGAACGACTCACGAGTACGTGCGTCGCCGCTACATATATATATATATATATATATATATATATATATATATATATATATATATATATATTTGTCTGATGCCACTCTAGCACTTTTTCTCGTATAGTTACCAAACTCGATATATAATCAGGGTAAAAATCGTTTTTTTAGCAGATTTTTCTTAAGGGAAATCAGCTATGAGGTCCTACTCATTAGGGGTTTTTCGAGAAATTTCTTCATCAAAGATTTTACTCGATAATTTTCGTTTTATGCAAAAAGAAAGATCAAGTTTGCTAATGGCTGAAATCGGACCAGTGGGAGGGGAGGTTTAGAAGGGAGATTTTCGAAAATTCGACATATCTCCGTTACTAGACGTTGTATCGAAAACAGATCCAATTTTCCTTATTGAAAATTAAATTTACTATAAATATTGTTACATAAATTTATTATTTATCTTGTATATTTACCGAAATATTTGCATTTTTATTAAGTATGTGTGGATAACGGACGAGACGAGATCGGCTATCGTCTGTTCTCTTCGTAAGATTCCGCCGAAAATTTGTTTCCGTAACTGTTCGGCTCTCTTGATATTGGTTTAGAAACGCGTGTAAGCTTTTACAATGTGAGATATATACAAATACGCTCTGTTGATAACCCAACCCACCCCCCCCCCCTTCACCCCTTATTTAGTTCTTGAACTACTAAAATTTGAGTCATTAAAATATAAATTATTCTGATTCATTATAAATTACAGTACTAGATATAGTAAATAGTTTGCAATAAAGTTAATATGTTATATTTAAATATATTTCAATAATTCTTTTTCATTCCGGTGAAGAATATGTCTATCTATCTGTTCAGCTCTGACTGGTTGGCAGAACTGTTTCTTTACAATACAGAAGCCGCTTCCGTTGGGAGATTATTAAATTTAACTGAAAGATTTCTCATCACCGATGGTATTTTTGCACGGTGGTGTTTAGTGTTACCAGTATGCAGATTTCTCTATTGTAACACTTCACTTGGGAAATTTGTTTAGTTTACGCAGCCCCTGCGTGACGGACTTTTATGAAGAGCAGTAGTCTTCATAGATTTCAGTAACTTTTCGTATACAGAGGATGGAACATTTCACATAACTCGGTCTAATGCGTTAAAAAACAGTAACATTTAAGTGACCATCAAAAACAGACTGACTGACTTCGGCATTAGTTCTATACAGTCTCAATTCATTATTTGGAATAATGTAGGATTTCGGTACTACTCTTGTTTGAAATAATATAACCTTATCAAGACAAAGAACCATTTGCTAAATTTTTCAATACAACTGCAAAACAAGGAATCATCTTTTTGTCTCACAATTTAGGTGAGCATATTATATTATGATAATTATACTTGAATTCATCTCAAAAAGTAAAAGTGCAACGAGAAAAATATATGGTTTTTAAGGTCAAAAAAAATGCTTCGTGATATAGCAGCTTTCAGTTAATATGGCATGTGCAGGAGTTACTGGAAGCCGAAAACTAAAAAAATCAAATATCACGGTTAATAATCAAGATATTATTTTAATATAATAATGCGTTCAATCTTATTAGCATGATGCTTTCTTAGGAGTTAACCTCCTCAAATAAATATTTGTCATCTAATATTTCCCGTTGGCAAACAGCACTGAGCCACGGCTATAAATAATAATTTAAACTGTGGAAATAGTTTATTTATTATAAGAAATGGGGCGAGGGAGAGATATTACATATTCATGGAGGTGTTGAAAGCTGTCTCCATTACTCTTGCCAATTCATTTCACAAACCACTCCGACCATTTGTTCCAAGGAAATTAGTACATTTTTTCCAACATGGCTTTTTTTTTTTTCATCTCAAACAACAAATCACAACCATTTTATTCATTTATTCCCGAGAAGTGAATGTGTCTGGTCGGAGAAGTGAAAATGGAAACAAATATCTCTAGAGGGGAAATTAATGGCAATGGCTCTAAGTGCCACTCCTCTAAAATTGAGCGAAATTTAATTCTGAGTGGGATATTTTCATCGCCTTTAATATTCTTAGCAGTTTTACCTTTAGGACCGGGTATCAGGTCGATTCCCTGCATGCTTTGAAGAAATGTTCTCTCAAAAAAATAATAATTCAATTTTTTTCAATAAAAAAATCAATAAAAAATATCTTCAGGTATCACCAATACTTTTTATTGTTTTTAAAGAAAACGTCACCCCCCTCATGTGCATTTATAATAGAATACAAAACATACAGGTAAATTCTAATTATTAAATACTATCAACTCATACTTAAGACATTTCTCCAAAGTATATACAAAAACTAAATACCTAGAAAAAAAAACTAATGATTATAAGCCTTGTCATATTATTGATTTGAATATCTGCCCACGTTCTAACTATAATGCAGTGCTATTCTATTTTCAGTATTTTATACGACTCGAAAAAGAAAAAGTCCGTCACTCAGGGGCTGCGTAAACTAAGCAGATTTTCCACGTGAATTTTAATAATAGATAAACCTACATAATGCAAACACAACACCACCGTGAATATTAAGTGAATATATTCGCCCGGCGAAAGGCGTCTCAAAAGTAAATAAAAAGGTCTGCTAACGGCATTCAGTTACTGTTCCGACATCGGAAAGAAAAATAATAACTGAAACATATCAGAATATAACATATTAATTTTATTGAAAACTATGTACTATATCTAGTACTGTAATTTATAATGAATCAGAATAAATATTATCTCAATCAATCTAATTTTATTAGTCCAAGAATTTAAGGTGGGGAGGGGGGTCTCACAAGAACATATTTGCATGTATCTCATATAATAAAGGTCTCTGGATAACAATATTTGTTATTTAAACTTATGTGATTTATTATGTAGCAGAGTATTGTTTATGTAACCTTAGTAGAAGTGGCGGTTTGCTGATGGCTGAAAACTGAAAAATGCAAATATCTCGGTTAATATTCAAGAGAATAACAGTGTAAAAAATATTTGAACTACATTTAATTGGCAATAAGATCTATTTTATACACTTTTTCGATCGGAGTTATAGTAACGGAGATATTACGAGTTTTAAATATTCTCCCTCTCTATACACCCCCCCCCACCTCCCCTTCGATTTCAGACATTAACAAACTAGATCTTCCTTTTTACATAAAACGACTAAATTTCGAGTTTGGTAACGATCAAACAAAAATTGCGAGCGCTAGAGCGGTAACAGAAATATATATATATATATATATGGTATATATATATATTTTTTTTTTTATTTATTTCCTTCCTGAAGTAACCCTACAGGAAGGGAGTTTATTAGCCACACGTCCCGTACAATAATTAGTACATAACGTGTGCTTGATACATAACATTTTTTTTTTTTTAACTATAATAACATAAAATATTTGTACAATAAATTATTTACAAAAAAAAAAGAAAAGAAAAACTAAAACAAATTTTGGATTCAATAAATGAATAATTAATTAATTTAACTGTATTTCAGTTTCAAATAATTCAAAAAGTCATACATTTCTTCAGCAAACTGTTTTAATGGTTTATTATGTTTATAAAATAATAGTTTTTCCTCAACAGGCCAATTTTCTTGTCGGCATTTTAATTGGGATTTAAAGTCTTCTCTTTGGTCCGTTAGTAGTCTGCAGTCATAGAGCAAGTGTCTGTATGTCTGTTCAGTAGTTAAGTCGCAGTAACAGTTTGGTTGATCTGCTAGGCCAAAACGATTAAAATAAGAATTTGATGTTCCATGTCCAGTTAATAATTGTGTCAAGTAAAAGTCTGTTGATATTAATTTTTGTCCTAAGTTCTCTTTAATGTCTGGAATAAATATCTTTATTTATTTATTTATTTATATATATATATATATATATATATATATATATATACAGTTTTGAATGGATCTCATTTTCGTAGTCTCTTGATTAGGATCGATGGACATTTGAAGGAAAACTTCCAAATTGCGTCATGAGTACGACCTCAATAGCTGATTTCCCTTTTACTGAAGAATGAATACAAGGAAGTACGAATAACTCGCGTTACATTTGAGTTACGAAAAAAATACGTAGAACAACAATTATAGACCATTAATAGTTTAACAAGATTAGTTCCATAACATTCTACGATCCCCTTCATAATAAAGAAAATATTTTGAATTTTGGAATTCTCCCTCAGACTATAACAAATATTTTCTTTAGTGTTGGCAAAAACGGTTAAATATCGACAATGGAATACATCAAATAAACATTTTCGAGACAAGAACATAAAATCTTAATAGGTGACGTCATTACGCAACGAATTTATATGCATCACATAAAGAAAAAGTTCAATGAAAACCACATTTGGTATTTAATCTTGTAATGAAGTGGTTCATTATATAACAGCTTATTGTTGATATGACGTGGGTAGGAGTGGGAGTTTACTGATAGCCGAAAACTATAAAATCTAAAAATTGTTTATAGACCATTAAATTTACAATAAGATTGGTAATTATTATAATGGTGGTATTATTATTAATTTATAGATATTTATTTATAATTATTTATTGGTTTGCTACAACGTAGTTGCCTATCACCTGATTATGAAGGTATAATATTAAAGAGTATCAACAGTAGGTATATCAGTAGATATTTAATTCATTGGATTCAAAAACATGTAATCTATTGTAATAAACAAAAAATAGAAAATGAAATTGAAATTAAGTTAATAAAAACTATATTAGCAATGAGGGGTGAAAAAATTAACATATTTATTTTATATATTACATTTCATTACATATTCTGGGATAGTCTAATATAGTGAAGTATAAAGTATACCCGAATTATTTGTGCAAGGATGTAAGTTAAATTTTCCACACAGTAATTTATTTGTAAAAGTTAGGTCATAAATTCTCATGTGTCTTGAAGGGAGTAACTCCACATTCGCTGTTGTCAAAGTTTGTGTGTCGCAACTCAAACAAATGTCTTAGTAGGTCAGTGTATTACGGTGGAAAGACACACGAAGATGCACAGTAAGAAAAAGGAATCCCAAATATCAATATAAATAAAAACAAGGTTTGTCTGGTTTTATATTTATGTTTGGCTGGGATAAATTTTTATTTTTTAAAAAATAAGTATAATCTCAAGATATTAAACAATACATCTCGCCTTCTCGATTGTTACATTCAAACACTCATAAAGTGAGAAACCGCATTGGCAAAGCAGATATTCCAAGGGTTGGTATGTCATACTCCTTAAGGGAAATCTGCTATTGAGGTCGTACTTATGTCGCAAGTTTCGAAAATTTTCTCAAATGTTCATAGATCCTACCTAGGAGATGACATGTCTAGGAGTGTGGGGTTCACAGAAGGCTGAAAACTAAAAAGCCCGTCATGCAGGGGCTGCGTAAACTAAGCAGATTTCCCACGTGAAGTTTTACAATAGATAAATCTCCATAGGAGAGCTGAGCAGTTACGGAAACGGTCGACCTGGCTTTTGGCGGGAAACTCACTCGTGAGTTACCCCCCCCCCCCCACATTTAATAAAAATGCAAATATCTCGGTTAATATTCAAGATAGAGAATAAATGTATAAAACAATATTTATAGTAAATGTAATTTGCAATCAGACTGTTTGTATACAATTTTTTGATCTGACGTATGGTTACGGAGATATTTCGACATTTCGAAATCCCCCCCTCCCCATCCCACTGGTCCGATTTCAGCCATTAACGAACTTGATCTGTCGTTTTGCAAAAAACGTTTATATATCGAGTTTGGTAACGATCAAACAAAAATTGCGACCGCTAGAGCGTTAACAGACATATATATATATATATATATATTTATATATATATATATATATATTAATATATATATATATAATTTTGAATAGGCCTCCTTTTCGTCATCTCCTAGGTACGACCGATGGACATTTGAAGAAATGTTTCGAAAATCGCGTCATGAGTCCCTTAAGGGAAATCTGCTAAAACTGCAAGTGTCTCGGTTAATAATCAAGATAATGAAAAAAAAAAAACGCACTTAACAACATTTATAGAGCATTAGATTTTCAATAATGTTCATAATATACAAATATTCGATTTGACGCATAATAACGGATACATTTCAAATTTTCGAAATTTTCCCCCTTTAAGCGCCCCCCCCACCTACCGCTGGTCTGATTAAACCCGTTAACGAACTTCATTTGAAGTCTTAAATAAAACGTTTTAAATATCGAGTTTGAGATTTATTAGATCAAAATTGCGACCAGTAGAGCTTTAAGAGACAAATATATATATATATATATATATATATATATATGTGTGTGTGTGTGTGTGTGTGTGTGTGTGTGCGTAGTTTCAATATTGAACGGACCTCATCATCTAGGTAGATAGAATTCAAGGACAACTGACGAATTTTTTGGAAATCCCATCAAGAGTACAACCTCAATAGCTGATTTCCCTAACGGAAATCTGCTTATATATATATATATATATATATATATATATATATATATATAGATTTTGATCTGTATAAATATGTGTTTTATTCATAGCACATATGGAATCCTTTCTTTTAAGCTGAGCACCTCCGTGATAGATTTTTAAATCCTAGAGACTGAGATTAAATTTATTTTCACGAAATACCAGAGTATAAAAAAAATTCTAGGCAAAGTAGTTTTTTTTTTTATGTTTTTGGTTTTCTACCTAATGGTTTCCTTTAAAGCGAGTTAAGTTTAAGAAGAGATGAAAGCCTTGTAAGGGGTCGGGGAATCCTTAGCTCAAAGAAATTCTTTAGATACCTTCAGGTCGCATTCTCCCAAGCCTCAGCACTCAGCCCTATCCAGATTAAGGTCAGCCACAGTTGAAGCCATTCGTCTACGAAACTCTCCAATCAAACAGTGGCTGTTCTTATATTATTGTATGGTCTAGCAGTGTTATCAGTCGCTGATTAAAGAGTTGATAAAGATTTAATTTAGACACCAAACAGTTTAAGCAGATTTACCATATATATGGTGTTGTTAATGTTTCTTGGAGTTTAGGTTAATGTTGGTAAAAAAATCTTAGTTTATGCCAATATTTCGAGAATATTTATTTTCATTTCTTCAGGGCTGTAAAAATACAGGTACTCATATATATATATATATATATATATATATATATATATATATATATATATATATATATATTGCACATTGTTATTAGACTAGAGTGTAACAGGAGGTGTTTATGTTATTTTTACTTACCAAGACTAAAGATGTTAGGGCGTGCGTTTAGCTTTTGTGGTAATAATAATACAAAATGTCGGCACCAAAATGTCGGGGCGGGGTAGCTTTTTATTTTCTAGTTTCGGCACCAAAATGTAAAGGCGGGAAGCTTATTAAAGGCAAGAATAAGAGAGCATTAGACTGAAATATTTACTATTTTTTGGAAAGATGAGGGGAAACAACACAAGTCACTATTTGAGTTCTCCAAAGAATCAAGTATATTGAATTGATAAAGCAACATATAATACACTTTATAGATATAGAGGTTGAAAAAGAAACAAAGGGAACTTAACTTTATAAAATAATTTAGCGGCAAGCCAATAATATATATACAATAGAATGATCGATCGGTCCTATATTTTGAGTACTCATTTAATAATTTGCTTCGATAATGCTAGCATTATTAGAAGTAGGTACCTGCGGGAAACATATACTTTCCTTGAAGTGGAGTCTTCTTCCGGTGTTATTTTCTGTGTTCCCTATAAGATTCTGTCTTCTAGCTGGTTGCGGTGATCCGTATATGATGGTAGCGTTGCGGGAGATGAAAGTTTGACTATAACTGTGGCGGTAGAACCGTCCCTGGAGAGGCCAACTGAGCGGTTATCTATGAAGCGGTGTACACACTTTACTGTAGCGGAGAAACGACCCCGGAGGGGGCAAAGCCCCACTGGCCGTAGAAACGACCCCTGAGAGCGTCAAAGCCCAACTGACTGTATCTTTGTAACTAACCGATGCCTTCTTGAGCTGCAACGTAGTTTCCGCTGTAGGCCACATCCTTGGTGATCTGCAAGTGTGTGGCGGGTTTGTGAACTCAGCGAGCGCGGGAAATTCAAATTCAAATGACGACTGAACAAAAGATACTTAAAAACTACTGTACAGTAGACTTGGTAATCAAAAATTACATAAGCACCTCCTGTTACACTCTAGTTTAATAATAATGTGCAATATATAAAGTAGTGCCTATATTTTTACAGCCCTGAAGAAGAGAAAATAAATATTCTCGAAATATTGTCTTAAAATAAGATTGTTTTCACCAACATTGACCAAAACTCCAAGAAACATATATATATATATATATATATATATATATATATATATATATATATATGTATGTATGTATGTGTGTATGTATATGAGGGTCTCATAGAGCAGCAAAGTCAGATTCTAAATCTTCCGAAATTACAGAATGTTACAATAAAATATCGAAGATAGGCATTAACCATTTACTACACAAAGACAGCAAAAAGAAATGACAACAGCATTGGACAGTGCAAATAAAGGACAACATTTAAAGACATTCATTCCCGACATTGCAGTATATTTGAACATTAAAGATACACCTACTGACATTGACACAACACAATTATTAACTGGACATGGCTCAATTAAAGTGTACCTAAACACATTTAAACTGACTAATAACCCATTATGCCCATTATGAATTGAATTATTCTAACAGTAGAGAGGGATTGATGGGGAACTCATTTTCATTTACTCTCTATAACTAAAATTTCTATTCTATAAGTCCACTACAGTTACCGGGTCCTTATGGGAAAATAAAGAGCCCAGATTACCCTCAATATTCAGGATTACCCTCTGTCTGTACATTGATTTTTTTCGCAAAATTTCAAGATAACTTTTCGTTTCACATGTCATAGACACCATGACTGCATTTTGTTTCTTTCGTGTCTGTTTGTTTGTTACCTTTTCACGTATAAATGGCTGAACCAAAGTTTATGAAACTTGGTATGTATATTACTACTAACCCAACTTAGACTTTAGGCTATGTTATTATTCTCTGAGACGAACAGGAGTAGGGGTTATAAGGGAGGCCTTAAATTAAAAATAGCGATATTTCGTTTCCTATAGCATTTTTGGCAATTATGCACATAACAAAAGTTGTTTATTTTGTTATTTGGAGTAACTTTAGTCCTATACTTTTTTTCGTATACCGAACTACAAAGGCGTTATACGCTAAAAATGATAGCGAGAGTCAATAATTTTATTTGGCTCAAAAGACTCAACCGAACTAAATAAAACTCAGTATGTGTATTAGCACTAATACCTTCCTTATAAAAAGCCATACTAACATTTCTAGGGACGGGCAGGAGTAGGGGTTATAAGGGAGGCCTGAAATTAAAAATAGGGATATTTCGTTTCCTATTGGGGTTTCGGCAAATATGCACATAGCAAAAGTTGTTTGTTTTGTTATTTAGTGAAATCTGTTCAACAATTCTTTTCAATATGAGCTACCAGGTTCGTCACCTGGAAAAATTAATTCAAATGTATGTAAATATTTTGTCCTTAATAATTCATATCTATGGATAATGCACAGGAAACGGGAAATATGACAATATGGAGGACAGTGAAGTCTTACGTAAAAAACGAATTTTATTATTAAATTAACAAATCCACAAAAACGACGGTTATTAATCCTAAACACTGGGACGAGTAAATGTCAAAATATTGTGCATAGTAAAGCCTTGGCAAAAATATACTATCACCATTCAGCCTCAAATGAATTCCCATGCGAAGCCGGATATCTGAGCTAGTATATATATATATATATATATATATATATATATATATATATGTATTTTTTTTTTCTTCTTTGAAAAGTTGTTTTAGCTAAAACTGTAAGTGTACCCTAACTATTCACTTAGCCAGGAAGGAATCTTGGTCCTTAAGTCCCTCAAAACCACTTCTCACTCATAACTAACAATTCATCCATGTTCTAGATATTGTTAATACTTTCAAGTGCATTCTCTATAACGTTTACGACTTGACAAACTCAGTTTACGAATTTATTTTTAGTTTAACGCCCATAAAAGCCTTAATGGGGCCTTAAAGTAAGGCACAAAAGAGCCAATAACGAAAATTAAAATAGTCCGTCACGCTGGTGCAATGGAAACTAAGCAGATTTCCTACGTACGCATATGACACGTTAGTAAAGCGGCTTAAGGGAAATCAGCTATTGAGGTTGTACTCAAGACGCGATTTTCGAACAAAATCCTCAAATGTCCATCGTTCCTACCTAGGAGACAAAAATGAGGCCTGGTTAAAGTTTAATACACACACACACACACACACACACACACGCACACACACACACACATATATATATATATATATATATATATATATATTAGAGGTGGGAGTTTCGTAATATCTCCGTAATTTTACGACGGATCGAAAACGTGTTCAGGATAAATCTTCTTCCAATTTAAATGTTCTGTTGCATATGTTGTCATTTACTTTTATCACAATATTAATTATTAGCCGAGATATTTGCGTTTTTAGCAGATTTCCCTTAACCCGGGAGAACTCGCTGGGTGAGATTTTCTCTCACGCTTGGAGTAGAATCGCTACTGCCGTACTCTTAATTTAGGTAGAGGGGTCTCCGTTTGTCTAGCTGGAGTTTGGACGTTTGGTCACAGTTTGCCGTCATTCGCAGTCAGTTAGTACTGTCGTGAGCTTCACCCCTCCAGTTGTTCTTTGGAAAACGTATCCGGTGAGAGTTTTGCTCTACATGCGAGTTCTCCCGTTATATATTAAATTCAAACGCTAGCTGTTTACTTTTAGATTAATTTATCTGTAAAATGTAAAATCATATTTTGGGCAGTGGGAGAAATATCACCATGGATAATTATTTCACTTCCATTCCTCTGGCAAAAGACTTACTTGCGAAAAAAACCACTTTAGTTGGAACATTGAGGAAGAACAAACGAGAAATTCCGCCTTCATTTCTTGTGACCAAAAATAAACCTGTGCATACCAGCATGTTTAGTGTCTCGCAATCTGAAACATTAATCTCTTACAAAGCCAAAGCCACAAAAATAGTGCTAGTGTTATCAACTTTACATAACGACGATAATATTGATAAAAACCACAGGAGTTGCAGCCAAACCCGAAATAATAACTTTCTACAATCTCACCAAAGGAGGAGTCGACGTTGTAGATGAAATGAAAGCTATTTACTCTGTTTCAAGGGTTAGCTGTAGATGGCCGCTAACTTTGTTTTTTTCATTTCTAAACATTCGAGGTATCAATAGCTTTATAATTTATAAGGCTAATACGGAAGATCTCGTTGAAAGAAGACTGTTTTTGAAGACCTTAGCCCTAAGTCTAATGAAAGAGCATTTGGTAAGACGTTCATCTATTCCAAATATTCCTTGTGATGTGCGTGATACAATGAAGCGAATTTCAGGAGTATAAGAAGAAGACGTTCCAGAAAAAAAAATTCGAGACGGATTTTGTGGATTTTGTCCTCGTAAAAAAACCGTAGAACAAAGAAAGAGTGCAATGTTTGTAAAAATCCCATATGTACACAACATACGGTCCACACTTGCCGGACAATCTATGATAAACACAAAAATTTTTAAACTTACTTATGTTATCAAAAACTGTGATTGGTTAACTTGAGTTCCTATTTTTTGTTCATTTGATCATTTTACTTATTGTACCTAACAATTACATTCCTATTTTATTTTATTGTCTCAAAAATTTTAAAAATTTAAACTGTATTTTTATGTTAAATTCTACTTTCAGTTCCACATTGTAATAATTTAATTCAATATATAACTTTTTTTTACGCTATTTTGTGTTTACTTATTTGTTTACCTATTAAACATATTATAATAACGATATTTGGTGTCTAGAAATTGGTATACGCTTGCTTAAAGCAAAAACTTTCAGGGTGAGAGAAAATCTCACGCGCGAGTTCTGGCGTTTCACAATTCCTAGCGAGTTCTCCCGGGTTAAGGAAATCAGCTATTGAATCAAGTTTTGAAAAATTTCTTCAAATGTCCATCGATCCTACCCAGGAGATGACAAAAATGAGGTCCATTCAAAATTATATATATATATATATATATATATATTATATATATATATATATATGTCTGTTAACGCTCTAGAGGTCGCAATTTTTGTTAAGTCGTTACCAAACCTCATATTTAAGCGTTTTATGTAAAAAGAAAGATCAAGTTTGTTAATGGCTGAAATCGGACCAGTGGGAGGGGGGATTTTTTAAAGTTAGAAATATCTCCGTTAATATACGTCGCATCGAAAAATTGTATAGAAACAATCTTATTGCAAATTAAATTTACTAAAAATATTGTCTATATATTAATTCTGTATCTTGAATACTAACCGAGATATTTGTATTGTGTGTGGGCGGCAGGAATCGGCTGTTCCGGACTTTCCGCCGAGAGCTAGTACGGCAAACTCCGCAACTGTTCGTCTCTCGTGACTAGGTTTAGAGAGTCCTTCCTACTACAGCTGTTATTAGGCAGATTTCTCTATTGTAAAACTTCACGTGGGAAATGGGCTTAGTTTACGCAGCCCCTGCGTGACGGAGTTTTTAGTTTTCGGCCTTCAGTGAAGTCCCGCACTGCTGACGTCATTTATACAATAAGCTGTTACATTATAAAACACTTTATGAGTAGCCTAAATACCAAATATTGTTCTCATCGGCCTTTTAATTTTGTGATAAACGCAAATACGTGACGCACGTGGGAAATCTGCTTAGTTAACGCAGCCTGTTTATTCTTAAAAAGTTCCAGACCGCTACGGAGTACCCAATTTAATGAATTTCCCATAAGGAAAATCTGCTAATAATACATTATAAAGGTGGCAGTGGTTTTGACCAGGTGTCTGCACAGCTGTTAATCACCAGTCGTAACTATAGAGGTCCCCCTGACTCAGTCTTGCAATCTGCTATAAAACCCTGACGACACGTAGGTAATGAGGGCTCGCAAGACTAGAACCTATCTATTGTAATGGGACACTGGGAGCAGGAACAAAATTGGAATCACATGTTAAGAGTTTTCCGTTAAGGAAAATCAGCTATTGAGGTGTACTATTGAGACTGTTATTGACAGAAGCCTGACACGCAGGGGCTGTTTAAACTAAGCAGAGATCCCACGTTCTAGTGTGTCACACTTAATCTCATCTCATCTCATATTATCTATTTCTAAGAAAAAAAATCAGATTAGTAGGGTATACTAGAAACTGAAAACATGAAAGTCCGAAGTCGCTTAATATTTAAGTAAGGAAAAAATGTATCAGGTAAGAAAAAACGCCTCGTTCCTTCACTATTCTCAATAGAAGAATAGTGAAGGAACGAGGCGTTTTTTCTTACCTGAGATAATTCCTTCACCATCCAGCACCTTAAAAATGGAAAAAATGTATATTATAAAAGTCAGCCATGCAGGGGCTGCGTAAACTAAACAGACTTCCCACGTGAAGTTTTACAATACAGAAATTTCACGGGAGTCGAGCAATTAAGGAAACGGCCGAACTAGCTTTTGGCGGGAAAGCCACCCGTCCGTTAAATTTAATAAAAATGCAAATAACTCGGTTAATATTCAAGATAGAGAATAAATGTAAATTACAATATAAATATACAGAACAATATTTATAGTAAATGTAATTTGCAATAAGATTGATTCTGTACAATTTTTCGATCCGACGTATAGTAACGGAGATATTTTGAATTTTCGAAAATCCTTCCCTCTAATCCCCCCCTCCCAATGGTCCGATTTCAGCCGTTAACGAACTTGATCTTTCTTTTTACAAAAACGACTAAATATCGAGTTTGGTAACGATCAAATATATATATATATATATATATATATATATAATATACAGTTTTGAACGGACCTCATTTTCGTCATCTACTAGGTAGGATCGGTGGACATTTGAAGAAAAATTTCGAAAATTCCTTCAAGAGTACAGCCTCAATAGCTGATTTTCCATCGGGGAAATCTGCTAATAAAATTGTAGTGATCAATAGGCAAGATAGGCTATCATTTTAGCAGATTTCCCTTAAGGGGGTCATCGATCCTACCTAGTAGATGACGAAAATGAGGTCCGTTCAAAACTGTATATATATCTATATACAGGGTGTCCCCAAAACCAAAGGCCAAACTTTAGGGATCGATAGAGGATCGAAAAACTAAAACAAAAAGTCCTCTGGCATATGCCTCGTTTTCGCTTCGTTTTCAAGAAAATCACAAAAAACTAAAAATAGTTGTGCAAAAACTAGTTAAGGCCAATGGAAGAGCGGATTTTATTCCTTGAATGAATTTTAGCAATAAATGTTGTTCCAATACAATTATTGTATTCTAATCTTATACTAACAGAAAGGTAATTGAAAAAAAAATTATTTTTTATTAAGAAAAAATAATAAATACTTTTTTATTCAAATATTCATAGTATAAAAAAAATTACCTATTTAAAGTAGATAACATTATGAACAATAACTGAAGATTAAAACATAAAAAAGATTAAAAATTTAGAAAATTAATAAAATAATTAAATATTCTTACTTGGAAAACATAAATGTTTCAGTTTTTATATGGGTCACCTTAGTGAGAAAAAAAAACCTAAAAATTTTGAAGGTTTTACCTTCTCTAAAATTACATCGTTAATTTCTAAAGCGTCAACGTAAATGTTGTTCGAAGTGCTGGCCTCTCGCTGCAATACACGCATCACATCGCGTACTCACAGATCGCACTGCATCTAAACATTGTTCTGCGGTGAGCTGGTTGCAAACCATTCTGATGCGCTCGATGAGGTCATCCCTTGTGCGGACGGGCTCTCGGTAGACATTTTCTTTCACGTATCCCCACACGAAGAAATCTAGTGGCGTGAGGTCCGGAGACCGGGGAGGCCAAGGCACCGGCCCACCTCGTCCTATCCAGCGACCTGGGTAGTTGATGTCCAACCAGTCTCGTACGGCCCTTCCGTAATGTGCAGGACAACCATCGAGTTGAAACCAGCTCTCAAGCCTTGTTTCCAAAGGGATATCTTCCAAAAGTGCCCGTAAGTCATTCTCCAGGAATAGGTGATAACTTTCAGCGTGAAGTCGAGCAGGTAAAAATACGGGACCTATTATGCGATTATAACAAAGACCGACCCACACGTTTACAGAAAACTCATGCTGGTAGTGAAATTCTCTAACAGCGCGGGGATTTTCATGTGCCCAAAGGTGGTAGTTTCTTTGATTGAATATGCCCGCACGTGTAAAAGGCGCTTTGTCCGTCCAGATTACTTTCGAACTTAAGTTTACATCGTTTTGCAATTGTTCTTTGTACCAATTACAAAAATTTAATCGGCGGGGATAATCAGCGGGTATTAAATTTTGTACCTTTTGTACATGGTAAGCATGCCTGCGGTCAGCCCTTAATGTGCGCCAAATGGTTGTCTTTGGTATGCTTAGAACTGAAGCAGCATTTTAATCCTTTCTTTTTAAGTTTAAACACTCAACCTAGACGTTTTATTGATAAGGAAAGCGTGAGAATATTCATGTTTTCTAAATTTACTCCTCGTAAATTAAAAAAATAAGCTTACTCAAAAAGCCAATAGTTTTTTGTAATTTAAATACATTATTAAAAAAAATACACTTTTTGCACAACTATTTTCAGTTTTTTGTGATTTTCTCAAAAACGACGCGAACACGAGGCATATGCCAGAGGAATTTTTTTCTTAGTTTTTCGATCCTCTATCGATCCCTGAAGTTTGGCCGTTTGGTTTGGTGACACCCTGTATATATATATATATATATATATATATATGTGTGTGTGTGTGTGTATATATATATATATATATATATATATATATATATATATATATATTGAATGACCTTATTTTGACATCTTCTTGGTAGAATCGATGGACATTTGAAGTTATTTTTAGTAAAATTCGGCCATGCACGGACTGCAGTAACTACGCAGATTTCCCACATTCTCGTACCGCATGTTTTCTATAACTAAATAAAAATCCGATAAGTAGAAGAGAGTGTTTCATTATACAAAATGTATAGAACAACAATTGTAGTGATTAATACAAGAATTTAAACAAGATGGGTTTCATAACATTTTTCTAACTAGTCTAATTTCAACCATTAACTAACATCATTTTAGTTTTACATACAAACGTTTAAATATCAAGTTTCCTTACTTTCAATAAAGAATTTCGATCTCTAGAGCGTTGAAATACAAATACATATATACTTGAACGGACGTCACCTCCTGGGTAGGATCGATGAACTTTTGAGGTAATTTTTCGAAGTTACGTCCTGAGTACAATCTCAATGGCTGATTTCCTCATGGAAAATCTGCTGAAAAACACGTAAGCTATTCAAAACCTGTGAAAAATAGACATGAAAATCTGTGATACTAACAAATTACTAAACTACAAAGCCACATTACTATAAAACATGGGTTGGAATATTTTGGAAATATCTACCCAGCCAAATTAAATTTATCAACAGATTTTGAAATACCGAAAATCAGCTGTTAGAGGGAGAAGGAACAATATAAGAATTAGTAAATATTCTGTTAAAATCCAAATATCAAAAAATCATCTGGGCCGGATGACGTTTCACGCGGAGCACTAAAACCATTGTCTCAAGAATGTATTATATCACTCTGGAGCATGTTTAATAATATTTTGGATCTCAAAGAAATTCATAAGGAGTAGAGTAAGGCGGCCATGATCGTATAATTAAAAAAAAACTATCATAAAAAACTTTTCTATTTCTAAGTCGGCAGAGATCTTAATATACCCCTCATTAAAACCTCTTTAAGGGAAATCAGCTATTGAGGTCGTACACATAAAGCGATTTTCGAAAATTTCCACAAATGTCCATCGATCCTACCTAGGAGATGACGAAAATGAGGTACGTTAGAAATTATAAATATATCAATATAAATATAAATATATATATATAATATATAAAATTGTAACCTCTGTCTGTACATTGATTTTTTTCGCGAAATTTCACGATAACTTTTCGTTTCACATGTCATAGACACCATATCTGCATTTTGTTTCTTTCGTGTATGTTTGTTTGTTTGTTTGTTACCTTTTCACGCATAAATGGCTGAACCGAATTTTATGAAACTTGGTATGTATATTACTACTAACCCAACTTAGACTTTAGACTATACTAGTATTCTCTGAGATGAACAGGAGTGGGGGTTATAAGCGAAGCCTGAAATAAAAATAGCGATATTTCGTTTTCTATTGGTTTTTCGGTAAATATGTACATTACAAAAGTTGTTTATTTTGTTATTTAGAGTAACTTTTGTCATATACACTTTTTTCGTATACCGAAGTTTAAATGCGTTATACGCTAAACATTATAGCGGGAGCCAACAATATGATTTGCCAAAAAAGACTGAACCGAACTAAATTAAACTCGGTATGTGTATTAGCACTTACGCCTGATTGATAATAAGCCATACCAACATTTCTAGGGACGTGCAGGAGTGGGGGTTATAAGGGAAGCCTGAAATTAAAAATAGAGATATTTCGTTTTCTATTGATTTTTCCAGAAATATAAACATAACAAAAGTTGTTTTATTTTGTTATTTAGAGTAACTTTTGGTATATACACTTTTGTCGTATACCTAAGTATAAATGAGTTATACGTTAAAACTTTAGCGGGAGGCAACAATTTTATTGGGCACTAACGGCTGAAACCGAACTTAACAAAACTCGGTATGTCAATTAGCATTAATTCTTCCATGATTATAAGTTATATTAAAATATTTAGGTTCAAAAGGGAGGGGGGTTATAAGGGAGGTCTGAAATAAAAATTCACCATATTTACATGTATAAGAGACGGGAAATATAAAAATATCGAAGACAGTGAAGCCTTATCGAACAAATAATTCTATTATTAGTAAATCCACGGCAACGACGGGTATCAATCCTAAACACTGGGACGGGTAAATGTCAAAATATTGTGCAATGTAAAGCCTGCTAAAAAATACCATCACCATTCAGCCTCAAATGAATTCCCGGGCGAAGCCGGGTATCTGAGCTAGTATATATATATGTATATATATATATATATATATATATATATATATATACTAGTCTGTTACTGCTCTAGCGGTTGCAATTTTGGTTCTTTTATGTAAAGAGGAAGGGCAAGTGGGGGGGGTGGGGTAAGAGGGAGAGAGGAGAATTTCACAATATCACCATTATTATACGTAGGACTGAAATTTTATAGAGCTAATCATATTTCAAATTAAATTTACTATAAATATTATTATACACATTTATTCTCTATCTTGAATATTAACGGAGATATTTGCATTTTTTAGTTTTCAGCACTCAGCAAACCCCCGCTCCTACTCATGCCACATAAAGAATACTCGGTTATGTAATAAAACACACTCTTCGAAGCTTATATACCAAAGTTTGTTTTCAAGAGACATTTATTATACGAGATACATGCAAATATGTCCTGGTGGACCTCCCCCCATCTTAAGTTTTTTGAATACTAAAATTTGATTGATTGAGATAAAAAGTATTCTGATTCATTATAAATTACAGTACTAGATACTTTAAATAGTCAGGAGGTTTCGGTTTCTTATTATCGTTTGTGGTGTTGTGTTACCGGTATGTAGATTTATCTATTGTTAAACTTCACCCAGGAAATCTGCTTCCCAACCAAAACCACATCATTCAAAGCTTAAATACCAAATATTCAGATATATTTCAGTAATTGTTTTTCTTTCCCTTGAAGAATATTTAGCTCTTTGAGCTTGGCAAACCTGTTTGTTTACAATTCACTCGCTTTCCGTTAGGAGATTATTAAAATTGGCTGATAAACTTCTTATTACCGTTTGTATTTATTCACTATATATTCAAAGTGCTGTTATCTGTAACCAGTATTTATATTTATCTAATGCACCACTTTAAGGGAGAAATCTGCTTAGTTTACACAGCCCCAGCGCGACAGACTTCTTCTTTTAAATTCTGTCCTGTCTGTCCTTGTCGATTAGAAATTGTGACCATTTGGAGCTCTTTATTGTGTTGTATTGCTTGTTAGTTAGTTATTATTATTATGGGGGAGGTTTATACTCAGAGAAAACTAGAGTAAAATCCATATCGGGGGAAAATCCAACCGATATGGAGTTTGTGAGTGTGACATATTAAGGGGAGTTTAAAAATTTTCGCACGATTCTAGCAGTATCAAGAAGTACCCCTGGCTGTGCTTCTTTTATAATTGCTGTTGGCAGATTCAAGTTCTGCCATTATTATTATTATTATTATTTATAACGTCCACTTTTTGCAACTCAGGCTAACTGGGATGGGTTATCTACAGGTTACCACCCTCTTCTAGCCAGGGTGGGATTTAGGATGTAATTTAACACGTTAAGGACGGCACGGGGTCAATTGACCCCGTACGTAACTGTCTCCCAGGACGGGTCGGTTTTGAAGATAAATGTTCAAAAAATACTTTGACGGTTTTTGCTTTGTACTAGTAAATATAATTAAAAATAGTACGTTTATGCATTTCAAATCCAAAAAATACGTCGTATATCATTGAAAAAATGCACGGGGCTTTATGAGCCCGTGCCGGCCTGGGGAGTGGTATTTGGGCTCTAGTCCGGCACGGGCTCATATAGCCCCGTGTTATTTCCCGTGCTTTTCCTGTGAACCGCTTGTTCTGTTATTTACAAAGGCTTATGTAAATGACAGAACGCGTCCCTCCCATTTCAGTTTAATTTTTGCTGTCGTTTCGAAACATTAATCTGTATAATGAGCAAATCACGTGGCCGACAATTAGTGGATTTCGCTTTATTAAAAAAGTGTTTTCGGTGTTTCGAAAACTTAAGAAAAACATTGTCTTCTAAAGAATTAGACAAAAAAGTTATAACGTATTGTGAAGAGTGCAACATGAAGTCACTTTGTCTACATTGCTTCAACAACTGCCGTACATCTATGTCCTAACCATTGTGATAATGAAGAATTGTTAATTACAAAATAATTATTTATTTATTCATATTTTTTTCTTTATTATGTTTATTTTCCAATTATTTGCTTAAACTCCTAGTTCCTAGTTTGTTTTTCTCGTTTTGTAATTTTATCTTTATAAACTAATAAATTTTGATTCTAATGTGTCGTAATTTAAGTTTAAATCAAATTCACCCATTTTAAAGTATAAAAAAAAAATTTAAAAATCCTTTGTTGATCACCAAAACTATCACACAAAGGAGAAAAACAGTTCCCAACAAGGTGAAAAATGTAAGGTAAATATTCATTTCTAAGTCACGTAACAAAAAATTGATGAACACACGGCCTGCGACTGCCATATATTTTTTGATGTCCAAAGAGTAAAAAAATGTTTGAATATAGCAATTTAGTTCATTTTTCGAGTTGTAGTAGCGCATTAAAAGGGGACATAAGTACGGGGTCAATTGACCCCGTGCCGTCCTTGTGGATAGTTGCACCACGGGGTCAATTGACCCCGTGCCGTCCTTGTGGATAGTTGCACCACGGGGTCAATTGACCCCGTGCCGTCCTTGTGGATAGTTGCACCACGGGGTCGATTGACCCCGTGCCGTCCTTGTGGATAGTTGCACCACGGGGTCGATTGACCCCGTGCCGTCCTTGTGGATAGTTGCACCACGGGGTCGATTGACCCCGTGCCGTCCTTGTGGATAGTTGCACCACGGGGTCAATTGACCCCGTGCCGTACTTGTGGATAGACCACATTTTTGAAGTCCGTACTGAACGTGTTAATGAATTCCGGCACTAAATAAATACCTCTGCCCAGGCCGGAATGGAGCTCGCCACTCTAGGTTTACCATGTGAGATAAAGGTCAATGCTTTAACTCGCATGGCTAACCTGAGCCCCGGTTGTAAGTTAGTCTAGGAGTGTTAGTTAGTTGCCTAACTTGTTAGTTGGTCTAGGAGTGTTAGTTAGTTGCCTAACTTGTTAGTTGGTCTAGGAGTGTTAGTTAGTTGCCTAACTTGTTAGTTGGTCTAGGAGTGTTAGTTAGTTGCCTAACTTGTTAGTTGGTCTAGGAGTGTTAGTTAGTTGCCTAACTTGTTAGTTGGTCTAGGAGTGTTAGTTAGTTGCCTAACTTGTTAGTTGGTCTAGGAGTGTTAGTTAGTTGCCTAACTTGTTAGTTGGTCTAGGAGTGTTAGTTAGTTGCCTAACTTGTTAGTTGGTCTAGGAGTGTTAGTTAGTTGCCTAACTTGTTAGTTGGTCTAGGAGTGTTAGTTAGTTGCCTAACTTGTTAGTTGGTCTAGGAGTGTATTGGCTTAAGCTACTAGTTTATTCTACAGGCTTTTGTGTGATACTGCAATAAGTAACTCACATATCTTCCCTATTGTCTCCTCAGGGCGTTCGTTCCAATATCCACAGCATTGGGACAAACTGCTAGAAACATTTGTCGCTTTAAATAGTAGTAAAAGAAAACCTAAAGACATAATTAAATATAAAGTAAGGATAAAATGGCCTCTCTTAATGGGATTGTGAAGAGTAACAGCTATTTTCTACAGATAGCTTGGCTAGATTCCAATAGAGGCCAGCACCAGTTCCTTATCTGATTGTCGCACATTCTAAATCCTCATATATTTTATATCCTTAGCGCACTTACGATAACAATATTTAACTCTAAATTGTTAAAATTAATGTTTATTTTCATACAATATACCATTACACACTTAAGGCCTTTTAGTTGTAACCGCAGGTCAATTTGTAGTTGTCAAATTTCAGAATTCATTCCTTCTCCCCATTGACTTGTTTCAATAATGATTTCGTTGTCTATTACTACTAACTATTATGTCGCAGCATTTTTCGATTAAATGTGCCGCTTCTGAAATAAGGATTTGTGCATTTTACGGCTAAAGGATGCGTCAAATCGAAAAATTTAACAAAATAATCTCGTATTGGAATTTGATTTTCTACAAGAATCCCTCATAAACAGTATGGTATTCTTTTGGAAATTCTAAAGTTATGGTCACTGGAGAAGTACTTGAGAAGGTTAGGAGGTTGAATATGGACTGAGAGGATTCTTGAGATGACACAATTATGGCACACCAAGTCTCAGCATTTTATTCAAATAATTGGAGATTTTAAGGGGTGGCACGGGAACATGGGACACCCTGAATATATACTACTGTATATATATATATATATATATAAATCATTTATGGGGAGTACCCAGTTTAATAGATTTCCCATAAGGAAAATCTTCAAATAATACATTATAAAGCTGGCAGTGGTTTTGACCTGGTGTCTGCACAGCTGTTTATCACCAGTCGTAACAATAGATGTCCCCGATTCAGTTTTGCAATCTCCGATAAAACCCTGACGACACGTAGGTAATGAGGGCTCGCTAGAATAGAACCTATCTATATAATGGAGGAGCAGGAACAAAATGGGAATCACATGTTAGGAGTTTTCCGTCAAGGAAAATCAGCTATTGAAGTGTACTATTGAGACTGTTTTTGGGAAAAGCCTGTGACGCAGGGGCTGTTTAAACTAAGTCCTCCATATTGTCATATTTCCCGTCTCCTCTGCATTATGCATAGCTTTGAATTATTAAGGTCAAAATATTAACATAGATTTGAATTCATTTTTCCATGTGAGGTACCTGGTAGTTCATATTGGAAAGAATTGATGAGCATATCAATATTATACGTAAATTATTTGCTTCATACAATGTTCCCGAAAAAATGTATAAAACATAAGTTACTCTAAATAACAAAGTAAACAACTTTTGTAATGTGCACGTTTGACGAAAATAAATAGTCAACGAAATATCGCGAATTTTTATTTCAGGCCTCCCTTATAAGCCCCACTCCCGTTCTAACCTAAACATTTTAATATAGCTTATAATCATGGAAGTATTAATGCTAATTGACATACCGAGTTTTGTTAAGTTCGGTTCAATAGTTAGCGCCCAATAAAATAGTTGACTCCCGCTTTAGTTTATAGTGTATATCTCGTTTATACTTTTCTATACGAAAAAAATGAATATTACAAAAGTTACTCTAAATAACGAAATAAACAACTTTTGTTATGTGCATATTTGCTGAAAAAGCAATAGGAAACGAAATATCGCTATTTTTAATTTCAGGCCTCCCTTATAACCCCCACTCCTGCCCATCCCTAGAAATGTTAGTATGGTTTATTATAAGGAAATCGTTAGTATTAATTCACATAGCGAGTTTGGTTTAGTTCGGTTGAGTCTTTTGTGCCAAATAAAATTGTGGACTCTCGCTATAGTTTTTAGCGTATAACACATTTATACTTTCGTATACCGCAAAAGTGCGTAAAACAAAAGTCACTCTAAATAACAAAATAAACAACTTTTGTTATGTGCATATTTGCTGAAAAAGCAATAGGAAACGAAATATCGCTATTTTTAATTTGAGGCCTCCTGTATAACCCCCACTCCTGCCCGTCCCTAGAAATATAAGTATGGCTTATTATAAGGAAATCGTTAGTATTAATTCACATAGCGAGTTTGGTTTAGTTCGGTTGAGTCTTTTGTGCCAAATAAAATTGTGGACTCCCGCTATAGTTTTTTGCGTATAACTCATTTATACTTCCATATACGGCAAAAGTGCATATACCAAAAACTACTCTAAATTACAAAATAAACAACGTTTGTTATGTGCATATTTACCGAAAAACCAATAGAAAACGAAATATCGCTATTTTTAATTTCAGGCTTCCCTTATAACCCCCACTCTTGTTCGTATCAGAGAAAATTAATATAGCCTAAAGTCTAAATTGGGTTAGTAGTAATATACATACCAAGTTTCATAAAATTTGGTTCAGCCGTTTATGCGTGAAAAGGTAACAAACAAACAAACAAACAAACAAACAGACACCAAAGAAACAAAATGCTGTTATGGTGTCTATGACATGTGAAACGAAAAGTTATCGTGAAATTTCGCGAAAAAAATCAATGTACAGACAGAGGTTACAATTTTATATATATATAATTCTAGTGTACGTGTGTATGTCACTGAACTTCTCCTAGACGGCTGGACCTATTTGATTGAATTTTTAAATACGCGTTCGGGTGACGCCCCTGATGGTTTAGCGCCGCAGATCGCCCCAGCAGATGGGTAGGGATCGAAGGGCAAGGTTATTGGAAATTTAATGAAATGTTAATATGTTTATCTAATGTATGTCCTTAGAGTTTAAGTATGTCATCTAAATAAAGATGTTTTTACGAGAGAGTTTTCACTTTCAGGCATTGTTAATTATTGTCCAAATTTATTTTACTTTGATTTGAATGTTTCAATTATTTTATTTTCTTTATTTATATTTATGTATTTGCATTATTATTGTTGAGGGTTTTGATTTATTTCAATTATTGGTCTACAACTGTTTGTTTTTAAGGAAGTGTAGTGCGAATTCTACCAGATAATCATAGAACTAAAACGTCTTTTTTTTCTTCTCTCAGTTTTCCTTATCTTTTTGCGTACCAAATTTTTGGCGATATTTTATTTACTATTTGTTTTTAGGCAAACTTGCACATAACTAATGTTGTTTTTTACCTTATTTAAAGAAGATTTTTTTTTTAAACATAATATTATTAAATTTAATATCCTAATCGCTTGATATATCATGCAGGACGTCTGCCGGGTCAGCTAGTATATATATATATATATATATGTTTGTTGAAAGTTTTGAATAATTATTACCAAATTTAATATATAAGTGTTTTGTGTAACTAAAGTTCAAGTTTGTTAACGGCTAAAATCGGACTGTAGAAAAGGGGGGTTTAGAGGGAAGGAATTTCGAAAATTCTAAATATCATCGATATTATACATCGAACCAAAAATGTGTATAGATCTATAGTTATTGCAATTTTAATTGTCTATTAATGTTGTTATATACACAGTTTCTCTTTCATGAATATTATCGAGATATGTGGATTTTTCAGCCTTCAGTAAACCCCCACTCCTACTCACGTCATATTATGAAAACGCCGTTATGTCACGAACCACATTATTCTAGGATTAAATACCAAATATTGTTTATAGAGACCTTTATTAGGCTAGATAGACACATAGTCTATGCGTGATGGCGTCATCAAGTAAGGTTTTACGTTCTTATTTCGAAGATGTTTACTTGATCTACACCATATTCGATATTTAAACTTTTGAGTTAAGTCTAAAAATCATAGTAGTTAGGGGCTGAAGTTGGACCTGAAATAGGGCGGGTTTAGAGGGGGGGGGCTAGAAAATTGAAAATACTGTTGTTATTATAAGTCAGATCGATAAATTGTATAAAGCCAATTTTGCTAACCTATTAATGCTCTAAAGTTGTTGCGCTAATCAATATTTCGTGACTCAAGTATACAGCGATATAGTCGTACTGTTACGTCTTTAGCAAAATCAGTAATAAACGTTGTTTATTAGAGTTCTTTTGGATTGCAAAATTAAACACACACAAGCTTCACAGTTTTTATTACTGCACAATTTATTTAACAATGTACTAAACACTTGGTTAATTATTCTTAATTACTACTCACAGTGTGCACTGATAGCTTCACTGTTCTTCAGATTGCACAGTCCAATAATTCACTCACGATCTATGAAGTTCACAAAAAACACGGCACTGCACTGTCCTTTACTTCGCGAAGTTAACGGCACTGCACTGTCTTAAACACGGCACAACACTGTTCTTCACATAAAGCACTTTACAGCACTGCAACTAAGTCGCACTATTGCACTGAACGGACTGATGATCACTTGAAGACAGCTGAGTACAAACCAACTATGGGGCCGAGCTATACTCTTTTATAGAGGAGCTCTGACATCAAAGTAAATAGCACTGGAAGGGACTAGAACAGTCTGGGCCAAAGTAGACACTTCAGGCGCCAATAGTCCTTCCTCGGTCGGCTCCTTTCATCTCCTTCGTACTTCCAAAATACGTGGCTATCTCTGTTTAATTTTTCATGTATATAATTTTCGCAACTGTACTGTTTTATTTTCAGCCATCAGTACTCCCCCCCCCCCTTCCATTTTCACAAAAATAGGGAAAATGTTGTTTTTATATGAGATCAAAAGTGTGTCATACGAGCATGTGGAAATATGAATAGTTTACACATCCCATGCGTGACGAACGTTTTACTTGTTTAACCACGTACGAGTACATCACAACAACAATAACTGGTTTTCCTTAAGGAAAATCTTTGCTGGTATCACTGCTCATACCGAATCAGTTTCAGTTGAAAGCCTTGTTGCGTGAATAAAGCCGACACGAGGAAGCATTGTCATTTGACGACAGGTTCCTGCCAAAGCGATGTGGTCCAGACGAAGCAGCGAAGGCGAAATTCTGGCTGTTTGATTCAATCAAAAATCAATCCCTGAAAGCGAGCTCACAACAGCGTGAAACTCGGCCATTGATCTTGCACTAACTCGTGAACTCTTCTGCTTTAGCAATTTGAAAAGCCCGTAACGCAGGGGCTGCGTAAACTACGCAGATTTCCCACGTGAAGGTATAAGGAACTTGTGATCTCATTCTCTATTCTACTTTCTAAAAAAAAACGAAGAATAAAAGGGTTGTGGAATGGGAGGAGTAATGAAGGCTGAAAACGAGAAAGTGCAAATAACTCGCTTAATACTTGAAATTTAAATTATTTATTAAAGTCCACTTTTTGCAAGTAAGGCTAGTTGGGACGGGTTATATACAGATTACCACCCTTTTCTAGCCAGGGTTGGACTAAGGATTTTATTTAATGAATTCCGTCACTAAATAAATTCCTCTGCCCAGGCGGGAACCGAACTCGCCACTCTAGGTTTACCATGTGAGATTAAGGTCATCGATTTAACTCAAATGGCTAACCTGAGCCCCGCTTAATACTTGACTTAGGATACAATGTATAGAACAACAATTGTAGAGCATCAATAACTTACACACGATTGCTAAACATAACATTTTGCGATACAACTCATAACAGCGGGGAGATTTTGGATATTCTAAATTCCCCCTTCCAACCCCCTCCCCATTCTACCACCGGTTTCAGCCCTTAACAAATACGATCTTTAGTGTGTAATGAAACAGTTAAATATCGAGTATGGAATTATATAAGAAATAAATATTTTCGATTTACGATCACAAAATATGAGATCTTTGTTACAAATTAACAAAAAATTGAAATTGTAATTTTAGACAGAAAAAAATCCCTTAAGAGGAGAAGGGTCCCTTGTTAATTAGCTAGAGAGCTTGAAACGAGTTGGAAGTTTTTATAAAAAATATATTTTAAGAAAGAAACAGATTTCCCACACGAAGGATTACAATAGATAAATATAAATACAGGTAACACTAAGTACCGTGAATGTTAAGTGAGTAAATACAAACGAGAACTCATTCAGTCAATTTACAATAGAAGTTAATAATCTCTACAACAGAAAGCGGCTGAATTGTAAATAAACAGGTCAGCCAACCATGTAGCGCTGAATAAATAGATAGAATGGAAAATAAAACAATTATCAACAATGAAATATATCTGAAAATAACATTAATTTTATTTAAAACAACTAACTAAAGCATGTTCTATAATTTTTAATGAATCAGAATCAGTTTTATCTCAACCAATCAAATTTAAGTAGTCCAAAAACGTAAGAGGGAGGGGCTCACCAGAAAGTATTTGCATATATTTCACAAAGTAGAAGTTCAATAAAAACAATATTTGGTATTTAACACCTTAATAAAGTTGTTCATGATATATCAGCTTATTATTAATATGACAGTAGTAGGAGTGGGGGTTTACTGAAAGCGGAAAACTATAAAATCCCTTGGTTAATACTCATTTTATGGAAAATATGTATAGAACAATATTTATAGTAAATTAGATTTGCAATAAGATTAATTATATACAATTTTTCGATCCAACGTATAGTAACAGACATATTTCGAATTTTCAACCGTTAACGAACTTGATCTTTCTTTTTAAATAAAACGACTAAATATCGAGTTTGGTAACGATTAAAATATAATTGCGACCACCAGAGTTGTAACTGACAAATATATATATATATATACTAGCTCAGATACCCGGCTTCGCTCGGGAATTCATTTGAGGCTGAATGATGATCGTATTTTTTTGGCAAGGCTTTACTTTGCACAATATTTTGACGTTTACCCGTCCCAGTGTTTAGGGTTAATACCCGTCATTGCTGTGGATTTGTTAATAATAAAATTATTTTTTTATGTAAGACTTCACTGTTCTCCATATTGTCATATTTCCCGTTTCCTGTGCATTATGCATAGATTTGAATTATTAAGCACAAAATATTAACTTACATTTAAATTAATTTTTCCCGGTGAGGTACCTTGTAGTTCCAAAGAATTGTTGAGCAAATTTCTCTAAATAATAAAATAATTAACTTTGTTATGTGCATATTTGCCGAAACCCCAATAGGAAACGAAATATCACTATTTTTAATTTCAGGCCTCCCTTATAACCCCCACTCTTGCACGTGCTAATTCACATACCAAGTTTGGTTTAGTTCGGTTGTGTCTTTTGTGCCAAATAAAATTGTTGACTTCTGCTATCACTTTTTGGCGTATAACGCCTTTATAATTAGGTATACGACAAAAGTGTATATGACAAAAGTTTCTCTAAATAACAACATAAACAACTTTTGTTATGTGCATATTTGTCGAAACCCCAATAGGAAACGAAATATCACTATTTTTAATTTCAGGCCTCCCTTATAACCCCCACTCCTGCCCGTCCCTAGAAATGTTAGTATGGCTTATTATAAGGAAAGCGTTAGTGCTAATTCACATACTGAGTTTGGTTTAGTTCGGTTGAGTCTTTTGTGCCAAATAAAATTGTGGACTCCCGCTATAGTTTTTAGCGTATAACTCATTTATACTTCCGTATACGGCAAAAGTGCATATAACAAAAGTTACTCTAAATAACAACATGAACAACTTTTGTTATGTGCATATTTGCAGAAAAAGCAATAGGAAACGAAATATCACTATATTTAATTTCAGGCCTCCCTTATAACCCCCACTCCTGCCCGTCCCTAGAAATGTTAGTATGGTTTGTTATAAGGAAGGCGTTAGTACTAATTCACATACCGAGTTTGGTTTAGTTCGGTTGAGTCTTTTGTGCCAAATAAAATTGTCGACTCTCTCTATAGGTTTTAGCGTATAACTCATTTATACCTCCATATACGGCAAAAGTGCATATAACAGACGTTACTCCAAATTACAAAATAAACAACTTTTGTAATGGGCATATTTGCTGAAAAATCAATAGGAACCGAAATATCGCTATTTTTAATTTCAGGCCTTCATTATAACCCCCACTCCTGTTTGTCTTAGAGAATATATATATAGCCTAAAGTCTAAGTTGGGCTAGTAGTAATACACATACCAAGTTTCATAAAATTCGGTTCAGCCGTTTATGCGTGAAAAGGTAACAAACAAACAAACAAACAAATAAACAAACAAACAAATAAACAAACAAACAAACAAACAGACACCAAAGAAACAAAATGCAGTTATGGTGTCTATGACATGTGAAACGAAAAGTTATCGTGAAATTTCGCGAAAAAAATCAATGTACAGACAGAGGTTACAATTTTATATATATATAGATATATATATATATATATATATATATATATATATATATAAAATTGTAACCTCTGTCTGTACATTGATTTTTTTTCGCGAAATTTCACGATAACTTTTCGTTTCACATGTCATAGACACCATAACTGCATTTTGTTTCTTTCGTGTCTGTTTGTTTGTTTGTTTGTTTGTTTGTTTGTTACCTTTTCACGCATAAACGGGTGAACTGAATTTTATGAAACTTGGTATATATATTACTACAAACCCAACTTAGACTTTAGGCTATATTAATATCCTCTGGAACGAATAGGAGTGGGGGTTATAAGGGAAGCCAGAAATTAAAAATAGCTATATTTCGTTTCCTATTGGTTTTTTGGCAAATATGATCATATCAAAAGTTGTTTATTTTGTTGTTTAGAGTAACTTTTGTTATATACACTTTTTTCGTATACCGAATTATAAACGAGATATACGCTGAAACCTATAGCGGAAGTGAACAATTTTATTTGGAACAAAAGACCCAACCGAAATAAATAAAACTGGGTATATGTATTAGCACTAACGCTTTTATTATAACAAGCCATACCAACATTTCTAGGGAAGGGCAGGAGTGGGGGTTATGAGGGAAGCAAGAAATTAAAAATAGCGATATTTCGTTTCCTATTGGGTTTTCGGCAAATATGAACATGACAAAAGTTGTTTATTTTGTAATTTAGAGTAACTTTTATCATATACATTATCGTCGTATACCGAAGTATAAAGGTGTTATACGCTAAAAATTATAGCGGGAGTCAACAATTTTATTTGGCACAAAAGACTCAACCGAACTAAACCAAACTCGGTATGTGAATTAGTACTAACACCTTCCTTATAATAAGTCATACTAACATTTATAGGGACGGGCAGGAGTGGGGGTTATAAGGGAGGCCTGAAATTAATAATAGTGATTTCCTATTGGGGTTTCACCAAATATGCACATAAAAAAAGTTGTTTATTTTGTTATTTAGAGAAATTTCCTCAACACTTCATTTCAATATGAACTACCAGGTACCTCACCTTAAAAAATTAATTGAAATGTATGTCAATATTTTCTCCTTAATAATTCAAATCTATGCATAATACACAGGAAACGGGAAATATGACAATATGCAGGACAGTGAAGTCTTACATAAAAAATTAATTTCATTATTAACAAACCCACAGAAACGACGGGTGTTACCCCTGAACACTGGGACGGGTAAATGTCGTGAAAAGTAAAGCCTTGCCAAAAATATATCATCACTATTCAGCCTCAACTGAATTCCCGAGCGAAGCCGGGTATCTGAGCTAGTAATATATATATATATATATATATATATATATATATATATATATACGGTTTTGAACGATGTTATATATATATATATATATATATACGGTTTTGATATATGTATATATATATGTTTTATATATACATGTATATATATATATATATATATATATATATATATATATATAAGGTTTTGATATATGTATATATATATGTTTTATATATACATATATATATATATATATATATATATATATATATATATAATTAGGCCTTATTTATAGAATCTAGTGTACAACTTCAATTGCCCATTTCTCTTAAATAAAAAAGTCTGCTATTCTTTTCTCGCCATTCTATTCGGTCTATAAAGGTTTCTTTTATTTGATTTGTGCACGAGCGGTATTTACTCTGCCTCGGCCATAGAAACCCAGCGCCCTGACAGCCTAAAGGCCATGTTTGTCCTGGAGTAAGGACTATGATATCAGCCATGAGTGGAATACCTTAATACATTTTTAAATTTCAATCCCGGCCCTCATCGCTTCGGGGCAATAGCCTTCCTTGTCGTTCATCTACAGCCAATCCTTACTCTATTTTGCCTTTTCACCTTACAAAAAAAAATAAATATAAAAAATTTATTTTCAAAAAGCGTTCATTCATAACCAAGGGCAATGTCGCTAATGCTTCTTGTATACAAGAATATTAATTCCAGTGGTCATTCCATGCCAGTTCAACACCCCCATTTTACGTCACTATCTCAGAATTCCCAATGGGTCTTTTGCACTTTAGGGGAGCCAGTGATTGTATTAAGACCAACTGTTCCTAGAAGAAGTGATAAACACATGATGTGGTGGTAACCTCAACACTGCTCTTGGTTATCAAGATAACGCTGCCATATTATAAAATAAACATTCTAAATTATTAAAGTAGAACATTTATTTTAGGATGAATAATAGAAGCTAAGTAAACAATTTTTCTTTAAATAAGAACAAATTCTGCCATATCCTTCAATATTTGTTCGAAAAAATCGTTGTCCTTATTCCTCTGTCTCCATAGAAATTCACATAGATATGAGTCTATTAGTGTCCGTCTTGTACCGCATTCCTTCCTGTTTCTGCTTTTTTCCCTAGCCCACAGAGATTCTATCGTCTGGGTATATGCGCCCGTATTTGGGTCAACAAAATTCTTCGAATGATTTACCGTCAAATGGCGGTATCTCAACTCGGGCAACTTTTCTTCTAACCCCTGGTAAGATGCCCAGCAATCTGAGATTATTGTTGTACCTGGTCTAATACAACACCTGATGCACTCCAGGAGCGTGGCTGAAGTACGGTCAGGGACAAAATATATAAAACACTCTCTTGTCTCCCTACAAATTCGCCCGAATACCCACTGCTTGGGATAGATTCTTCCAACATTAGCCTTACGCCTGCTGAAGCACGACTCATCAATTTCCACAGTTAAATTCTCACCTCCGATCACTGCTGGTGTCTTGAGTAAACTGTTGGCCCAGATTTCTCGTAGCATATTTTTCCAATCAGTAATAGTATTTGTACTGATATTTAATTCTTTGGAGCAAAACTTAGTGGAGGTGTACTCTTGTGACCAGCAGTATATTAATAAAACAGCCTTATTAAGAGGTAATCTAGCGTTCTCAAAGCATGTATCCACACAAAGCCCCTTCTTGGTTCGGCAGCTACGTTTGTGGCAGGTCCACTTCCCACTCCTTGCATCACAATTCATAAAATGTCCTTCACTGCACACCCTTACCTTGGGGATAAGGCGCTTTTCCTGAAGAAATGCGACAGCATTATCTTCATCCCTGCACAAGTTATACACTTCAAACAAATTCATTTTTAGCAGATTTCCCTTAAGGGAAATCAGCTATTGAGGTTGTACTCATGACGGAATTTTCGAAGTTTTTCTTCAAATGTCCATCGATCCTACCTAGTAGATGACGAAAATGAGGTCCGTTCAAAACTGTATATATATATATATATATATATATATATATATATATATATATAGATCTATCTATCTATATATTTTTGTCTGTTACAGCTCTAGTGGTCGCATATTTTGTTTGATCGTTACCAAACTCGATATTTAGTCGTTTTATGTAAAAAGAAAGATCAAGTTCGTTAATGGCTGAAATCGGACCAGTGGGAGGGGGGGTTTAGAGGAGAGGATTTTCTAAAATTTGAAATATTTCCGTTACTATACGTCGGATCGAAAAATTGTATAGAATCAATCTTATTGCAAATTTAATTTACTATAAATATTGTTATATACATTTATTCTCTATCTTGCATATTAACCGAGATATTTGGATTTTTATTAAATTTGGGCCGATAACGAACGTTTCGAGATTCCCGCCAAAAAGTAGTTCGGCCCTTTGCCGTAACTGTTCGGCTTTCGTATGGAGATTTCTCTACTGTATAACTTCACGCGGGAAATCTGCTTAATTTACGAAGCCCCTGCGTGACGGACTTTCTTCTTAGCAAAACAGTAGCACTGATACGTGTAAACAAATAATTCCTTAATAAATGCCATATGATTCATTAAGTTACTCAGAAATAACCTGTATGATAACAACTGTTCCTAAAAAGTCACTGGCTCCCTTAAAGTGCAAAAGACTCTTCCCTAAAACTATCTAATGGTAGTAGATATTGAGAAAAGGACAAATATCAAATTTTATTTTTTGTTATCTGGAACGATTTCCGAAATGTTGCTTTGTAAAATTTTGAAAAAAAGCTACCAAAAACGAAATTTGAAATCACTCTAGAGGATGTTCTAATTGAGCCAGGAAGGTGAGAGTAGTGTCACTATATTACATTGTTTTGGCACATTTCCCTTGAGGGAAATGAACTATTGAGATCGTACTCATGAATTAATTTTCAAAATGTTCATCGATCCT
Organism: Riptortus pedestris; assembly: GCA_019009955.1. NCBI lineage: Eukaryota > Metazoa > Arthropoda > Insecta > Hemiptera > Alydidae > Riptortus > Riptortus pedestris. Next base: position 19,494,364 of record CM032228.1, read on the forward strand.
ACCTAGTAGATGACGAAAATGAGGTCCATTCAAGACTATATATAAATATATATATATATTTGTTTGTTATTACTCTAGAGGTCGCAATTATTGTTTAATCGTTACCAAACTCGATTTTTAGTCGTTTTATATAAAAAGAAAGATCAAGTTTGTTAATGGCTGAAATTGGACCAGAGGGAGGGGGAGAAATTAATGGGAAGGAATTTCGAAAATTGGAAATATCTCCTTTACTATACGTCAGATCGAAAACTTGTATAAAAACAATCATTGAAAATTAAATTTACATTAAATAATGTTCTATACATATTTTCTGTGTAATGAGTATTAACAGAAATATTTGGATTTTATAGCGTTCCGCTTTCAGTAAACCCCCACTCCTACTAGTATCATATTAATAATAAGCTATTATATCATGAACCACTTCAACGTACAAGGTTAAATACAAAATATTGTTTTCAATAATGCTATATTATACGAAATACATACAAATACGTTCTGATTACCCCTCCCTCCTTCTTTTTTTTTTTTTGGATTACTAATATCTGAGTGATTGATATAAAAATTATTCTGATTCACTTCAAATTACTCCACTAGGTATAGTAAATAGTTTTCAATCAAATTAATACTTTATATTCAGATATATTTCATTAATTGTTCATATTTCTGGTGTAGAATAATTCTATCTATCCAGCGCTGCGAAGTTGGCTGCCCAGTTTGTTTACAATTCAGACGCTTTCCGTTGAAGATATTATTAACTTGTAAATTGACTGAATGATTTCTTATTAGTGTTTGTATTTATCCCCTTAACATTCCAAGTGGTGTTACCTTTTTGTTGATTTATCTGTTGTAAACCTTCCCGTGGGAAATCTCCTGATTTTACGCAGCCATCCCTGATGGATTTTATTTCCATTTGTTATCTGAATTTGCGAGAAGGCTTTAAAAGGGCAGGTTTTGACTATATTTCCGAAGCACATTTACCTATTTAAGCTCTGAGGATGTATAATAGAAACAGACTTTGTATGTATTATGTTGTGTAGTGGAGATAAGGAGCTTGATGGAGTGGGTAGCGATAACAACCTGACCACACTACAGCCCTACATTCACTGATAACACGTCACAGCTGTTATCTAAGGACCCTTTCTCCTCGGAGCCCATTTATCTCAGAAAAGGAGTCCAAATATATTTCATTTATACACAATATACTGCTAAGTAGACAATTTTTTTTTCTAAGTCTGAACATGCGTTAGAAATCCATATTCCGGCCAGAAGCCACAGATGGCATCTTCAAACTCAAGGGTAGATGGGTATATTCCCACGAGAGAGTTTTAACAGATTTCCCTTGAAGGGAATTAGCAATTGAGGCTGTACAGGGGTAAACATGATCATATATATATATATATATATATATTATATATATATATATATACAGAAAGAGAGGGAGAGGGAGAGTTGAATCGGACCTCATTTTCGTCATCTCCTAGGTAGGATCGATGGACATTTGAAGAAAAATTTCGAAAATCGCGTCATGAGTACGACCTCATTACTGATTTCCATTAACGGAAATCTGTTATGCTAAAAACGTACGGTTTTAAGCCTACGTAAATACGGTTTACCTCCTTCCTGTTTAACTCTTTTTAGTTATTTTTTTTAGTTGATTTGATTTCCTTTAAGAGGACTTTTATCCATGTGCCTCGAATCCTTACCGATTTAAATCGTACACACATGACCACTTAATTTAAGCATTAATTTAAGAAAATGTATATTGTTTTTTTGAGAAATTTACCATTACAAAAACCTTAAAGTAGTCAAAAATAAATATATTTTATTTGAGTGAGTAAATTCCCTGAAGGGAAATCAGCTATTGAGGTCGTACTAATGACGCGAGTTTCGAAAAATTTCTTCAAATGTCCATCGATCCTACCCAGGAGATGACGAAAATGAGGTCCGCTCAAAATTATATATATATATATATATATATATATATATATATATATATATATATATATGTCTGTTAACGCTCTAGCGGTCGCAATGTTTGTTTGATCGTAACCAAACTCGGAATTTAATCGTTTTATGTAAAACGAAAGATCAAGTTCGTTAATGGCTGAAATCGGACAAGTGGGAGGGGGGGGTTTAGAGGGAGAGATTTTTGAAAATTCAAAATATCCCTGTTATTATTCATCAAATCGAAACATTGTATAGACTCAATCTTATTGCAAATTACATTTACTATAAATATTGTTCTATACATTTATTTTGTATCTTGAATATTAACCGAGATATTTGCATTTGTATTCTTTGCATGGTCGGCAGGAGTCGGCTATGTTCGGGACATTCCGCCGAGAGCTCTGGTGGCCGTTTCCGTAAACTATTCGTCCCTCGTGAATAGGTTTAGAGATCCCTTACACTACAGTTGTTATTGGGCAGATTTCTCGACTGTGAAACTTCACGTGGGAAATCTGCTTAGTTTACGCAGCCCCTGCGTGACAGACTTTTTATATTTCATTTCAAATTTATTATTGTATGAAAAAATATTTTTTTCTGTAATCGTTGAATAATGGTAACATTACTAAACTGAAATGAGTGAAGAAAGTGAAACATTTTGCAATAGAGTGAAGAAAGTAATCACTTTCTTCACAAGTGAAGAAAGTGAATTGCCTTCTTAATTAGTAATAAGTATAAATTAAAAAATAATTTGAAGTTGGAAATTAAATGCTTTTAAATCTTTCTTAACATTGTAAGAATTTATTTTAACAAATGTGAAATGAATTATTGGTGGAAATAATCAATATTTTTTAAAATTTAAATATAATAATAATTACTTTCCTTGTTTATAACCTGCACTTGTTTATAACTGCACTACTTCACAATCATCACTAGTTGTTTTATAACTATGCTTATAACCTTTCACAACCATGCTTATAACCTACCAACAACATACCATAATCTTCACAACATCCTAATTTTGTTCATATTCTGGTTAGATCTGATCATGTATTACACGATTACAGAAAAAATTTAATATTACACTCGTGACGAAAGTAGAATTTACAACTCTCGTGAAATTACCACACTCGCTTCGCTCGTGTGGGTAAACGTTTCACTCGAGTTGTAAAATGATCTACTTTCGTCACTTGTATAATAAATAACTATTTTCTAATATACAAATAAAATGAAATTTGCTTGCAGTGTCATATCAAATTTAATAACTCAGTGAATGGCATTGATATCGAAGTAAATTTTTTTTGGTAGTGACCACTCAGGGTTAAAGGAAATCAGCTGATAAATAATTGTATTCAAAATTAATATTTCTAATGGTGGGGAGCAGGGATGTCTTTGGAATTTAAATCGAAGAATAACTGTCGCAGGCTGCTTCAGAATGTAATTAGCAAGAGAGGAAAACTTATCGAAGAGAAGGGAAAAACTTAGTTGCGCCGAATTAGTAAGCAGAGCCTCAGACACGGAAATTATGACGAGCAAAGGAAAATCCGTGACTATTGAAATGCGAGAGGGAATTAAAGTTTGGATTAACTACTTAGTGAAGTTGGGTATTCATGATTTTGGAACTGTTACGTGACTGTGTTCCGGCACTTCTAACTGACACCAGCTATTTTCTATCAAATCTTTAGAAGAAACTTTGGCACGCAAGGGCTGCGTCAGTAATCGTATTTCTCACTGGCTGGACGTGCTTCTGATCTGTCATCGTGTTTTATCTATCTCATTTTCCAGAAATAAAAATCCTATGTAAATAGGCCTAGAAATTTAAGCTTGGAATAAGGTGTTTCCTGACCTTTTCCTGGTCCGATGAAAACAATCCGTAGTATATAAGATTTAAATAAGACGATTACAATAACTTATTATTTATCTGAGACGCGTAGCAGAAGTCAGGATTTACGTAAGGATGAAAATACAAAAAATGCAAATACATTGGTAAATTCCTGAGTGAGAGAAAAATGTACACAACATATTTGAAGGAAATAACTTATGCAATAAGGTTAGTTATGAAAGTAAAAGTAAGGTTAGGCTTGTTATAAAAGCTTGTTTTAGCAGTTTTCCCTTAAAGGAAATCAGCTATTGATTCTACCTAGTAGATGACGAAAATGAGGTCCGTTAAAAACTGTATATAAATCTATCTATCTATTTATATATTTGTCTGTTACCGCTCTAGCGGTCGCAATTTTTGTTTGATCGTTACCAAACTCGATATTTAGTAATTTTATGCAAAATGAAAGATCAAATTCGTTAACGGCTCAAATTGGACAAGGGGGGAGGTTCAGAGGTGGAGAAATTTAAATATCTCCGTTACTATCAGTCGGATCGAAAAAGTCTATAGAATAAATCTTATTGCAAATTAAATGCACTATTAATATTGTTATATACATTTATTCTTTGTCTTGAATACTAACCGAGGTAAATACATTTTTTCAGTTCAGTCTTCAGCCAACCCCCCCCCTTTTCTACTTATGTTACATAAACAATACTCTGTAATATAATAAACTTCATTATGCCGTTAGCAGACCTGTTTGTTAACATTCGAAACACTTCCCACCGGCAAAGGAAAGATTTCTTATTACCGTTTGTATTTATTCACTTAACATTCACGGTGGTGATGTGTTAGCAGTATGTAGGTTTTTCTAATACTAATCTACACGAGGGAAATCTGCTTAGTTTACGCAGCTCAGACTCAACTAGACTCGTAATATATGTGATATTTCAAATATCTCCCCCTTTTCAACTCCCTCTCCTCCAGTTTTAAGCAATTTTAAGTAGTTATGAAGCAAAAACTGCGACTGTTATAGAATATGTATGTGGGTATAAATGTATATATATATATATATATATATATATATATATATATATATATATATATATATATATATATAGGGCGCCAATGACCGTGCTGCTTAAGCCATGAGTACATCTACCACTACCGTCAGCAAGCTGTAGTTAAAAATATATGCAGGTTCGATCCTCGCCATTGAGGACATTAATTCTCGAGTTCGCTACCAGAGCGGGCTAGTGTCGCATTGGTTGTGGATTAGCGGGAATTGAACGATTATACACGTTTAACAGCCCCTCGGGATAACTAAGGATTATGATTCTTTTAGATCCCGCTCGGTATGATAGCAACTGGCGACTGACTCTCCGATAACCCTACAGTTGGCTATATACTGTAACGTATATTACAAAAATAATAATCGTTGTTTATTAAAGTTCTTTTGAATTGCAAAATTAAACACACAGGCTTTACAGTTTTTATCACTGCACAATTTAATTGACAATGCACTACACACTTTGTAAATTATTCTAAACTACCCACAGAATGCACCGATTACTTCACTACTTATTGCACAGTGCAATAACTCACAATCACTCGAATCACTGAAGATCACAAAACACGGCACTGCACTGATCTATACAAAGAACACGGGACTACACTGTTCTTCACATAAACAAGGCACTATACTCATCTTCACAAAAAAACACTCTGCAACACTGAAACTAAAATGCACTGTTCACTAAAGCTGCACTGAACGCACTGTTATTCACTAGAAAAAACCCGAAAACAAAATACCTTTTGTGCGAGCTGGGCCACTTTTATAGGCGGCCAGCGAGATCAAAGGAAAAGGGCTCTGGGTGGTCTAGATCCCAACTGGCGCCGCGGCCAGTTCGGTTCTTGAGTACTTTTTCAAGTACGTAGTTTTTAACAATATACAAGATGTGTGTTTATGGTACTTTTTATATTTTCCCATCCCATCTTTAGAATCGTATAACTTACTTTGTGCTTCAAGATTTAAAAGATAAATGTAATCGTTTAATGCATTTAAAATTTTAAATTTATTTTAAATGCATTGAGATGATAAAAATGGAATGAAGTAAATTCTAGTATTAACTATTTACACCCAAGTATATCACATCAATAGATATATTTTATATCCATTTTTGAGGTGCTGGATGGTGAAGGAATTATTATCTCAGGTAAGAAAAAACGCCTCGTTCCTTCACTATTCTTTATTCGTTGTGACAGAGCGCTTTCAGAGCATACGCTCCATCGTCAGTGCCCTCTTCACAATGATGTGACAGGAACCAAGGATTCCCTGTCCAGAACAGTGAAGGAACGAGGCGTTTTTTCTTACCTGAGATATATTTTAATTATTTTATGTATGAGAAAATTTCTTGACCCCACTGGTACCCTTTCATGTGCGTAGAGGGCTGAGAACATTTTATAAACCAATTAACGTTTAATACTCAATTTTATTTATAATTTGCGAATATAATATTGGATTATTATTACTTTATATATAAATGATTACAGTTAATTATGGCATAGCACTTATCAGGGTTATAGAACCTACCTTGTAAAATATTAGATATCGTTGAGAAATCAAAGTGTGATTAGATTTATGTTTATACTAGAGGAATAATTTTAAGGGTTCTTAGTACCTAAGAAAATTATGGATTGCCTTAATGGATTAGAGACAAAAATTTACATAGTTACCATGTATGTTTTTAGCATTGTTAATGCACATTAGGGCGAAACGTCTGCTAGTTGAAAAAAGATAATTAAGATAGCTGAGTTGAGACCTTAAGATCATTTTTTGCCTGAAATACTTTAATTGGTCTCAGTAAGGATTAGATGCATTCATTACTAACATTGTTTTAAAAAATATAAACTATAGAAAAAAGTATTTATAAAATAAAACTGATTACAAGTTGTTAATTTCTGTCCTAAAGTCGGTTTATTGTGGTTATATATAAACGCCCACTTTTTGCTAAAAAAACCTAATCGGGATTGGTTATCTACAGGATACCACTCTTTTCTAGCCAGGGTGGGACTAAGGATTTTATTTAATGAGTTCGTCAATAAATGAATTCCTACTGCCCGGGCGGGAATCGAACTCACCACTCTTGGTTTACTATGTGAGATTAAAGGCAACGCTCTAACTCACATGGCTACCATGAGCCCCGAGAAATTCGCTTCAATCTCTGGAATAAATTTTATTAATTGGTGACCTTTCGAACTCATATACATTGCTGGTGCCATTTATTAATTGTGTTTTTCAGTGTTTATTTTATGTTTTGTCATCAACTATTTTATCTGTATGTCCTTATGGAGCTCCACAGTGATCGTGATTATCCTAAGTTTGAAAAGCATTTAAGTCAACAAAATAAATACGACGTTGAAATGTTAATTTCATCAACACGGAAAACTGGTTATCTGCAGGCTTTATAACATTTTGAAGCCGAGTGACAGACACCTCTAGATATTCCGTGAATTTAAATTCCCGCTAACCGCACAACCCTTTGTATGTGTCCATCAGGTGTTTTATTACTGTCATGCTGTATGAACATGTCCAATGACTCTCCAATTAAAACTTTTACCACAATCAGCTCATTGATGGGTCAACAGCAATCGAATATTGCAACTTTAAACCTTGAATCGAGAATTTTTCCAATGTTTAAAATATGGTGGCATCTCTGGTAAACAGCTTTATTTGTCAAGTGCTAGAAAAACCTTCTGAATAATATAAGGTCACAATTACTTAATTATTCAATGCAAAGAACTTAATTTTTTAATATTGAATATTTTAATGAAAGTCCGTCAAGCAGGGGCTGACGTAAACTAAGCAGATTTCCCTCGTGAAGTTTTACAATAGAGAAATCTGCATTCTATAACAGTAGTAGTAACGAGTCTCTACACCAATTTTACTAGAGCAGAACAGTTACTGAGACGGCCGAACGGCCGGAGTCACAAGTAGAACCGAAGTCAGCCGATCTCATCTCGTCCGTTATCCGCACACACTTAATAAAAATGCAAATAGCTCGGTTAATATTCAAGATAGAGAATATTATTATTATTATTTATTAACGTCCACTTTTTGCAACTTAGGCTTGAGGAAATCTGCTAAAACTTATAGAGAATAAATGTATATATAAGTTTTAGCAGATTTCCCTCAAGGGAAATCAGCTCTTGAGGTCGTACTCATGACGCGATTTTCGAAAATTTTCTTCAAATGTCCATCGATCCTACCCAGGAGATTACGAAAATGACGTCCGTAAAAATGACATATATATATATATATATATATATATATATATATATATATTTGTCTGTTAACGCTCTAGCGGTCGTAAATTTTTATTTGATCGTTACCAACTCGATATTTAAACGTTTTATGCAAAAAGACATATCAAGTTGGAGAGAGAGAAAAAGAACGTCCAATTCTTCACAATTTGTTTATTTCAGCGCTAAGCGCTTTCAAAGACTAATGTCTCCATCTTCAGAGCTACTTGCATGCGCCCATTGGGAAAGACAGCAAAAGCGACACGCCAAGTATCTCTGAAGATGGAGACGTTAGACTTTGAAAGCGCTTAGCGCTGAAATAAACAAATTGTGAAGAATTGGACGTTTTTTTTTCTCTCTCTCCAAGTAAACATTCTTCACTTCCAACAAACACTGCCGTGAAACAGATCAAGTTCGTTAATGGCTGAAATCGGACCAGTGGGAGGGAATATAAAAATTCGAAATATCTCCGTTACCATACGTCGGATCACAAAAGTATATAGAACTAATCTTATTTTAAATTAAATTTACTATAAATATTGTTCTATACATTTATTCTCTATCTTGAATAATACCCGAGATGTTGGCATTTTTTTATTAAATGTGGGCCGGTAACGGATTTTTGAGTTTCCCTCCAAAAGCTAGTTCGCCCCTTTGCCGTAACTGTTCGTCTCTCGTATGGAGATTTCTCTATTGTTTAACATAACTCAAATAATGTAATGGAGATATTTCGAGTTATCAGAATTCCCCTCCTCTAAACCCTCCCTCTCACTGGTCCGATTTTAGCCAATTATGAACTTGATCTTTCTTTTTACTTAAAACGAATAAATACCGAGTTTGGTAATGATTAAACAAAAATTGCGACCTCTAGTGAGTTAACAGACATATATTCGAAAATTGCGTCATGATTACGACCTTAATAGTTGATTTCACTTAAGGGAAATCCGCCGCTAAAAAAGTAAATGCGTTGAGTATACTTTGAGTCTCCCCTTGTAGCAGATTTCCCTTAAGAAAGGATGTACTCATGACCCGCTGCGTTTATCGATCCTACCCAGGGGCAATTATATGAGTATATAACAAACACACACACACACACACACAGACATAATTATTCTTAACTACTACTCACAGTATGCACTGATAGCTTCACTGTTCTTCAGATTACACAGTCCAAGAACTCACTCACGATCACTGAAGTTCACATAGAACACGGCACTGCACTGTCTTTTAATTCGCGAAGTTGACGCACTGCACTGTCTTAAACACGGCACTATACTGTTCTTTTCAGAGCAACGGCACAACACTGAACTCACATATAATACTTTACCGAACTGCAACTAAGTCGCAGAACACGCAGATGATCACTTGAAGATAGCTGAGAAGAAACTTATTATTATTATTTATTTATTAACGTCCACTTTTTGCAACTTAGGCTAATCAGGACGGGTTATCTACAGGTTACCACCCTTTTCTAGCCAGGGTGGGATATGTATTAATTCTTAACATCTGTCAAATTAGATAAACCATCGCACGGAAATGAAATAATTTAAATAAATAAATAAATGATTAAAATACTATTAAATTATAGTATTTCGTGTGATTGTGTATCTCTGTGGAGTATTGGCGACTTCTAGCGGCCGTCTGCCAGCTTGGCCACTATATATATATATATATATATTTTAGTATTAATAAATAAAAGTTCACTGAGTATCGCTAAGTTGCAAAAAGTTTACGTTAATAAATAAATAATAATAATTTCTTTGGTTTACGCCAAATTTGGCGTATAAAAGTTTCATGTATTAACATAAGATACAGATATTTAACGGCTGAAATCGGACCAGTGGGAGGAGCGGTGAAAGGGGGTGGGGGATTTCGAACATTTTAAACATCACCTTTCTAATACGCCGGTTTGAGAGATTGAATCGCATCACTTTTTTTGTAATTTTAATTTCATATAAAACTTCATTTTTAAGGTGCTGGATGGTGAAGGAATTATCTCAGGTAAGAAAAAACGCCTCGTTCCTTCACTATTCTTTATTCGTTGTGACAGAGCGCTTTTTTTCTTACCTGTTCATATAAAAGTTGTTATATACATTTTTTCTGAATCTTGTATCATATCCTACTAAAGAAATGACTGAAATAAAATCTATATGTATATATATATATATATATATATATATATATATATATATATATATATATATATATATTATAAATGTGTGATTATACGTCAAATCAAAAATTTTATAGAAATAATCTTATTGCAAATTTAATGTTCTAAAAATGTTGTTATAGATACATTTTCTCTATTTGGACTATTAACCGGGTGTTGCATTTTTAATTTTCAGCCTGCAAAAACCACCACATCTAATTATCACTCATCAACAACAAGCGATTATATCATGAAACTTCTCATAGGACAATAATTGTACCAATATCGCTTGCCAAAGATCTTTACTAAGTTACTACTCTGCTTAATCATCAATCGAAAGATACTAATGTATATAAATAAAAGTAATAAGTTTGCGACAAAAAATAAGCCAAAAAAGAAGAACATTAGACAAGGAGAATGTATGGTGAGTTGAGGTCTAGTGGCTAGTGTGTAATCCCACTATTAGGGAAATCTGCTTAGTTTACACAGCACCTGCTCGAGGGAGGTTTTTCTAAAACCACGTCAAGAGCACGCCTCAATAGCTGATTTTCTTAACGTAAAACTCCTAACATGTGATTCCAATTTTCTTCCTGCTGCTCCATTACAGTAGATAGGTTCTATTCTAGCTAGCCCTCATTACCTACGTGTCGTCCGGGTTTTATCGCAGATTGCAAGTCTGACTCAGGGGGACCTATTGTTACGGCTGGTGATTAACAGCTGTAGACATCAGATTTATAGTGACTTTTTTACCTGGTTTTAGCAGATATCCCTTTAGGGAAATCAGCTATTGAGGTCGTACTCATGACGGAATTTTCGAAATTTTTCTTCAAATATCCATCGATCCTACCTAGTAGATGACGAAAATAAGATCCATTCAAAACTGTATATATATATATATATATATATATATATATATATCTGTTATCACTTTAGCGGTCGCAATTTTAGCAGATTTCCCTCAAGGGATATCAGCTATTGAGGTTGTACTCATGACGGAATTTTCGAAATTTTTGTTCAAATGTCCATAGTACTAGTAGATGACGAAAATGAGGTCCGTTCAAAACTGTATATATATATATATATATATATATATATATATATATATATATATATAGATAGATAGATAGATAGATAGATAGTCTGTTACCGCTCTAGCGGTCGCAATTTTTGTTTGATCGTTACCAAACTCGATATTTAGTCGTTTTATGTAAAAAGAAAGATCAAGTTCGTTAACGGCTGAAATCGGACCAGTGGGAGGGGGAGGTTTAGAGGGGAGGATTTTTGAAAATTCTAAATATCTCCGTTACTATACGTCGGATCGAAAAATTGCACATAATTAATCTTATTGCAAATTAAATTTACTATAAATATTGTTATATACATTTATTCTCTATCGTGAATATACCCCGAGATATTTGCATTTTTATTAAATATGGGCGGCTAACGGACGGGTGACTTTCCCGCCAAAAGCTAGTTCGGCCGTTTCCTTAACTGCTCGACTCTCGTGAGATTTCTCATTACCTAATCACGATGGCATTGTGTTACCAGTGTGCAGATTTCTCTATTGTAAAACTTCACGTGGGAAATCTGCTTAGTTTACGTAGCCCCTGCGTGACGGACTTTTTGTTTGATCGTTACCAAACTCGATATTTGGTCGCTTTATGTAAAAAGAAAGATAAGTTCGTTAACGGCTGAAATCGGACCTATGGGAGGGAGGGGGTTTAGAGGGGGGAGAATTTTGAAAATTCGAAATATTTCCGTTACTATATGACGGTTCGAAAAGGTGTACAGAATCAATCTTATTGCAAATTAAGTGTACAATAAATATTGTTATATACATTCATTCACTATCTTGAATATTAACCGAGATATTTGCATTTTCCAGTTTTCAGCCTTCAGTAAACCCCCACTTCTACTAGTGTTACATAAACAATGCTCTGTTATATAATAAACCACATTATTCGAAGCTTAAATACCAAATATTGTTTTCATTGAACTTTTACTTTGTGAGATATATGCAAATACGTTCTGTTGATCCCCCCACCTTCTTTTGCGTTTGGATTATTATAATTTGAGTGATTGAGATAAAACTTATTCTGATTCATTATAAATACCAGCACTGGCTTTAGTAAATTGTTTTCAATAAAATTAATATGTTAAATTCAGATATATTTCATTAATTATTTGTCTTTCCGGTCTATCTATGCAGCGCTATGAGGCTGGATGGCCTGTTTGTTTACAATTCAACCGCTTTCCGTTGTAGAGATTATTTACTTGTATTGTACATTTACTGAGCATTCACGGTAGTGTTACCTGTATGTATATTTATCTACTGTATACCTTCGCGTAAGAAATCTGCTTAGTTTACGCAGCTCCTGCGTGACGGACTTTTCATCTTGTTCCCAGTGTCCCATTACAATAGGTATGTTCTATTCTAGCGAGCCCTCACTACCTACTTGTCGTCCGGGTTTTACCGCAGATTGCAAAACGAACAAAGTTACGACTGGTGATAAACAGCTGTAGACCGCAGATTTATAATGACTTTTTACCAGATTTTTCTTAAGGGAAATCAGCTGTTGATATTATACTTACGATATATTTTTGAAAAATTTCTTTTATTACCCTACACAAGAGATGACGAAAATGAGGTCCGTTCAAAATTAATTTATATATATAATATATACTTGGCTGGCTGTTACCGCTCAAGTGATTGCTACTTTTTATTTGTTTGTTACCAAACTCTATATCTATGTGATGAATGCAAAACTAAAGATGAAGTTCGTTAATGGCTGAAATCTGAAAGTGAAGTAAAGGCAGTTGGCGTTTAGAGGAGGGGAACTTTGAAAACTTGAAAAATCTCCGTTATTCGGATTCCGATTGGAAAAAAAAAAAATTATAGAACCAACATTTTTGAAAATGTAATTTCCTATACATGTTGCTGTTGCACATATTTTTTTTTTTTTGCTAGCTTATACATTTCCCAATATTTTAGCATTTTTTTGTATTCGGAGCTTTCTGTAAACCCCCACTCCTTCTCATGTCATATTAGCCTCATTCTGTTATATAATAAACCACTTTATTCGAAGCTAAAATACCAAATGTTGTTTTTAACAGGTCTTTACCAAATGAAGCACATGTAAATACGTTGCTTGATGGCGTCATAAATTAAGTTTTTGCCTTCTTGACACGAAAATATTTCTTTGATCAACACCATACTTGACATTTAAGTGTTTCAGTCAACACTGAAGATCATATTTGTTATTGGCAGAATTGAGAAAAGTAATAGGGGGGGGGGTCAAAGGTGAGATTTCGAAAATTTATAGAAAAATGTTATAGAACCAATCTTGTTAAAATATTGTTGTTCTACACATTTTGTCGTAACTAAAATATTCAGCGAGTATGTCTCGTACTTTCTGGTTTTCGGTTAGAATATGTGGTGAGATAAGCTCACTAATGCAATCACAAGGGAAATCTGCTAATTTTACGCAGCCCCTGCGTGACTGACTTTTTGTAAGACCAGGTACCCACAATACTCACCAATTGCTCATTTCTAACGTACTTTTCTATTACAATTACTACTCCGGCATTTAGAGATTTCTTCGGCATCTCTGATAACCATCCCTTAAAAAATTATTACACCTACGAAGACTTTGGTTTTTGGCATTCTGCCCGCCTGGCCTATATATTAGTTTCATACGCCCTTGGAGGGATACTGTATATCCCAGGCTTTCGTATTTGGTATCATTTGGCTTATTTCTTGCCAGAAATGAAAATGAAGTGAAAATAGTAGATCTATTGCTTTTCTAGATAACGTTTCCTTGTCAGAAATGAAAATGATGTGAAAATAGTTGTTCTATTGCTTTCCTGGATAGCTTTTGTTAAATCTTTTAAAGTCAGAAATGGAAATTAAGTTTAACCCTCCATTAGTCGCGGCGTCCTGACAGTGGCATCTTTGAGATGTTTTTCCAATTGCTTCCGATTGAGTGGACCCAACGACTTCCGCCTCCAGCAATGCTTCTAGCTTCCCTTCCTCCTCAAAACAGTATAGGTTTGATCTTCGAAGTTTTTACACAGTGCGTTCCTTGTGCTAAAATCACCCCACAGGTGCACCGCGACCAAAGTTGTAAGTATTTCAATTTCTTTTATTTCTATATTTAATCTATTTATCTTAGATATATTTATCATTTGACGTTTGTAGTGCCTTGATTGTTTTTGTATAGTTAAAAATACCTACAAAATAGGAAATTCACCTCTGAGGTGACCGCGACTAACAATGCATTTTTAAAACATTTTTCAGAAAAAATGGACCAGGAAATACGTATTATTTGACGTGAGTAATCAAAATGACATTGCTAGACTCCACCACGCATTAGTGGATCCTCTCATAAAAATGCCTGACATCAGTGTGCATAACTATGCTGCATGCACCTATGGCAATAATTGGTATTTAGGTTTAGTTTTGTCAAAACACAAAGATGAAGGTGATATTAAAGTTAAATTCTTACACCCACATGCTGGACCATCTTTTTATTGGCCTTCGAAGGAAGATATTTGTTTTATTCCCATATGTAATGTAATAGCTTGTGTCTCTGCACCAACAACAAAAGGCTCTCGTAGAGTGTACAATTTCCCTGAAAAGGACTTAACTGACATTCAAAAACAATGTCTCTTAATTTCAAAAAGAAGACATCACTAAATGGTAATATATGTAAAGTTTTATAATACGTTTAAGATAATCCAGTTCTTCAAATGATAATTTGTCATTTAATAGAGATTTAACTTTTTGTGCATCCTTCCCTGTTTATCCATTCTGTAAATAAATATTACATTTTAATTAAACCAAAGAAAATTTGTTTTTAAATTTGTAAGTCTTTTTAAAAGGTCATACACCTAAATTAGCAATTATTTAATTTTTTTTTTTAGTATTACTTTTCATATTTGTTCATGGAAGAACATTTTTTGAGAAAATCCAAAATATTTTGGTTTATCTCCAACAAAATGCATAAACACTCAAAAAGCCGCTATTTTTCTTTCATAGTCTTTTAGTTTGCTCATTAACGGATAATATAAAAAAAAGTTTGCTTCCTTAATTACTCTGCCTCGTGTGCAAAAACATATTTGAAAAATTGGGTTTTTTTAATTAAAAATTTTAATAAGGACGCAGTTCGTGAAATTCTGGGGGGGGGCTTATATTTTAATATGATCATCAAATTATTTTTTCCTATATCTCCATGCTTTTGAGAACACTGAAGTGAAAATTTTATCTTGATATGTTGAAAATAACTAAAGTTATGATTTCTTTTTTTTCAATGTGTGTCAAATAAGCAACCTTTGAAATGTCAGTTACACAAACTTTCTCAATACTTCAGCATTTTTTTTCACAAAAACTACTGGAGATATCAAAGTAAAATTTTATATTCTTCATAAGGAAGGTAAAAAGTGTTGTTAAAAAAATTTTCATTGAAATCTAAAACCATGGGTGACATGGTCGGGATGATTTGAGATGGAATGACCCGGAATCAGAAAGTGATGGGGAGGATGAGCAGTAACGAAATGTATGTTGCCTTGAGAAGAGTGAACAGAAAGATCGTTAATTGTTTTGTGTGGAGGAAAACCCCTTTTCCTTTGCGTAAAATAGGAAAACAAAATTAATTGACACACCTTCCGGGAGTGAAAGGGGCGACAAAGGAGGCTACTAATGAACTTGAATGCTGGTTCTGTCTCGTTGATGAGACGATTATTAGTAGTATTGTGCATTGCACAAACGAATTTATAAAAATCGTCGAGCCAGAATTTTCTTGGCAGAGGGATGCCAAAGAGACGGACTTCTCAGAAATGAAAGCCTATATAGGCCTTCTTTACTTAGCTCGCACATACAGAGGAGAGAGAATGAATTTAGAAGACTTTATGTAAAACATGTTGGGCAAGAAACTCACCTAAGTAGAACTAGATGGCACTAAAAGATTCGACGTGAAACGTTTTAATTTCCTTTTCTATCTTAAATGTTTTCTTGTATATGTTACTCCAGCATAAATCACATGATTAAGTACCCGTAGTTCTAAACTATTCTCATTGTACTTTTTTTATATATGTTTTCTAGTAGCTAAGCAAGTAGAACCTAAATAATTCATTGTTTATAAATTGCTTCATGTTACTTGGAGTGAATTAATATTTTTGATAGTTGTAAGACATAGCCGTATTCATTCGTTACTTTGCTAACTTTTAAAATAAAATAGTTTTACTATTTGTTCAGATAAGTATTTATATTTGTTTAAATCTATTTTTGCCCTAAGAAGTAGTTTTACCAACATATTTCTCCATCGTCACCTCATAGGACCCGCGCCTAGAGTCATTTGGAAAAGACCCGCGCCTAACGGAGCGTTAAAAAAGTCGTTCTTTGCTCATCTAGAAAATGTTTGCTTGCCACAAATGAAAATGAAGTAAAAATAGTCTATCTATTCATTTTCTAGATAACATTTTCTTGTCATAAATGAAAATGATGTGAAAATAGTTGTACTGTTGCTTTCCTAGATAGCTTTTGTTAAGTCTTTCTTGTCAGAAATGAAAATTAACTTTAAAAAAGTCGTTCTTTGCTTTTCTAGATGAAGTTTGCTTGCCAGAAATGAAAATGAACTGAAAATAGTCGATCTATTGATTTTACAGACATGTGTTATATTTCTCTTGTCTGAAGATAAAATAGTAGTTCAATTGCTTCTATAGAAAACTTTCGCTAACCTTTTCTTCTAAAAATTGAAAATGAACTGAAAATAGTCGTTCTATAGGTGTCCTAAATTAATTTTGCTGTGTTTTTCTTGTCAGAAATGAAAATGAACTGAAAATAGCCGTTCTATTGCATTCCTAGATAACATTTGCTAACCATTTCTTGTCAGAAATGAAAATAGTGGTCTTATTGCTTTCCTAGATATTGCTAACCTTTCTTGTCAAAAATGAAAATGAACTGAAAATAGTCTATAGGTTTCCTAGATTACTTTTGCTGACTTTTTCTTGACAAAAATGAAACTCGAGTGAAAATAGTCGTTCTATTGCCTTTTTTGGCTAACTTTTTTTTTACGTTCTATTGCTTTTTTAGATAAGTTTTGCTAACTTTTAGCAGATTGGACTAATGGGAAATAGCAAATGAAGTACAGTATCAAATACAGATATTGAGGTCGCACTCATGATGCGTTTTTCGAAAAATTTCTTCAAATGTCCATCGATCCTACGCAGGAGATGTCGTAAATGGGTCCGTTTAAAACTGATACTGTTGTCATTTACTCACTCACACACACACACACACACACACACACACACCCATATATATATATATATATATATATATATATATATATAGAGAGAGAGAGAGAGAGAGAGAGAGAGATTTGTCTGTAGGTCGCTCTAGTGGTTGCAATTTTTGTCTGATTCTTCTGAGCTAGTCTTTTAATGGCTGAAACAGGAACTAGAGAAGAGGAGATTAGAGGGGGAATTCCGAAAATTCTCGATATCGGCAGTGTGATGACGTCATCCATTAAGATTTTACGTATACTTGTTGAAAATATTTATTTCTTATATACCATACTTGATATTTAACTCTATCATTCCACACTGAAGATTATATTACATAATGGTCGAAATCGTGGGTGGAATATAGGAAGGAATATCGAAAATTCAAAAACCTACCTTCTTATGAGTCTTATCGCAAATTTTTAAAGCTCCAATATTTTTGAGCTATTGATGTTCTACAATTGTCGCTCTATGGACATTTTGTAACTTAAGTATTCGGCGAGTAATTCGTACATTCTGGTTTTCAGACAGAACATGTGGCGAGGGGAGATCAACAGAGTGTAAATAAACTAAAAACTTGGGTTTGTAGATACAAAACCTTTTACTACCGTTTCTGCAATCTTTTCACATAAGTTACCTGGCCCAATTTATCTATTCAAAATTTTATACCTCATAATAAATATTTATTTATTTATTTATTTGGAGCTTCGCAGCTGTGGCGATGTTGCTCTGGGAAAAAAACAACAACATAAAAACAAAAAAAAACGAAACGAAACAAAATTAATTTAAACGAAACATAAAACAACATAACAGAAATGTAACATGAAACATAGAATAGTAACACAAAACAGAAATGGAACACAAAAATAGAAATAAAACAAAAACAGAAATGGAACACAAAACCAAAATGGGAAATAAAAACGGAAAGGGAACACAAAATAGAAATAGAACAAAAACAGAAATGGAACACAAAACCAAAATGGGAAATAAAAACGGAAATGGAACACAAAATAGAAATAGAACAAAAACAGAAATGGAACACAAAAACAAAATGGGAAATAAAAACGGAAATGGAACACAAAATAGAAATAGAACAAAAACAGAAATGGAACACAAAAAGAAAATGGGAAATAAAAACAGAAATGGAACACAAAATAGAAATAGAACAAAAACAGAAATGGAACACAAAAACAAAATGGGAAATAAAAACAGAAATGGAACCCAAAAACAAAATGGGAAATAAAAACAGAAATGGAACACAAAAATAGAAATAGAACAGAAACAGAAATGGAACAAAAAAACCAAAATGGGAAATAAAAACAGAAATGGAACACAAAAACAAAATGGAAAACCAAAAACAGAAATGGAACGCAAAACAGAAATGGAACGCAAAACAGAAATAGAAAACAAAAATGGAACTCAAATAATAGAAATTGAACAATAAATTGAAATCGATCAATAATAGAAATCGATCAATAATAGAAATCGATCAATAATAGAAAATAGAGACCGCTGGTATGGGGAAACGCAAAGGTACAGCGGGCGTAGAGGTGAAAAAAAACAAAATCTTTTCACATAAAGTATAATGGCTGATTTGCTATTGTCTATAATTCTATTGGTTCCATCTTTCCTTTTTTTTGATTTTCCTTTCTTAAACTATTAACAATATGTTCTTTATTGTAACTCTCCATTATTAGGGCCTCTCTTAAATTTTCATTGATTTAAAAATTTGATATCCTAAAGAAACCCTGATTAAATTTATTATAATGCGCTTTTTGGGGTGGGAATTTGTGTGGTTGGCGGATTTTCTGACCACGTCACATTAGGGAATTTATTTCTCTCTATTTGCACATTTCAAAATGACAGCTCCCGCTTTCATATTGAACATTCTTTGTGAACAGTTACACATAACCTAAGGCCTTAATATGTTGGAGGGAACTCGGCAAGAGTGGATAAACCACAAATGTGAAGCCAAACCACAAATGAGTCTTTTACGTATGTAAACTAATATGTTGGCTCTGGGTTGGCTATCTCTTAAGGCTGCTCCGCCTTCTTGACTTATAGCAAACAAGCTAATTCCAGTAGACACTATTAAAGCAATGTCCAACAAAGTCTAATAAAGTTCGAAAAAGTTTTTCATGCAGTAAAGAAAGTAGATTTCCCACGTGCCGGTATGACAGGTTATTTATTTTATCTGGCCATATATTATCTATTTATACTTTAAAAAGTCCGTCACGCAGGGGCTGCGTAAACTAAGCAGATTTCCCACGTGAAGTTTTACAATAGAGAAATTTCAGAATAGAGAGTAAAACAGTTACGGGAACGGCCCGAACTAACTCTTGGCGGAAACTCACGACTAGACCCGAAGTTAGCCGATCTCATCTCAGAAGCTGAAAACAGAAAAATGAAAATATCTGGGTTAATATTTAAGATACAGAATAAATGTATATAACATTATTTATAGTAAATTTAATTTGCAATAAGATTGATTCTATATAAATTTTCGATCCGATGTATAGTAACGGAGATATTTCGAAAATCCCCCTCTAAACCCCCCTCCCATTTCCCTTAAGGTAAATCTGCTAAAACCAATGAGTAGAAGGGCGGAGGGGTTACTCCAGGTAGAAAACAAGAAGGTAAGAAGATTTCGCGTAATAACTGCGTTACGAAAAAAAATATATAGAATAACAATTATAGAACATCAATAGTGGTGGTAAAAACTCAAATAGTCCACTGATGAAAAAAAAAAGTACGCAACGTTTAAAAGAGGCTGCATGGTTACAGATCTAAATTATCTGATGAACAAATTAAATCTCTATTAGCAGAATTCCCTTAAGGGAAATCAGCTATTGAGGTTGTACTCATGACGGAATTTTCGAAATTTTTCATCAAATCTCCATCGATCCTACCTAGTAGATGACGAAAATGAGGTCCGTTCAAAACTGTATATGTATATATATATATATATATATATATATATATATATATATATATATATATATATATATATATAGATGAATCTATCTATATATTTGTCTGTTACCGCTCTAGCGGTCGCAATTTTTGTTTGATCGTTACCAAACTCGATATTGAGTCATTTTATGTAAAAAGAAAGACTAAGTTCGTTAACGGCTGAAATCGGACCAGTGGAAGGGGGAGTTTAGAGGAGAGGATTTTTGAGAATTCAAAATATCTCCGTTACTATACGTCGGATCGAAAAATTGTACAGAATCAATCTTATTGCACATTAAATGTACTATAAATATTGTTATATACA
This sequence comes from Riptortus pedestris, assembly GCA_019009955.1. NCBI lineage: Eukaryota > Metazoa > Arthropoda > Insecta > Hemiptera > Alydidae > Riptortus > Riptortus pedestris. The sequence continues at coordinate 19,515,139 of CM032228.1, forward strand.
TTTATTCTCTATCTTGAATATTAACCGAGATATTTGCATTTTTATTAAATCTGTACGAGTGACTCCCGCCAAAAGCCTAGTTCGGCCGTTTCCTTAACTGATCGGCACTCATGAAATTTCTCTATTGTATAACTACACGTGGGAAATCTGCTTAGTTTACGCAGCCCCTGCGTGACGGGCTTTTTATAATTGGTACAAGTAAAATTAGTCCACAACTACAAACTATTGTCAGTGGAAAATCTCAATTACATAAATCTCATTAGTATTTCATATGTCATTATGCTTGTTATAAGTTATGTTTTAGCAGATTTCCCTTCAGGGAAATCAGCTATTGAGGTCGTACTCATGACGCGAGTTTCGAATATTTTCTTCAAATGTCCATCGATCCTACCCAGTAGATGACGATAATGAGGTCCGTTCAAAGTTATATATATATATATATATATATATATATATTTGTCTGTTAACGCTCTAGCGGTCGCAATTTTTGTTTGATCGTTACCAAACTCGGAATTTAATCGTTTTATGTAAAAAGGAAGATCAAGTTCGTTAATGGCTGAAATCGGACAAGTTGGAGGGGGGGGGGGGGTAGAGGGGGGATTTTTGAAAATTCAAAATATCTCCGTTATTATTCTTCAAATCGAAACATTGTACAGAATCAATCTTATTGCAAATTAAATGTACTATAAATATTGTTCTATACATTTATTCTGTATCTTGAATATTAACCGAGATATTTGCATTTGTATTCTGTGCGTGGTCGGCAAGAGTCGGCTATGTTCGGGACATTCCGCCGAGAGCTCTGGCGGCCGTTTCCGTAAACTATTCGTCTCTCGTGAATAGGTTTAGAGATCCCTTACACTACAGTTGTCATTGGGCAGATTTCTCGACTGTAAAACTTCACGTGGGAAATCTGCTTAGTTTACGCTGCCCCTGCGTGACGGACTTTTTATTTAAAATGTTAGTTGGATTCATTTCAATAATTTGTTAGTTATTATACACTGATACATTACAATTCTGTGTTTCTTTATCCAACTTTTCACAAAAACAATAACAATAAGCCTACAACAATGTTATGAGTAGTTAGCCCATGACCATATCAATGTAGATGTCATATTAATAATTATTCAACATAAAATTAGAATACTTCAGTAAACTAAATTTAATTTGCTATAAAAAATATGTTCTCTAAAAGGAGTTTTCAAGTATGCTAGCTCAGCGCGGGGCGGACAAAATCTGTCCGGGGGCGGATGTGGCCCTCGGGCCGTAGTTTGGAGACCCCTGATCTAGACAATTGTTATTAATTTCAATTTCTTTTATTTAACAAAAAGGGGGGGGTTAAAAAGATGGAAAATGAATCACAGATACTTACATAAATCTAAATTGAAAATGATTGAAAGTAAAATTGTAAGCTAAAATTATATAATATATTTCTAATAACTACATTGTCATTTAGATGAACAAATACTTTTTTAATAAATAATAATGTACATAGAAAAACATTCTCACTCACACATTCTAACGAAAAATTATTTATTCATCTAAATGGCAATGTAGATCCCTTTAGGGAAATCAGCTAAAAAACAGTTCAAAATCTAATAGGGAAAATAGTTAAGGTTTAAACACAATGATCTCTTAAAATGTTATTGGAATTACACATCACTAAAGATTCATTTACGAATTCAGTTGGCACTCCCTGGAGAAGTAGCAACATATCAAGCGAAACGATGTTTGGAAATGCCAATACACGATCAATATCAGAAGACTGATAACCCTTATCTTAAAACGTTATGAACGTCAACAATGCGCATTAACTTTAAACATTGTGTCTTAGAAGCCCAAAAATTATTTCCCAAGAGCTTAAAAAAAATTAAAAGCTGCTTTAATAATATTATAAGCCCTTATTAACAGAGTTAAGGTTCATTTTCTATGTTGCGAAAACGGATTTGCTTGAAATCACATTATACGGTTTAAATTAAAATTACTAATTTGGAGTTTTCCCCCGAACTTAATTTATCAATGGACTTAAGTCCTATCTCATTTACTTCATTACCCGAGACGAAAAAAAAAAATACAATTTATAATAAGAGCATTAAATCATGAGCCAAGGAGCAATTTAGGGAAAATCTTGGGTGAAAAAGCAGCCGGACTAAATAAACATCAAGCATCATGGCCGCTTTTATAATTTGAACTTTATTACAAAGAAGCCAAATAGACACAGCGGTGGGTGGAGTCCATAATAAATTAATGGGATTTCTGTTCAAACTCTTCTCCTTTAATTCATTTCACTGACAAAAGTAAAACAGAATAGAAAAATGAAAAAGAAACGTCCGAAACATTTTATCGTCCGAATTCTACAGCATTTAAGAATTACATTGCCAAAAATAATTGTGCAAAGATGACTGCTCAAGGATCAATTTACTGGATTTTTAAAATATTTTTCGTTAATTCATTTTCCTCTAAATCACTTAAAGAGGTTCCGAATACTAAGCAGATTCCCCATGCATTTGAATAACTTGCATTTCCCAGTTAATGCATTGTAATAATGATAATTGCAGACCATCAATAGTTTATATGTTCTTCATATATTCATGGCAAAGGTCACCAATAAAAATAATTTTTTTCTGTAATCTTTGAATAATGGTAACATTACTAAACTGAAATGAGTGAAGAAAGTGAAACATTTTGCAATAGAGTGAAGAAAGTAATCATTGCCTTCTTAATTAGTAATAAGTATAAATTAAAAAATAATTTGAAGTTGGAAATTAAATGCTTTTAAATGTTTCTTAACATTGTAAGAATTTATTTTAACAAAATAAATTGAAATGTGAATGAATTATTGGTGGAAATAATCAATATATTTTAAAATTTAAATATTATAATTATTACCTTCCTTGTTTATAACCTGCACTTGTTTATAACCACTACTTCACAATCATCACTAGTAGTTTTATAACTATGCCTATAACCTTTCACAACCATGCTTATAACCTACCAACAACATACCATAATCTTCACAACATCCTAATTTTGTTCATATTCTGGTTAGATCTGATCATATATTACACGATTACAGAAAAAATTTAATATTACACTCGTGACGAAAGTAGAATTTACAACTCTCGTGAAATTACCACACTCGCTTCGCTCGTGTGGGTAAACGTCTCACTCGAGTTGTAAAATGATCTACTTTCGTCACTTGTATAATAAATAACTATTTCCGCCCAAACTTTACTGACAGCTCTTTCTTAAACTCAAAATACTTTAACAAGTTTGGTTGTACAACATTTTACTGTCCGACTCATTATAACGGATATATTTTGGATGTTCTAAACCCCCCTCAAACCTCAAATACTCCATGTCCAATTTCAGTCAATAACAAATTTGATCTTTAGTGTCGACTGAAAAGGTTAAATTTCGAAAATGTTATAGATCAAATATAAATTTTCGACTTAGAACGTAAGATCTTAATTGATGACGTCACACAACTAATTTGCATGTATTCTATCTTGCATAATAGAGGTCTCTTGAAAACAATATTTGGAATTTAAGCTAAGAACAAAGTGGTTAACGATATAACAACTTATTGTTAATATGACATGAGTTGGGGTGAGGGTTCCTTAATGATGAAAACTTCACAATACTTGATTAATATTCATGATAAGAGAAAATATACACAACATGTTTCGATCCGACTAATAGTGAAGAAGATAAATTTTTGAAATTTCTACATCTAACCCCCTCCCCAGTGATCCCATTTATTAATTTTATTACGTAAATTTATATCGAATTTGGTAACGAGCAAACGACCACTTGAGCGTTAACAGACAAATACATAATATTTTTTGAACGGAACTCGTTTTCGTCATCTCCCGGGTAGGACCGATAGACATTAGAAGAACTTTTTCGAAAATTGCGCCATGAGTACAACCTCAATAGCTGATTTGCATTCAGGAAATAGAAGGGAGTTACAAACAAATGTGTATAAACAACAAATTTAAAATACATTTTATATTCTAATGAAAATCAAATAAAGGGTTAGAACCGCCAGTATAAATGATACAGTTGTCATACCTATGTGTGGAGAACGTCGTCACTGGCTGATGGTCGAGTACAGCTGGCATTGTGCTATAGATGTGATGGCATCATCTTCATTGTCTGGCAAAAATTGTACTGCTTGAACTGATAATAATTATAAATTGTTCAACGATTCCATCAAAAAACGTTTGAAAATACTTACAAAAAAAAAGGAGATCATTTAAGTAAAAATAAAATAAAAGTAGCAGTGAAAATAAAAACAAATAAAAAAATATACTTTTGAATAAAATAATATAGTCCAATAAGATGTTGGAGAGTAGACAACTCTTCGTCAGTATTTGATGCAAGTCATTTGGTATTTTAAAGTTATTACGTTAAAGGTATGTGTGTGTGTTTGTGTGTGTGTATGAATGCAAAAATGTTACAAGAGTAAGTAATAACTATGTAACAATAAATTCCAGCAAAAAGCGTTTGAAAATATTTAAAACAAAATAAACAAATATTTTAAGTATAAACAAAAAAAATGTAAAACAGCAGTGGAAAGAAAAACAATACTATTTTATTTGTTTTTCTTTCCACTGCTGTTTTACAATTTAGGAGACTTCCCTTAAGGAAAATCAGCTATTGGGGTCGTACTCATGACGCGAGTTTCGAAAAATTTCTTCAAATGTCCATCGATCCTACCCAGGAGATGACGAAAATGAGGTCCGTTCAAAATTATATATATATATATATATATATATATATATATATATATAATTGTAACCTCTGTCTGTACATTGATTTTTTTCGCGAATTTTCACGATAACTTTTCGGTTCACATGTCATAGACACCATAACTGCATTTTGTTTCTTTCGTGTGTGTTTGGTGGTACTTTTTCACGCATAAACGACTGAACCGAATTTTATGAAACTTGGTATGTACATTACTACTAACCCAACTTAGACTTTAGGCTATATTAATATCCTCTCAGACGAACAGGAGTGGGAGTTATAAGGAAAGCCTGAAATTAAAAATAGCGATATTTCGTTTCCTATTGGTTTTTCGGCAAATATGAACATAACAAAAGTTGTTTATTTTGTTATTTAGAGTAACTTTTGTTGTATACACTTTTTTTCGTATACTGAATTATAAACGAGATATACGCTAAAGCCTATAGCGGAAGTGAACAATTTTATTTGGGACAAAAGACCCAACCGAAATAAATAAAACTCGGTATGTGTATTAGCACTAACGCTTTCATTATAATAAGCCATACCAACATTTCTAGGGACGGGCAGGAATGGGGGATGTAAGGAAGCCCTTCAGGGAAATCAGCTATTGAGGTCGTACTCATGACGCGAGTTTTGAAAAATTTCCTCAAATGTCCATCGATCCTACCCAGGAGATGACGAAAATGAGGTCCGTTCAAACTTATATATATATATATTTGTCTGTTAACGCTCTAGCGGTCGAAATTTTTGTTTGATCGTTACCAAACTTCATATTTAATCGTTTTATGTAAAAAGAAAGATCAAGTTCGTTAATGCCTGAAATCGGACTAGTGAGAGGGGGGTTTAGAGGGGGATTTTCGAAAATTCGAATTATCTCCGTTACCATACGTCGGATCAAAAAATTGTATAGAACCAATCATATTGCAAATTAAATTTACTATAAATATTGTTCTATACATTTATTCTGTATCTTGAATATTAACCGAGATATTTTTTTAGTTCTTGGACTACAAAAATTTGATTTATTAAAATATAATTTATTCTTACAATTCAGAAACCGTTTCAGTTGGGAATTCATTTTAATTAACTGAAATATTTCTCATTACCGTTTGTATTTAATCACGGTGGTATTGTGTTACCGGTGTAAAAGCTGGGCCGCATTGCCCCTGGTTACCACTTAACCTAACACTGATAACAAAAGTTTAGACAGTCAGTTGCTTGTGTACCACCATGAGGAGACCTCTGTTTGTTTTATTCTAAAGTTGTATCATTATTTTTTGTGACATTTATGAAAATACAATACCCTATTCTTTGGAGTCAAGACTACATTTATTTATAGGGAACACTCCCCTATAAAATTGGTGACCCCCACGCGATTTTGACTGCTAATCGAGATGCAGAATAAGGAGGAAGACCACAGAGGTGAGGTTAACCTATTAGCTGAACCAGCATTTAGGGCAGATGGCACAAGCAGGCAGCCCGAAATAGCAACTACTTTCAGCGGCGCCCATGCTCGACTTCCGACCTTTATAAAAGCAAATCCAATATTATGGTTCTTTCAGGTCGATGCAGTTTTTTATACGTCACTTGTCGTCTCACAAAACATGAAATACCAAGCGGTAATAGCCAATTTAGACTTTGAGGTACTGACACAAATAGCTGACATGCTGACGGAACCTGATAGAGATGCACCCTATGATAAATTAAAAGAGAGACTAATCCAAATCTATGGGGACTCGGAAACCCGCAGAATAAAGAAACTTCTGGAAGACACACAATTAGGAAACCAACAGCCATCCCAATTACTTCGTCGTATGCTCCAACAAGCAGGTCAAATCGTCAGCAGAGACGTTGTAAGGACATTGTGGCTGAGGAATTTGCCATCAAGGATGCAGGCAGTTCTTATAGCTACCGGTCAAGATGACTTAGAAAAATTAGCTGCCACAGCCGATAAAATCGCAGAGATTGATGCTCCACCTGAGTGCTATGCAGCAGCACCTCCCTCATCCAGTGCAGTAGCTTCAACAGTAGTTTCCAATGTCAACCCATCCACCGCTCTCACAGAACGTCTTATAGACGAAATACAAAAGCTGCGAGCAGAAGTCACTGAGCTTCGAATCCGAGCTCGTTCCAAGAGCCGTGAAAGAGAAAATGAAGGCGGAAGATGGCGTCCCCGTCCACGCAGTCCATCATCACCACAGAAAGGTATCTGTTATTACCACAAGCGCTTCCAGTATAAAGCTAGGAAATGCACAACACCCTGCAGCTGGAATCAGAAGCCTTTAAACTAGAAAGGGTGACGGAAGAAGCGGCAACCGTCAATACCCAGTCACTCAGCCGCCTGTTCGTGTACGATAAGCGGTCAAGACTTCACTTCCTAGTTGATACAGGCGCAGCTATTTCTCTAATACCTGTTTCTAATTATCCTAAACGAAAAGCCACAGATTATACCTTCGTAGCCGCCAATAACTCCCCGATCAAGACATACGGTGAAGTAAACCTTATTGTAGATTTCGAACTTCGAAGACCCTACCCATGGCAGTTCGTCATCGCGGATGTAGAAACCCCCATAATAGGTGCCGACTTTTTATTCCACCATCAGCTTGTAGTCGATCTTCGACAGAAAAGGCTTATCGATAAGAAGACAGGACTCTCCACACTAGGCCAACTCTCAAAAACACCACCCATTTCCATCTCTACTATTCCAGGAGACTGTCCCTATGCACACATTTTAAACGAATTCCCAGACCTGACGAGACCATCTCCAATTAAAGGACCAACTAGGACTGTAGTGGAGCACTATATTAAAACCACAGGCAACCCGACCACTAGCAAGGTCCGAAGACTCCCTGCGGAAAAATATCGGTTAGTAAAGGAGGAAATTGAACGCATGCTGGCAGAAGGAATATATCGACCGTCCAAGAGCCCGTGGTCGAGCCCTCTCCATGTAGTTACCAAGAAAGACGGAGGATTACGTTTGTGTGGTGACTACCGTAGACTTAACGCCCAAACTGTCTCGGACCAATACGGAGTCCCAAATTTGATGGATTTTAATAGCAGGTTGGATGGAGCGAAAATTTTCTCGACATTAGACTTAGTCAGAGCTTACCATCATATACCCATAGCGGAAGAAGATATAGAAAAAACCGCCATTGCTGCTCCATTTGGTCTTATGGAGTACTCACGTATGACCTTCGGACTCAGAAATGCAGCTCAAACTTTTCAACGATTTGTAGACACAATGCTGCGCGGTTTAGATTTCGTCTTCCCCTATTTGGATGATTTCTTGGTGGCATCCAAAGACGAGCAAACGCATGAAGACCACCTCCGAGAAGTTTTTCAGCGATTAAACGAGTACGGTATGTCCTTAAATCTTGCTAAGTGCGTACTAGGCAAAACAGAGGTAGATTTTTTAGGGTACAGAGTAGACGCCTCTGGAATAAAACCTCTACCTTCTAAAGTTCAGAACATTTTAGACTTTCCTCGTCCAGACACTATTTGCAAACTACGCAGGTTTCTAGGGATGCTAAATTTTTATAGAAGATGCATTCCAAACGCAGCTAAAATACAAATGCCACTTAACAAGCTTCTACACAATTCCAAGAAGCTTGACAAGACCCCTGTGCAGTGGACAGAAGAGACTATACAAGCCTTTGAGGAGAGTAGGCGCAGCATAGCAGAGGCAGCGAAACTTGCACACCCTACAACCACTGGAGAACTCGCCCTAATGTGTGATGCTTCGGACACAGGAATAGGAGCCGCTTTGCAACAAAAAAAAGAAGGAGTTTGGCAACCTTTAGGATTTTTCTCAAAAGCTCTCAGTCAAACGCAGAAAAACTATTCAGCTTATGATAAAGAACTTTTGGCTGTCTATGAAGGCATCCGTCATTTCAGACCATTATTAGAAGGGCTCAATTTTGTGATAATCACTGACCACAAGCCCCTTGCCAGTGCCTTCCACCAAAAAGCCGAAAACTCCCCACCCTGAAGAATTCGACAGTTAAATTATATTAGTCAATTCTCAACTAATATTGAATATATGCCAGGCAAAGACAACATAGTGGCAGATGCTCTATCACGAGTAGAGGAGATCATCATCCCGGATGATATGGAACAGCTGGCCCAAGCACAGAAGTCCGACCCAACTCTTGGTGATTTGAAGAAGAATAAGAGCTTGCAGCTCAAACTTACTTCACTACCAGGATTATCGTCTCAGATACTCTGTGAGATGAGTACCAGCAAAGCTAGGCCTTACGTCCCTCCACAGTTTCGGAAACCTCTTTTCGACAAACTCCATGAACTGAGTCATCCAGGTATCCGAGCTTCTAGATAACTGGTGGCACAGAGATTTTTCTGGCCGGATATGAATCAAGATGTTGGTAAATGGACCAAGACTTGCTTACTTTGTCAAAGAGCCAAAGTAGTAAGGCATACTCAATCTCCCTTAGGAACCTACCAACCTTCCGCTAGATTCCAACATGTACATTTAGACATTATCGGCCCACTACTTCCTTCGGATGGAAAAAGATACTGCCTTACCATGATAGACCGGGCGACTCGCTGGCCTGAAGCTATACCTCTCGAAGAAATCACTGCAGCAACAGTAGCAGAGGCATTTTATACACATTGGGTTGCTCGCTTCGGAACACCAGTACGGCTGACCACAGATCAAGGTCGTCAATTTGAAGCTGAAATATTTCAACGCCTTAACATCATTCTTGGCACAGACAAGAAACGCAGGATATCACCCTCAAGCGAATGGTTGCGTAGAACGCTGGCACAGAAGCCTCAAAGCAGCTATAATGGCCCATTTGGCATCCGAAAGATGGACCAAGGTTTTGCCCTCTGTCCTACTTGGTCTTAGAGCAGTATTTAAAGAAGACTTGGGAGCCAGCGTTGCGGAAGCACTGTATGGACAACCCTTAAGATTACCGGGCGAAATGCTGGAAGACAGTACTTCTCAACAGGAACCCATACTAGCGTTGCAACAACTTAAAGACGACCTAAGGCGCATCAAGCCAGCTAACGCCAGAGCGAATCATCTGAGGAAAACATTTCAACACAAAGACCTCCAGAGTTGCACTCGCGTGTTTTTAAGAGAGGATGCGATCCTACTCTGGGCCTCATAGAGTTGTCAAGCGCAGTGAAAAGAACTTCGTGATTCTGCTCAGGGACAAGGAAGTTGTAGTTTCCATAGATCGCGTGAAACCAGCCTACCTACTTGCTGAGGAATCCACGACAAGCGGAAAGACTGACCTACAGCCATATCAAGAAGATTTTGCACAAGCAAAGCCAACGCAAACCTCTCAGACGGAACCAACGGAAATTCCAGATCACAGGACCAGAACAGGAGGACTTGTTAAAAAAAATGTTAAATTCTGTGACTCCGTCACTGAGGGGGGAGTGGTGTAACAGCTGGGCCGCGTTGCCCCTGGTTACCACATAACCTAACACTGATAACAAAAGTTTAGACAGTCAGTTGCTTGTGTACCACCATGAGGAGACCTCTGTTTGTATTATTCTAAAGTTGTATTATTATTTTTTGTGACATTTATGAAAATACAATAACCTATTATTTGGAATCAAGACTTCATTTATTTATAGGGAACACTCCCCTATACCAGTATGCAGATTTCTCTATTGTAAAACTTCACATGGGAAATCTGCTTAGTTTACGCAGCCCCTGCGTGACGGACTTTGGTTTGTTTATACTTAAAATATTTGTTTATTTTGTTTTAAACATTTTTGAATAAAACTGTATATACTTAAGATGTTACAGAATGGACTACTCATCATCAGTAAAGCAAGAGGTACTTGTAAGTTAATAAGTTGAGGCCATTCAATAAGTATTTGTTTGATTGTAAGATGAACACTTCAGGTCAGACAATGGGTTTTATTTAGTGAGTTCATCGCTAAATAAATTCCTACTGCCACTGTGAGAAGCGAACCCACTACTCTATGTTTATCAAGTGCTTGAAATACACCACCTTAGTGAAATCAGTTGTGCCTCTCGCACTGCTTCCGAAGGAGAACATAATTTATGAGTTATCACCAAGAATGTTGTTGATAGAATATGTTTGTCGCAGGTACAACGTCCTGTTCATGGTGACAACCTACTTCATCCCCATTGGCTCAATGTGCTTCACCTACATGCGCGTGGGATGCGAGCTATGGGGCAGCCAGAGCATAGGGGAGTGCACTCAAAGACAGGTCGAGAACATCAAATCTAAAAGAAGGGTAAGTACAATATACAACAGTTACCATTAATATTCATGAATAAGTTTTAAGCATGGATCCCATAGCTGAATGGGGTATATATATGGTGTTGTTATTCTTTTTAGAGTTTTGGTCAATGTTCGTGAAAAAATCTTAGATTATGCCGATATTTCGAGAAACTTTATTTTCTCTTCTTCAGGGCAAGACTAAAGATACCTACAAACTATTACACATGGTTATTGCACTTAGGACTAGGGTTATATGCCCTGAAGAAGAGAAAATAAAGATTCTCGAAATATCGGCATAAACTAAGATTTTTTCTCCAACATTGACCAAAACTCCATAAAGAATAACAACACCATATATAAATATAAACTGGTCGAAAACACAATTATATATATATATATATATCGATGATTGCTAAAACATTAATACTTCGCTGCTTATATTATGTAGATTTACCATGTTCTGGTATGGCACACTTTTCATGTCATATCACAACGTATTCCCTATTTCAGTTATTAAAAAAGTCCGTCACGCAGGGGCTGCGTAAACTAAGCAGATTTCCCGCGTAAAGTTATACAATAAAGAAACCTCCATACGAAAGCCGAACAGTTACGGCAAAGGGCCAAACTACTTTTTGGCGGGAATCTCGAAAAGTTCGTTATCGGCCCAAATTTAATAAAAATCCAAATATCTCGGTTAATATGCAAGATAGAGAATAAATGTATATAACAATATTTATAGTAAATTAAATTTGCAATAAGATTGATTCTATACAATCTTTCAATCCGACGTATAGTAACGGAAATATTTCAAATTTTAGAAAATCCTCCCTTCTAAACCCCCCCTCCCACTGGTTCGATTTCAGCCATTAACGAACTTGATCTTTCTTTTTACATAAAACGACTAAATATCGAGTTTGGTAACGATCAAACAAAAATTGCGACCGCTAGAGCGGTAACAGACAAATATATAGATAGATAGATTAGATAGATATATATCTATATATCTATATACCTATCTATATATATATATATATAGATATATATATACAGTTTTGAACGTACCTCATTTTCGTCATCTACTAGGTAGGATCGATGGACATTTGAAGAAAAATTTCGAAAATTCCGTCATGAGTACAACCTCAATAGCTGATTTCCCCTAAGGGAAATCTGCTAAAAAGTCCGTCACGCAATGGCCGCGTAAACTAAGCTAATTTCCCTCGTGAAGTTTTGCAATAGATAAATCTACATACTGGTAACACAACACCACCGTGAATATTAAGTGATTAAATAAAACCTGTAATGATGAATATTTCAATCGATTTTAATAAAATCTAAACGGAAAACTCTGAATGGTTAACAAACAGGTCTATCGACCACTCAGAGCTGAACAGATATATAGACATATTCTTCACAGGAAAGAAAAACAAATATTGAATTGTTGCGTATGTTAAAGAAGAATCTTACACCAGTCTCTACGCCAATTTGACGTGAGCCAAACAGTTACGGAAACGGCCGAACTAAGTTTCAGCGAAATCGTTCCAACAAAACCGAAAATAGCCAAATATGATAAATGCAAATATCTCGGTTGAAATTCAAGATAGAGAATAAGTGTATATAATAATAAATATATATAGTGCATGTATATGGTGCATTTAATTTTCAATAAGATTGTTTCTATACAAGTTTTAGCAGATTTCCCTTAAGGGAAATCAGCTATTGAGGTTGTACTCATGACGGAATTTTCGAAGTTTTTCTTCAAATGTCCATCGATCCTACCTAGTAGATGACGAAAATGAGGTCCGTTCAAAACTGTATATATATATTTATATATATATATATATATATATATATATATATATATATATATATATATATATATATATATATATATTTGTCTGTTACCGCTCTAGCGGTCGCAATTTTTGTTTAATCCTTACCAAACTTCATATTTAAGCGTTTTATGTAAAAATAAAGATCAAGTTCGTTAACGGCTGAAATCGGGCCAGTGGGAGGGGGGGGGGGTTTAGAGGGGAGGATTTTCGAAAATTCGAAATATCTCCGTTACTATACGTCGGATCGAAAAATTATACAGAATCAATCTTATTACAAATTAACTTTACTATAAATATTGTTATATACATTTATTCTCTACCTTGAATATTAACCGAGATATTTGCATTTTTCAGTTTTCACCAAACCGCCACTTCTACTCATGTTACGTAAACAATACTCTGATACATAATAAATCACATTATTGGAAGTTTAAATACCAAAAATTGTATTCAAGAGACCTTTATTATACGAGATACATGCAAATATGCACTGGTGACCCCCCCCATCTTAAAGTTTTGGACTACTAAAATTTTATTGATTGAGATAACAATTATTCTGACTCATTATTAATTACAGTACTAGATATAGTAAATAGTTCTCAATAAAATTAATGTGTTATATTCTGATATATTTCAGTAATTGTTTTTCTTTCCGGTGTGAGGCGGGACCCGTTTGTTTACATTTTTAACCTAACGCTTCCTGTCGGCAGGCTATTGAAATTGGATGAAACATTTCTTATTTCCGTTTGTATTTATTCAAGGTGTTGTGTTAGCAGTATGTATATTTATCTATTACTAAACTTCATGAGGGAAATCTGCTTAGTTTACGCAGCCCCTGCGTGACGGACTTTTTTTATATGATGTATAGGAACAGAGATATTTCGAATTTTCAAAAATCCCCCCTTCATAACTCCCCCCCTCCACAGGTTCGATTTCAGACATTAACGAACAAGATCTTTCTTTTTGGATAAAACGATTAAACATCGAGTTTGGTTACGATGAAACAAAAATTACGTAGAGCGTAATTTTACAGAGAAATATATATATATATATATATATATATATATATATATATATATATATATATATATATATATATATATTTTTGAAGGGACCGCATTTTCGTCAACTACTAGGAAGGATTGATGGGCATTTGAAGAACTTTGTCGAGTACGACCTCAATAGCTGATTTCCCTTAAAGGAAATCTGCTTTAAAATGGGGCGTTACTGAAGGCTGAAAAGAAAACAGTAACTGGCTGAATGCTTGAGTTACAAAAAAATGAATACAACAATTGTAGAACATCGATAATTTAACGATTGATTCTATAACATTTTACGATTCGATTTCAGTATTTTGAATTTACGATTGCTCTCACTCTCTAAACCTCCGCTATTCCAGCTTCGATTCCAGCCAATAAAAAATATGACCTTTAGTGTTGAAGGAAACAGTTAAACCTTCTAAACAAGAACGTAAAATCTTAATTTATGACCTTTCACGCAACGAATTTGCACGCATCTCGAATAATATATGCCTCTTGAAAACAATTTATGGTATTTAGGCTTAGAATAAAGTGGTTCATGATGTAACAGCTTATTATTGGTATGGCTTGAGTAGGAGTGGGGGTTTAGTAAATGGCGAAAACTATAAAATACAAATATTTCGGTTAATATTCATGATTGGAAATAAATGCATATAACAACATTTATAGAAAATTAAATTTGCAATTATATTGGTTCTATGCACTTTTTCGATCCAACGTATAATAACAATGATATTTTGAATTTTAAAATTCCTTCCCAAATTTAAATATCGAATTTGGAAGTGATAAAATATAAATTACGACCGCTAGACCTATATATATATATATATATATATATATATATATACATACTTTTATACAGTCCTAGTTGTCGTCATCTCTATGGTTGGCTAGATGGACATTTCAGGACATTTTTCGAAAATCGCATCTTGGCTACTAACTCAATAAGCTCATTTTCCTTAAGGGAAATCTGTTGAAAGACATTCAACAGGGCTGCGAAAACTAACAAGTTTTTCGTTAATGACACACTAGTAACGTCATATTTCCATATAGTCTCTATTTCTCATTCAAAATCTGATGAGTGTAACTCTATGAGTGAATAACTCGCTTAATAATTGAGTTGCGAGAAAATTTATTATTTATTTATTTGTTACGTAGAGCTCCGCAACTATGGCGACTTTGCTCTTCTTAGACATGGGGGAAAACAAAACAAAAACAAAAAACAACAACAAACAACATAAACAAAATAACAGAAAATTGAACACGAAATAATATATAGAACAAAACTAAGGGAACGCAACACAAAAGAAAGAAGAAACACGAACACAACATAGAAATAAAAACAGTCGGTAAATAAATAAGTGAAAAGAAAACTTGATAACTTTGAAACAAAAACTAAATATCTCTCTCTCTCTCTCTCTCTCTCTCTCTCTCTCTCTCTCTCTCTCTCTCTCTCTCTCTCTCTCTCTCTCTCTCTCTCACACACACACACACACACACACAAACATATAAGCACGCACACACATTAAAAATTTTAAAATATGTAATTAAATATTCTCAAACTGCCCTATTGTTTTTAAATATGTCAGAATCGTGGCAATATGTGGGCTACCCTCAGTCAGTAGTTCGTTCAAGTCATGTGGAATGTTTAAGTAAGCTCGTAATCTGCATTCTGTTAGTAAGTGTTTTATAGTTAGTCCAGTGTTGCAATGAGTACAAGTAGGCTTGTCTTTTCTGTTCATTATGTAAGAATGTGTCAGGTATGTATGTCCAATATGTAGTCTTGTGAGCACGACTTGGTTGCAATGCAATTTGGTTTTTTATTTTAGTTATTTTTTTTTTTTTGGTTAGGAGTTATGTCGTAGTAGTCATTTGTGTTGCTAGTTTTGCATGTTTGTCAATATCAGTCATTTGTTTAATGTCCTTGTGTCCGGGTAACCACAACATTTTAAAATTGCAAGTGTTTAGTGCGTGAATTAGTTCTAGTATTTTTGTAATTAGTGGGTGATTGGAGTAGATGTTTCCCATGGAAAGTAAAGAACTTAAAGAGTCTGTGCATAAAATTACTTGGTGTGATCTGTTTTCTAATTTTGAAAGTGCTTGTATACTGGCCTGAAGTACTGCAGTATAATTACTTGATTCGTCGTGTAGTTACGACAAAACTTTGTAAGTGTTGTTTTTGATAGTGGCGGCTGAACCCGTCCCGTGTTCTGTCTTAGATCCGTCCGTGAAAATGAATAAACTGTTAGGGTTTTGTGAAATTACAGCCTTGAAAGATGTCTGATAAAATTGTGAAGAAAGAGGGTTTGATTTTTGATATTGTGTTAGTTTTAAATCAATTTGATAGTTCTTTACTCTCCAAGGGGGGAGTGTGGAAAATTTATTAAACAATAAAAGTAGAGCATCAATATTTTATCAAGATTAGCTTTATAACAGTTTTCAGTACGAATCATAAAAAGGGTGATATTTTGAATTTTCGAATCCCCTCTCCTCTTATACCCCACCACACCCTTATTTGCTCGTCCGATTACAGCCATTACCTTAAATTATTCTTTGCGTTGACTGAAACAGCTAAATATAGAGTCTATTATAGATCTAAACGATGTTTTGTAGTATAGAACGTAAACTTTTAATTAATGACGTCATCAAACTACGTATTTACAAGCATCTCAAAATATTAAGGTCAGTCAAAATCAAAATTAGAGCTTGGAATAAGGCGTTTCCTCAATAGCGGATTTCCATTAAAATATTTCAATAAATGGGTAACAATAATTAGTTATTACAAATCCCAGGAATATTAGATACAAACTATCTATTAATTAATGTAGTAGCATTAGATAGGTCGAGATAACATTTATGTTAATCATAAATAAATACCAATCATTGTAATAGTTGATAACAATCAATAACCAAGGGCGGCTTACAAATTTTCTTCAGAAGTCCGGCATGAAGAGGCTGCGTTAATTAAGTAGATTTCCCAAGTGCGTCTTTTGATCTCATTTCACAATATATTTTATATTTCTAAGTAAAAACCCGATGAATAGAAGTGGGGATTTACAGAAGGCTGAAAACTTGAAAGCACAAATAACTCACTTAATACGTGAGCTACGAAAAACATGTCGAGCATCAATAGATAAACAAGTATGGTTCTATAAATTGTTTGGATCCGACACATAATAGAGGAGATATTTTGAAATTTCGTACCTCCACCCTCTAAACCCCCTTCTGGTGTGATTTAGCTATTAAGTAATATGACCATTAGTGTGGAATGAAAGAGTTAAATATTGAGTGTGGTATTGAAGAAATAATTTTTTTTTCATTCACGTCCGCAAAATCACAACTGTTCACGTCATTAAAATAAGCATTTGCATTTATCTCAAAAATTAAATGATCAAAGAAATCAATATTTGGTATTGTAGGCTTCAAATAAAGCGCTTCATAATATAACAGTTTATTCTTAATATGGCATGAGTAGGAGTAGAGGTTTACTCAAGGATGAAAATTAAAAAAAATTCTTTAACTAACCTGAGGCGGATGGTCGACAAAATAATGAGTACTAGAAATGATTAATTTAAAAATGGCTTTTATTTCTCTACTAGATTTCGCGTCCATGTGACACCTCATCAGTAGAAATTCTACTACAAAAAGGCAACTAAACTAAAGGCTATATTTTACTATAGGACCTTCCACTAGCAGTGCAAGTCGGGGAATGGCTTAAAAGCTTAGTGGCTCAAGTCTGCTGATTTAGATCGATTATCCCTAATGAAGTGTAGTATAAATAGTAAATGAGAACTTTATAATTTATCAACCATCAAATTAAAATTTCTAATAAATTAATATATATATATATATATATATATATATATATATATATATATATATATATATATATAATTCACATGTTTTTTATATTTCTTTCTTTTTCTACTATACTTACGTCTTCCAAATCGAAGTTATCGTTGTATTTAATAGCGTGACCGGCTAGGGACGTTTTATTGCTATTATGATCAACGTTTATCTCGTGTTGTCTGATTCTTCTTTTTAGTAATTGTGATGTTACCCCTATATAGCTTTTACTGCAATCCATACAGTTTATTTTGTACACATTATATTTGGTATCTGTCGATTTTAATTTATCTTTCATATGGCAGAAGCTATTTTTTACTCTGTTTTGATATTTTCAAGTGATTTGTCCAATATTTTTACTTTTCGTGAAAATTCCCTGGCTACTATGGGGTTGTAATTCATTGTACAATATATTTTTGTTTCTCTATATTTTTTATTTGCAAAATTAGTCTTCTTTTGGTTGTCTATATGCATATTTACATTTTTCTTAGAAGACTAGTAGAGAAATAAATTGATTTTTGAACTATTCTTGAAAGTAAAGTTATATAGGTCATATTTTCACACAAAAAAAAAATGCAAACGTCTCATTTAATATTAACGATAAAGGATAAATGTATATACCCCTATTTATAGCAAATTATTTTTGCAATAAGATTGGTTCCATACTTTTTTCGATCTTGAGTACAATAACGGAGATATTTCGAATTTTCGGAATCCCCCCTCTTACTGTTTCGATTTAAGCCAGACTGGTTGTATTTAATGTCAAATTAAACCCCCATTCCTACTCATCAGTTTTTTTTCATAATATGCGCCATAGTGTCTAGCTTAATTTTACTTTTTGTTTACATTTGCGAGTATGAAATCTGTAATTGAAGACAAGCCGATGAATGCCATTTCATTGTCGTGCCTTCATTTTGAATAGTGGCCATGTGAGTTAAAGCAATAGACTTAATCTCACATGGTAAACCTAGAGTGGTGAGTTACATTCCTGCCTGGGCAATAGGAATTTATTTAGTGACGGAATTCATTAAATAAAGTCCTTAGTTTTACCCTGGTTAGAAAAGGGCGGTAACCTGTAGATAACCCGTCCCAATTAGCTTTAGTTGCAAAAAGAGGACATTAATAAATATTTTTTTTTTTTAAATTAGATCGTTTCTGAGAAAATATTGTTTACGGGATGTCTTTGACATCATTTTAAAGTGTTTGGTTGAACGTCTGGTTCCTTTTTATTAGCACTCTTTGCCCAGATTTCTCTTTACTTGGGTATACCATTTAATGGGTTTGCTGTACTACTTTGGCTTTATGTCACAATTCCTACCCATTACTGAACTTGGTTTTACATGAAACCCTTATATATCGAGTTTGGTTTCGATCAAATAAGAATTGCAACCGCTAAAGCGGCAACAGACTTATAAAGTCCGTCACGCAGGGGCTGCGTAAACTAAGCAGATTTCCCACGAGAAGTTTTACAATAGAGAAATCTGCCTAATAACAACTGTAGTAGAAAAAAACCTCTAAACCTAAAACATTATTTAGGGCGTAATAACCCAGTAGTTTCTAGCCCCAAAAAACAGTTAACCTAACCTCTAAGCCTATTCAGGAGGGACGATTAGTTAATAGAAACCGCCGCCAGATCTCTAGGCGGAAAGTCCTAACATAGCCTACTGGTGACCACACGCAGAATACAAATGCAAATATCTCGGTTAATATTCAAGCTACATAATAAATGTATAGAACAAGTATTTATAGTAAAAATTTTATTTTGCAATAAGATTGGTTCTATACAATTTTTCGATCCGATGCATAATTAACGGAGATATTTCGAATGTTTGATAATCCCCCCTCTAAATCCCCCCCTTCCTCTGGTCCGATTTCTGCCCGTTAATGAACTTGATATATTAACAAGTTGATCATTAAAACCTTTTTAACAGAAACGATTAAAATATCTATTTTGGTGACGATTAAACAAAAATTTCCGACCGCTAGAGTGTTAACAGACAAATATATATATATATATAATAAAATAATAAAAATTATATATATATATATAGTAGATATAGATAGATAGATAGATAGATATATTTTTGAACGGGACCTCATTTTTTCGTCACTCCAGGGTAGGATCGATGACATTTGAAGAAGACCTTTCGAAAATCCGTCTTGAATACGACCTCACTAGCTGCTTTCCCTTAAGGGAAATCTGCTAATATATAATGATGGCATCATTTTCGTCATTTCTGGGTAGGATCGATGGACATTTGAGGAAATTCCTCGAAACTTGAGTACAATCCCTCGCGACTTGAGTACAACCTCAATTCCAGATTTCCCTTAAGGTAAATCTTTTGAAAATGTGTGTAAATTTTATAGAAACCCATGCATTGGTGGTGCACAGGAGCTTGTGTTCCTCTTACGAGATCCAGTATTCCCTCGTGGGCTGGAACTCCCCAGGATGTCTCTCTCGAGTCGTAAACTGCCGTGGTCTGCGCTCTACCGAGTATGCCTGGAACTAAGATGTTTTTTTAAAGAGCCCAGGTTCCTTTCTAAAGGTCTGTATAATCTACGGTTTTAAACTGAAATCCGGTTGCAGCCTTCTTGTTTGTTTGTTTTTTGTTGCATTTTGGTCCAAAAACAGCAACGTCATCAATGGGCTTCACTTTTTTAGCAGATTTCCCTTAGGGGAAATCAGCTATTGAGGTCGTGCTCATGATGCGAGAAACATTTCTTCAAATGTCAATCGATCCTACCCAGGAGATGACGAAAATGAGGTCCATTCAAAATTATATATAAATATACATGTATGTCCGTTAACGCTCTAGCGGTTGCAATTTTTGTTTTATCGTTACCAAACACGGAATTTAATCGTTTTATGTAAAAAGGAAGATTAAGTTCGTTAATGGCTGAAATCGGTCCAGTGGGAGGGAGGGTTTAGAGGGGGGATTTTCGGAAAATTCGAAATATCTTCGTTATTATGCGTCGGATCGAAAAATTGTATAGAATCAATCTTATTGAAAATTAAATTTACTATAAATATTGTTTTATACATTTATTCCCTATCTTGAATATTAACCTAGATATTTGCATTTTTATTAAATTTGGGCCGATACCGGATTTTAGAATTTCCCGCCAAAACCTAGTTCGGCCCTTTGCCGTAACTGTTGGGCTCTTGTATGGAGATCTCTCTATTGTAAAACTTCGCGTGGGAAATCTGCTTAGTTTACGCAGCCCCTGCGTTTTTCTCTCACACTCATAGAAACCGCAGTGAGGAGTTATTTATTCGAATACATGTTCAATTGCCACATGGCATATTACATGTATTATTATGTTTAAATACATCATTATTTTACAATAAATATTTGTTTAACAACTGGCTATTCAAATATTCAAGAAATAAAATAAAACAAATGAAATAAAAAAAAAAAAAAAATAAAAAAAAAATAAAAAAAAATAAAATAAATAAAATACAATATTAAAATAAGTATGGTAATTACAAACAAAATTAATAAATGAAATGAAAAGTAAATAAATAAATACAATAAGAACAAAAGCATATCAATTAAAATTAAACTTAAACTAAACGATGTTTAATTTGCAAGTCTATGTAAGGTAAATATATTGAATTATGATTCCCATTCCTCACAATCAACTTCACATTCTAATGAATTTTTGCTACATCCATATCTTCAATGGCCATCACTTATCGCACCGTATTGGCGTTCCCTGACACATGCACGCTAAGCCGCGTTTTTTCCCTCTTATTTTCCCTTTTTTCTCTTTATTTATTCTCTTATTTCACTTTTTTACAATATTCTTTTTTAATTTTTTTTCTTCTTTCTTTTTCCCTTACATTTATATTTTCTGTTTCACCCCCCCCCCCACTTTTCCAAACTAACTATTTAAATAAATATTAAAACTTAAGCTATTAATTAAATTAAAACTTTTGAAATGAATATCGAAATTAATACTATTGATTAAAAAAAAACTATTAAAATTAAAACTATTAAAATAAATATTAAAATTGAAACTATTAAAATAAACAATAAACAAAAATGCATACAGTTTTGAACGTACCTCATTTTAGCAGATTTCCCTTAAGGGAAATCAGCTATTGAGGTTGTAATCATGACGGAATTTTTGAAATTTTTCTTCAAATGTCCATCGATCCTACCTAGTAGATGACAAAAATGAGGTCCGTTCAAAACTGTTTAGCATATTATATATATTATATATATATATATATATAATATATTTATATATATATATATATATTTGTTTGTTACCGCTCTAGCGGTCGCAATTTTTGTTTGATCGTTACCAAACTCGATATTTAGTCGTTTTATGTAAAATGAAAGATCAAGTTCGTTAACGGCTGAAATCGGACCAGTGGGAGGGGGGGTAGGGGGGTTTAGAGGGGAGGATTTTCGAAATATCTCCGTTACTATACGTCGGATCGAAAAATTGTACAGAATCAATCTTATTGCAAATTAAATTTACTATAAATATTGTTATATATATATTTATTCTCAAGCTTGAATATTAACCGAGATATTTGCATTTTTATTAAATCTGGGCGGCTAACGGACGGGTGACTTTCCCGCCAAAAGCTAGTTCGGCCGTTTCCTTAACTGCTCGGCTTTCGTGAAATTTCTCTATTGTAAAACTTCACGTGGGAAATCTGCTTAGTTTACGCAGCACCTGCGTGACGGACTTTTCTATTTCGTCATCTCCTAGGTAGGATCGATGGACATTTGAAAACAAATTTCGAAAATCGCGTCATGAGTACGACCTCAATAGCTGCTAAGACTCTGATCACGAATTCCTCGAGTCTCGCTCGGGCTAAGTATCTTATTGGTGTATAAACGAAAAAAAAACAAAAAATTCATTCATATTTCTGGGAGTGAAGTTACGTCATCATTGAGTGAAATTTGCTAAGAATACACAGCCCCTGGCCTGAACTACCCTATCAGTTTATTTTTGAGGGAAGATGAAACTTTACTTCATTATTAAGCAGTAATGACTGGTCATTAATTTTAATAAATAATTATTTTTCCTCTCCTAATTCCACAAATTCAACCAATTTATTTTTAATCGCCATTCCTCCCCGAAATTCTTGAACACGCCTAACATTCACCATTGTCAGGCAGAGAACTGTCATTTAGAGGATAACTTCGAAATTGTGAGTCGTCTGCCTTCTCAGAGAGAGAAATTACGTGACAAGGGACGTCAAACTTTTCGAGTTTTAATGTTGAGAAAGTCAAAACTCAAGAAGTGAGAGAGAGCTTTTCCGGAAGAATAAAAAAAAAAAATCTAAATTGGGGTTTTAGAGTTAGGTTTGAAGTCTGGAGAAGGTCGCCGTAATGGCTTTAGTTTTGAAGAGAAGACTTCTATTTCCCCCATTAGAATTTTCACTGATGATGTGATAAGTTTCAATTCCTGCTCAACAATAAATATATAAACTGAAAATACGGAGCAATTGTTACTGTTAGAAGGTTTACCTTAAGGGTTGTACTCATGGCGCGATTTTCGAAACATTTCTTCAAATGCACATCGGTCGTAACTACAAGATGAAAAAGTCAGACACGCAGGGTTGCGTTAACTACGCAGATTTCCAACGTGTGTCATGTATTCGCATTTATCCCAAAATTTTAAAATTCAAGGAGAACAATATCTAGTATTTAGCATTCAAATGGAGTGCTTCATGATCCAACAGCTCATAGTTAATATGACATGAGTAGGAGTGGGGGTTTACTGAAAACCGAAAACAAAAAAAAATGCAAATATCTCGGTTAATAATCACAATTGTGAAAAATGCGCCCATACAACATTTATAGAACATTACATTTGCAATAAGATTGGCTCCATACAATTTTGCGATTAGTCGCACAATAATGGAGAATTCTGGAAATCCCAGAATAAATATTTCAGCTGTTAAGGAAGTCAATCATTATTTGCACATAAAGCGTTTAGACGTTCAGTTTGGTAACGATCAAACAAAACTTACCTCCACTAGAGCGTTAACAGACAAATATATAAATCACATTCTCTCTCTCCCTATATATACATATAACTTCCGTCACGCAGAGGTTGCGTTAACTATGTCCCCCGTGCATTCATTTAATTGCAGTTATCCCAAAAGGAAATGTTCAATGAGAACAATATTTGGTATTTAGGCTTGCATTAAAGTGTTTCATAATATAACAGCATAAGGTTAATAGGGCACGAGTAGGAGTGAGGGTTTACAGAAGACCAAAAACAAAAAAAATCAAATATATCGGTAAATAATCAGGATAATGAAAAAAACGTAAATAACAATATTCATGGAACACTACATTTGCAATAATACTGGTTCAATTTTTCGGACGCATAATAACGAAGACATTGAGAATTTTCGAATTCCCCCTCCCCCTGGACCGATTTCAGCCATTAACGAACATGATCTTTCTTTTTACATAAAACGATGAAATATTGAGTTTACTAACAATCAACCCAAAATTGCGACCGCTAGAGCGGTAAGAGACATATATATATATATATATATAATTTTGAACCGACCTTATTTTCGTCATCTAATTGGTAGGATTGATGGAAAGTTGAAGAAATATCGAAAACATTTCAAAAATCGCGTCTTGGGTACAACATAAATAGCTGATTTCGCTTAATAAAAGTCCGTCACGCAGAGGCTGCGTAAACTAAGCAGATTTCCCACGTGAAGTTATACAATAGAGAATTTTCACGAGAGACAAGCCTGTCAAGGAAACGGCCGAACTAGCTTTTGGCGGGAGTAACTCTCGTCCGTTAGGCTCCGAGATTAAATTAAAAAGTCCGTCACGCAGGGGCAGCGTAAACTAATCAGATTTCCCACGTGAAGTTTTACAATAGAGAAATCTGCCTAATAACAACTGTAATAGAAAGAAACCTCTAAACCTAAAACATTATTTAGGGCGTAATAACCCAGTAGTTTCTAGCCCCGAAACACAGTTAACCTAACCTATTCACGAGGGACGGATAGTTATGGAAAAGGCCGCCAGAGCTCTCGGCGGAAAGTCCGAACATAGCCTACTGGTACCACACGTAAAATACAAATGAAAATATCTCGGCTAATATTCAAGATAAATAATAAATGTATAGAACAATATTTATAGTAAGTACATTTAATTTGCAATAAGATTGATTCCGTACAATTTTTCGATCCGACGAATAGTAACGGAGATATTTGGAATTTTCGTAAAGCCTCCCCACTAAACCCCCCTCTCCGTCGTCCGATTTCAGCCGTTAACGAACATGATCTTTAGTTCTACATAAAACCTTATAATATCGAGTTTGGTAACGATCAAACAAAAATTGCGACCGCTAGACAAGTAACAGACAAATATAGAGATAGATAGATAGATAGATAGATAGATATATATATATATCCCTCTAGTGGGAACAGCTGCCTCTCCGGCAGAACTAGTTCTTATTATCATCGCTGGAAGCGCCCCAAGCAGACCAACTGGCTTGAGCCTCCTCATGTGCTTTAGTATGATTCTACTGCTTATTGGAATAGCAACGTCGGGGCTGAAGCTTGTTGCATTTTCTGGTAATTTTCTTTCTTTGAACTCATTTGGTCTTATGTCTGCTTCTCAGGCAGATGTTCCTACTAATGTATGTTTTGACATCTGCTTCTACTGCAGATATTCCTACTTAAGTACCTTTCGTTTCCTGATTCTCAGCCAGAAAGTTCTTCACACAAACTAAATATACTGGGAAATGCTTTTATTTTTTCACCCATGATGCTATTTGTCAACATAGTTTGCATGATTATCTTTTTTGGCACTTCACCTTGATCTTTTCATTATATTGTTGTTTTTTTTTCTCAGATTTTCTTTTCAATCTTCCCTATATTTGTTCAGTTTTTTTTTCTTTTTCTTCTAGTAAATATGGCCGGAAAAATCCCTGCAAACATTTCCAGTCGGACAAAGAAAATTTTAGAGCTGGCAACTTCCAATTTATTGAATCCGATGAAGACCTCTCCTCTGGAGAGTCATATATACCAGATGAAACAGAAATATTTTCTTCGGATGATGATACAGATTCTGAATTGGAAGCTGATAATTGTTTCGATGAACAAGAACTAAGGAATCCGTCTGCTTTACATCAGCGAACAACTTTACAATCCCCCAATGTACCGACACAACAATCTCTTTCAAAAAATATAGGAACTCGTGAGGATGATGACGGAATGGTGGATGCAGATATTGTACCTGCCATAACGTACCAAGGCAAGAAGAATTGCTTCGAGTGGAGCTCCAATCCAGTAGGCTTTGCAACACAAACGACCCGATCCAACATCATAAAAGTTAAACTTGCGAAACTTCAAGGTCCTGCTCTCACTCTTGGACAAAACCCGACTTCTAAAGAAGTGTGGAACCTTCTTTTTTCCAAGGAGATGGTAGAAGATATCGTGAAGTACACTAATATTAAATTGGAAAAGATGAGAGGCAAAATTGCCAACAAAAATGACCTCACTTATAAGAATACTACAAACGACGAAATAAATGCTCTAATTGGACTATTGATTTTGTGTTCAATATTTAAGTCATCCAGAGAATCATTACGTTCTCTGTTTTCAACATCTTGTACTGGAAGGCCTGTTTTTCGAGCAATTATCACTGAAAAAAGATGTTTTGTGTTGATAAGAGCACTCCGTTTCGATGATGCAACCAACAGAGATGAAAGGTTAAAAACAGATCCAGCAGCTGCAGTTTCGAAATTCTTCTACGATTTCATTCAGAACTGTCAGAAGTCTTATGCTATGGGTGCCCATGCTTGTGTCGATGAAACTTTAGTGCCTTTTCGAGGCCGCGTACGGTTTCTTGTGTATATGCCGAGGAAGCCCGCTAAATATGGCATAAAACTTCTTTGCTTGACTGACGCTCACAATTCATATTTGTATAATTCATATATTTATTGCGGTAAAGGTACTGATGGTTCATCTCTTACACCAGAAGAAAGACAACTGCGTATTCCTTCTCAAGCAGTAATTCGTTTGACTAAGTGCATTTACCACACAAATAGAAACGTAACCTTCGACAATTATTTTACATCAATAGAGGTTGCACAAACTCTTTGGAATAATGGTTTGACAGTGGTTGGGACAATGAAAAGCAACAAACCTCAGATTCCACCCGCTTTTCTTCCCAACAGACAAAAACAAATCGGCTCAAGCATGTACGGGTTCACAAAAGAGTTCACTCTTCTTTCATACGTACCCAAGAAAGCCAAGGCCGTAGTGCTACTTTCATCAATGCATCATTCTGCATACGAAGATACAACAAATGGTAAACCTGAAATTGTCTCGTTTTATAATCTGAGCGTCGGCTGGCGTGGAGATAGACTCGCTCGATATGAAATGCTCAAATTATTCCACAAACAGAAAAACGAGAAGATGGCCCTTGGCAATATTTTATTACATGCTGAACATGGCAGAATCAAATGCATTCACTTTGTATAAATTGTACCCAAACACAAAAGATCTTTCAAGATTTGATTTTTTAAAAGACCTGGGTTTATCGCTTGCACAACCTTTTATGAAGCAAAGACTCCTGATCCCAAACTTACCCAAAGACTTGAAAACATTGATCGAGGATACAATAGGAGAAGGTCGAAGACCAGGATGTACTGTGATAAAAAGTGATAGATTAGAGAAACGTAAAGCATGTAGATACTGCCCTTACAAAACCAAGCGGGCCACCTTGTATATGTGTATTCGGTGTGAAACGCCTACTTGTCTTGAGTGCTCAAAAAAAATATGTAATGAATGTGTAAAAAATATGTAAATTCCTTACTCGTTTGTTTTTATACAGCAATAATATGTGCAATATATGAGTGAAACTAAATCTGTTAATTTCCGTGCAACCCTAACAATCCCTAATACTGCAATCATTTTTTTTTACACTAAGATTTATTTATTTCTTGCAGTAGTGATGTTTATTTCAAATAAGTAGAAAATAAAAATTTCATATTTTATTAATCGTTACGGTATAAAAAATTGATTTCTTTGTTGCAATATGTGACTGCCTTTAAAAATGTAAGAAAATTATATTACAGTACTTTCCGTTTATCTTTTTATGTGTAAATAAATAAGATTGTATTTTTCTAATTAAATTTTTGAATAAAGTATATGAACAAACTTGAAAAAATAGAAAATGTATCTACTCCTATGATTTTGAGCCGATGTATTGGCGAGTTTTGATATTGTCTGCCTCTCAGTCAGATGTTCCCACTGAAAGGGAAAAAAAACATGTTCCCACCAGAGGGATATATATAGATATATATATACAGTTTTGAACGGACCTCATTTTCGTCATCTACTAGGTAGGATCGATGGACATTTGAAGAAAAATTTCGAAAATTCCGTCATGAGTACAACCTCAATAGCTGATTTCCCTCAAGGGAAATCTGCTAAAACGATCAATCTCAAAAAAACAACAAGAACTGAACACTTATTACACCAACACTAAATAGTACAGAATATCTATTATTTGTAAGACTTAATACTTCTGTGAATATTAAGTAAACAAATAAAGGTCAAGTCAAATGGTAAGAATCTTCCTGATAGCAAACAGTCTGAGTTGTAAACAATCAGGTTAGCCAGCTTTTACCGGAAATAAAAGGAAATTACGGAAATATATTTGAATATAAGTTATAAATTTTATTCATAACTATTTATTACATCTAGTACTGTAATTAATAATAAACCAGAATAATTTTAATCACAACCATTCCAAATTTAGGAATCCGGGAAGAAAATAGAAAGGGGGGGGGCAAAATACGATTCAGACGGTTATGAGATTTTCACATGATTAAAGAACAAGCAGGTTAGCCAGCGAAGGTTTACAATAGATAAATATACATACAGGTAACACTTTCCTGAAGATTAGTGAATAATTACAAACGGCAATGAGAAATCTTTCAGTGAATTTACAATATAAGTTAATAGTCCCTACAACATAATACGGATGGATTGAAACAAACAGGTTAGCCAACCTTGTAGCGCAGTATCGATAGGTAGACCGGAAAAACAAACAATTAAAGAAATTTATCTGAATATAAAATATTAATTTTATTGGAAACTATTTACTATAGTTAGTGGAGTAATTTGAAATGAATCAAAATAATTTCTATCTCAATCACTCAGATTTTTGTAGTCCAAGAAAAAGGGGGGGGGGGGGGTAAACAGAACGTATTTGTTTGTACCTCGTAAAATAAAGCTTTGTTGAAAACAATATTTTGTATTTAACCTAATAATGAGGTGGTTCATTAGATATCAGCTTATTATTAATATGTCCCTAGTAGGAGTGGGAGTTTACTGAAAGAGGAACTCATTAAAAAAAAATACAAATATCTTGGTTAATACATATTATACGGAAAATATGTATGAAACAATATTTATAGTAAATGTAATTTGCAATAAGATTGATTCTATACAATTTTTCGATCCGACGTATAGTAACGGAGATATTTCGAAAATCCTCCCCTCTAAACCCTCCCTTCCACTGTTCCGATTTCAGCCGTTAACGAACTTGATCTTTCTTTTTTCATAAAACGACTAAATTTCGAGTTTGGTAACGATCAACGAAAAATTGCGACCGGTAGAGAGGTAACAGAAAAAAAAAAAGAATATATATATACAGTTTGGAACGGATCTCATTTTCGTCATCTACTAAGTAGGATCGATGGATATTTGAAGAAAAATGTCGAAAATTGCGTCATGAGTACAACCTCAATAGCTAATTTCCTTTAAGGGAAATCTGCTAAAACGTTAATATAATCGAGTTTGATAACAATCAAATAAATATTGAGCCCGCTAGAGCGTTACCTGACAAATATACATATGTTTGCAGTTTCACTCGTTGGTACGATGGACATTTGAGGAAATGTTTCAAAAATCGAGTCATGAGCACAACCTTAATAGCAGATTTCCCTTGAGGGAAATCTGCTAAAAATCCAAATATCTCCGTTAATATTGAAGATAGAGAAAAAATGTATATAAGAACTTTTATGTGCAACGAGGTAATCTATAAGATCAGTTCTATACAATCTTTTGATCCGATGTATATTTACTGAGCTATTTCAATTTTTCGGAATTCCTCCCTATAAATTCCCGCTCCTCCCCGCTATTAAGGCCGCTTTCAACCGTAGATCAAGTTGATCTTTAGTTTTACATACGTTTAAATATCGAGTTTTGTAACAATGAAACAAAATTCCAACAGCAATTTTTTTTTTCATTTCCATCGTATCATCGATGGCATTTGAGGACATTTTACGAAAATCGCTTTATGAGCACAACCTTAACAGCTCATTTCCCTTAAGGGAAATCTGCTAACGAGGGAAAGTGGCTATCATAATAGTACAATTCATTGAGCAAGTCCACGGCAGGGGGGGAGGGTATTTATAATGTAAACAGAGCACTGGAGGGGAGGGAATTTCCCTTTTTTCCCCACAGCAGTGCTGCCAACTGGATGAGGGCCAAGCAGAAATACCTCCAGACTGTCTACAAGCATATAAAGGCCCGCGAATATAATAGAATCGGAGTAATGGGGGGGGGGGGGCTGGTCACTATTCACTGCATTACTCAATTGATATTCATTTCCCCCGGGAATAAAAATTTCAGGTTTCCCTACAGGGATTTGTTCTCGAACCCTCCTCTTCCAACTAATAAATTGAAACGGGATTATTTTTTTCCCCTTCTACTTCCGCCATTGCGGACTCATTTTTCTTTCGACACATTCTATCAAAATGTGAATGGGCCCGAAAAGCGAATGTGAGCCACATAGAATTCCAAATGGGGTTGGAGGGGAGCCATGTTGGAACCATTATAACAGATTTACCTTAAGGGAAATTAGCTATTGATGAAAGATGACATGTAATAGATCAAAAATGGGCATATATAACTGATTAAAAAGTCCGTCACGCAGGGGCTGCGTTAACTAAGCAGATTTCCCGCCTGCACCACGTATTTGCATTTATTTCAAAACTTAAAAGTTCAATGAGAACAATATTTGGTATTTAAGCTTCACATAAAGTGCTTCATAACATAATAGAATACTGTTAATATGAGATGAGTGGGAGTGGGGCTTTACTGAGGACCGAAAACTAAAAAATGGAAATATCTCAGTTAATAATCAAGATAGTGAAGAAATGTACATAAAAACATTTATAGAACATTACATTTGCAATAAGACTGGTTCTATACAATTTTTCGATCCAACGCATATTAAGGGAGATATTAAGAATTTTAGAAATTCTCCCCCTCTAAACCCCCCTCCCCCTGGTCCAATTTCAGCCGTTAACGAATTTGATCTTTCTTTTTACATGAAACGATTATATATCAACCGATCATCAATCGTTTAGTAACGATAAGACAAAAATTGCGACCGCTTGAGTGGTAACAGACAAATATATATATACAGTTTTGAACGGACCTCATTTTCGTCGTCTCCTAGGTAGGATCGATGGACATTTGAAGAAAAATTTCGAAAATCGCGTCGTGAGTACAACTTCAATAGCTGATTTCCCTCAAGGGAAATCTGCTAATAAAACTATTTACAAGAACCTGAAGTTTTTTTTTACATCGCCAGTAAAAAACGCTACGAACTTATTTTACAACCTATTATTTAACCAATTGCTTCATCATTAATGTTCATGAATCTTGGGGAGGATGGAATAATTGAAAATTTGAAATATCTCGGATACTATGAGTAGGACCGAAAAAGTTGTTGGAATTATATGTCCTCCATTTTTTGTAGAATACATTTCTTTATTATCCGGAATATTAAGCTGATTTCGCTTAAGGGGAATTAGCTATTAAGGCCGTACTCATGACGACATTTTCGAAATTTTTCTTCAAATGTCCATCGATCATACCTAGTAGATGACGAAAATGAGGTCCGTTCAAAACTGTATATATATATACAGTTTATATAAATATGTGTGTGTGTCTAAGATCTATCTATCTATATATATATATATATATATATATATATATATATATATATATATATATATATATATATATATGTCTGATACCGCTCTAGCAGTCGCAACTTTTGTTTGATCGTTATTAAACTCGATATTTAGTCGTGTCAAGTAAAAAGAAAGATCATTTTCGTTAACGGCTGAAATCGGACTAGTGGGAGGGGGTGAGGGGGGGATTAAAGGGGGAGACTATACGTCGGATTGAAAAAGTGTATAAAATCAATCTTATTGCAAAGTAAATGTACTATAAATACTGTTATATGCATTTATTCTCTATCTTGAATATTAACCGAGATATTTGTATTTTTCAGTTTTCAGCCTTCAGTAACCCCCACTTATACTCGTGTTACATAAACATTACATTATAAGTGGATATACAATACTCTTTTATATAATAAACCACATTATTCGAAGCTTAAATACCAAATCTTGTTTTCCAGAGACCTTTATTATACGATATAGATGCAAATATGTTCTTGTGACCCCCCCCCCCGGTCTTAAATTCTTGGATTACTAAAATTTGATTGCTTGAGATAAAAATTATTCTCATTCATTATAAATTACAGTACTAGTTATAGTACATAGTTTTTATTAAAATGAATATGCTATATTCTGATATGTTTCAGTTACTGTTTTTCTTTCCGTGGTGTTGAGCCGCCATTATTGTGGTGAACCGTTGGCAGACCAGTTTGTTTACATTTGAGACGCTTCCCGCCGGCAGGGGAAAGATTTCTTATTACCGTTTGCATTTATTCACTTAATTTTCACGTGAGGTATTGATAAATAGTTAATCTACCTGCTATATGTCCCCATGGAACAGGTATTTTTACTTCTTCTACAGATTTGGGATCTACAAATCTCACTTTAGTCGTGGAAAAACACCTTCTCTGGCATAATCCCTTTAAAAACTGACGAGTCAGGTAAATCATGTCTTAAAATCAATCTGCGATAAAAAATAACCATTTAGAATAGATTTTTTTTTCTGAAGTAATTAAGGTATTCCAAATGAATTAAAAGATAAGTCAAAAAAAAAAAAAAATAGAGAATGATACTTACTACTCTTTCAAGTTTTTAAAAATCTATAACTTAATGTTACATCAGCACAATATAAAAACACACACTAATATGAATCCGTTAAATGTGACAGAGCAAGGCAGACAGAAAGCCATGAAATGAGAAGAGGTTTCAATTGAGCTTCTTTATATCCTTGAAAAGAAAAAAAAATAACCCCCACCACAGACGTGAAATATATCATTGTTCCAGAAGTTCAAGAGATTAAAGATTGCATTAATAAAAGTACCAAAATACAAAGTGAGAAAGTCTTCAAGGCATCTCAAGATTATTGTTAACACACACAAGATAGATAACTCAGTGCATGATATTATCCCTTTCCAAACAAAATAATATAATATTCAAGTTTACTTTTGATGTTGTGGAAAATATTGCATGAAACATCCTAGGAAACTTCAAACATTTCATTACACATTTAGAAAAAAAACAAAAAAAAAAAAAAAGTGGTGTTGTGTTAGCAGTATGCAGGTTTATCTATTATTAATCTTCACGAGAGAAATCTGTTTAGTTTACGCAGCCCCTGCGTGACGGGCTTTTTTATGTTTTCAGCCTTTGTAGACCCCAATTATAATTGCTTGATTTCTACTATACGTTCTTAGTATATTCCAAAGTTTGTTAAATGCTTCTTACTTCGAGAGAAATAGAAAATAGATAGCGAGATGAGATGACCAGTATGTCTAAGCAGCATGTGGGAAATCTGTTCAGCACGCAGCTCCTGCTTGGTGAATTGATGGTCATTTAAAGAAATTATTTGAAAACCACTTCGATAGCTGATTTCTTTAAGTTATTATTGAAAATGATTTCCGCCCTTGTGATTAAACATCATTAACATAGTTTTTTTTTTTTTTGTGCAGGTGGTGAAAATGATGATGGTGGTGGTAGCAATTTTTGCAGTATGCTGGCTTCCTTTCCATGTATATTTCATCATTACGTCATATCATCCTGACATTGTAAATCTTCCGTATATTCAGGACATATATCTCGCCATATACTGGTTAGCAATGTCTAATTCTATGTACAATCCTATGATATACTTTTGGATGAATACGAGGTATGTACATTAGATTATCACACCTTTGAATTAATTTTTAACTACAATTTACTTTTTATAAAATCAGCTTCATGTTGGAATTATGTGTTTCAATGAGAGAAATACATTAAACAGGTAATACAAAAAAAAAATAAAATGAAATAATGAATGTTCTTTGTTTTGTTTCTTTAATTAAATCATAATAGGAGAAAAGGGTATTTGGTAGAGGAACCAATTAATCAGGATAAATAAAAAACCATGTCCTCTACAAGTACTTACTATGTAAAGTACACTTTCAGAGACCAAGCTCCATCATCAGTGCCCCCTGACAAAAACAAAAGCCACTTGGAATAACGTTATAGCATTGAATACAAAATGAAGAAAATCGTCAGTTTAACAATAAAACTAAATAAAAACAAGTAATGTTTGGAGAACAGACTGATCCAACAAAGATATAAAATAAAGTTGGCAAGTAACTGGAGAATTCAATGGGGGAAATAGTGCCGAGTTATAAGAGTTTTCTTGCCTTCATCCCTTAAATAGGCCCAGACTCATATAAAATTGGGTTTATTCTTCATATTTTAATGACAAGGGTTACCAATATAAACACCTTTCTTGCTCCGCAATTTTATTCACATTGCCCTACATGTTTCGTGGCTTACATACAACTTCTTCAGTCGTCATTCCTTTTCAACAAATAATATGTCTTCCAGTTTACCTCTTTAGAGTTTTTCTTTTCTTTCTTATGTGGTAAATATACTAAATTTTTTTAATATTTATTTAATTCTGTAAAATGATATTCTCCCATGTTTAAAGATGAATCACCATTATAACAGTATCTCAAATAAATAATCACTAGTCATATGCCTACTGCATCTCCTCTTAGTTGTTAACCTTGTGATGTTTAGCAGATTTTTACTCTCTTCTTGAGGAAGGTCAACATAATAACTAACTTCACATCAATTTTCCAAACTGGTAATCATTCATACCACAGCAATAAGTTATCATTGCAAAGCATAAAATAAGGTTCAAATGCAATCCTTAAAGGTATTGAAAGAAACTTCTATTTTTATAAATAGAATATCTTCTGGTAAAGAATTCAATTTATGAAAAATCAATAGAATTCCATAAAGAGAAATTTCGGCCAGAGTCTGATGATCGTATCTATAAAATTCAAGATTTATGGTTCGGATCAAGAGGAAAAAGACTGCAGAATTTTTTAAGGAAGTTGGGGCAGAAGACGAAGACTGGATGCCATTAACTGAATCCAATATCTTAGATTCCTTAGTAATAATCAATCATCACATTTATAAATATAGTTTTAAATTAATAATATTTTTTGTAAGTATATATTTATTTGTTGATTTTTTTAATTTTTATATCCTTATTTTCATTTTTTTGGATTAATTTTTGTTACAAACTTATTACTTTTATTTTATGTCATTTGAGGGGCCTAAAGCACAAGGGATATAAGTGACATGAACTGCAAACTGTGATATAGGGGTTTAAAGTTAAGTGACAATAGAAAATTGTAAATAGGCTCTGCAATGTTTGTTTTGTGCTTACAGATTGAGTTATGGTCATATAAGGTAGCTTACAACTGTTTTGAAATAAAATATATAGCTTATGGTAATAAAAATAACTATTTGATAATGAGATGATGCACTTGTATCACCTTGTTACTGTGTAAAAGTACACAGTAAATGACAAAAATTTATGAAACAGTTATGAAATTCTTTGGAAAAAAGATTAGGAATATCGCATCAAGAATTTTAATCAGAATCAGATTCAAACGCACGGTCAGGGTCATCCAGTTATAAGTTTTCCTCATTATTTTGCTCTGGCACATGCTCTTCTGCACAAGTTTGTCTATGTTGACCTGTTGGAATTTTGTACTGAAGAGAATTGTAGAAGTCATGGTACACTGGTGGCTAAAATGGTAGAAGGTCCTGCAGGTTTTTGAACTTCATGTACTTGATCTTTGGTTGTTCTTCATTGACCCCAAGTTCAGGAAATTTCAGTACATCTCTTCCAGCTTGGCGTGTCTTTAAGCTCATTACTGAAACTCTGCAATGTCAACTAAGTTTTCTTTGTAGAAAAGGGTCCACGGTTCATTCTTTTCGAAGTGAAGCCACTGCATCTTACGTATACCAGGCACTGTATCATTCAGAAAGCGCTTAAGAGAATCTAGAGTGATGAAGTCTCCCTGAGTCATCCTCACCACCATGAACTTTTTATTAGCCTTGGCTACAATAGTTTCCCAATGTTCTGGAACAAACACCTCCCGGTCACTATTCTTCTTAGCAATCTCTATCAAACCAAAATTCAGGTAACATTCCATGAATGAGTGACCAGAAACTAGGAATTTGTGATCTACAGTTTGAATATTGGTGTTACGGATAACATACAACCAGAATTTGACAATGAAATGGCTCTTGTTTTGTCCCTCTGCATTGTCGCTAAATGAGTGACATCCCTTAGCAAGGACAAAATGAATTTGAGGAGGCACGATGCAATTTCTTTGCACCCTCTTGTTGCTTGACTCTCATTCCACATAAACATAGTAGCATTTCCATCTTTAAGATTATAAACACAGAAATTAAAAATCCATGACTGCCGAGCATAATAAGCTCTAGAACAGCTCAAAACTGGCGTTGGTAGCATCTTTTGTAGGTCAAAACACACTGCAACATGACTGGAATCTTCTTTAGCAATCTCACCTGCAAGACGTTTGGCTGTCTGTGCTGCTTCTGATTTTCAAAGATGCATTTCCTTTTCAATTTCACATTTTGTCTTAGCTTCGTCATTACCGTGCTCAATAGTAACCTGTAATTTGTCTCAGATAATACAGGTATCCGTGAGTGGTCTATGGAAACTAAGGTTAAATGAAGTATTAAAAATGTGTCTGTAAAAGATTTCTTTTACAGGTTCTACATTCCTGGCAAAATTCTTTATAAAGGACATAAAACTTCCTCAAATTTAGACCAGGGTTTAAATATTTTCTATTTGGTGCTTTCTCACGTGAATAGTGGCTTGTGTAACAGGGAAAGGACTGAATGTGTTCTTTCACCAATTTTACAGATATTTTCGGAATTTTATTTCCTGGTGCTTTGTGTGCCTGGTCCTTTTACCCTTGGGAGATATCCCACTTCCTGACATATTCTTCTTATTGACGACGTTCTGAATTTGTTTTGGTGTTTCAGCAACTGTTTTTAGAAAAAAAACTCCTTGCAAACTCTGTGACCTGCAAGTTCATAAGTGCAACTGACGAATTTTTTTCGAACTGGCTGCTCCGTTTTCCTTACTGGATTATTGAGTGTTATTGCAGAATTTATAAAAGAAGACTGCAAATTATGATCACCAAGACCCCAATAATCATCAAAAATTTCTTGACGCTTTATCTCACTCACATTATCATTGCATTTAGCGACAGTTATGATTGTACACCTGCAACTTTTTCTCTCGAAGCTTTTTTCCTCTTCTGTCAACATACTCCTTGCCCTTATTTCGAAGTCTCTGGCGTTGATTCCATTTCCATTTCTCAACTTCATTCAACCTCTTTCTCCCAGTCATCACTGTTGGTTTCATCTGGTTCACTCATATTTCAGCAATAATGGTTTAAAAAAAAATGAAAATATGAAGAGTAACAAGCTTTAATTAAAAGAATAATTGTATGATACTATAAAACACAGCATGTATAACCCAGTATTGAACACTTCTTGCAACACTCAAACAACAACTTCACACAGTCTGGAGCACAATGGATATAACTGCAATATATCTGTTGTGCTCCAAACCAAACAGCAGGCTGGTGAAGTAGATCTTCTTTACACCATTAGATTACAGTACCTACTTGAGTAACACCTTTATCCCTTGTGCTCTGAACAAAATGGAATTTTAGCTTTACTTTCCTATGCTCAATGCGAATTTTTTAAAAATTGCACTTATATCCCTTGTGCTTTAGACCCCTCATTTATGATTTAGCTATATAGTCAGCAACTCACCATCCATGAGAAGCCAAGCTTAATTCTTTAATAAAGTGTTTTTTCTTCATTAATATTGTCAGTATTTTTCAATTGTGCAAGTTGTTTTTATTTTTGTTTTACTTAGATCATTATAAACTTTTATTTTATTTTTTATCCAGTGTTAATTATTTTTTCCTTTCATCATTCAAATGGGTATCTATGTAACCTGGTTAACCAGGTATCATTTACTCACACGTATATGTATGGATAGCCTGATATTATGTCGTAACGGAAAGGGCAGACTGTGGTGGTTGTAGCATGTTCAAAGAATGAAACCTAATGGACTGCCCAAGAAGGTGCTGTAT
The DNA here is from genome assembly GCA_019009955.1 of Riptortus pedestris. NCBI lineage: Eukaryota > Metazoa > Arthropoda > Insecta > Hemiptera > Alydidae > Riptortus > Riptortus pedestris. Next base: position 19,553,280 of record CM032228.1, read on the forward strand.
AGTACAGCAGGAGGAAGTAAAATAAGAGGTAGCCATAGATACGTTGGCTTAATAACTTAGAGAAAGACATGCAAAATGTGAAATCATGTTTTGATAAATGTTGCTGCAAGCCACAAGGAAAGGACAAATGGCAGTTTGTCTTATAAGTACTGTAGTGCTAAGTAAGTAAGTATGCAACCTTTCTGTTACTGGCAAGGTCTATTGATTTAAGTGAAATAAACCCATAACATTTGTGTGTTATTGAAAGCCCAATAGCACACTTGATTTTATCGCATTCTATAATCATATCTACACACAGTAGCATGGTCTGTAGTCATAGTTGGGGCTCATGTTGACCATAGGAGCTAAGACAGTGGTCTTAATCTCACATGCTAAACCTTCGATTCACACCTGGGCAATAGGATTTATTTAGTGACAAACTCATTAAATAAAATCATTAATCCTGCCAGGGCTAGAAAAAAGTGTTAACCTGTAGATAGCCCGTCCTAATTACCCATAGTATTAGTCTTTTTTTTTTTTCATTTCTATATAATCCTAGCCTATGTAGTAAATGTGAACATTTAGAACATTGATCTAGCTTGCCAGTTTATTTGATTCAGCACAGACCAGTTTCCTAGTAAGTGTATAAGTGTATTACTGTACTAAACTTTAGGAAGGTAGAGATTATTGCTAGGTGTTCTTGTAAGTAAGTAAATTTATTTCTCCAACAAAATGTATATAACAATTATTTTAGGAATACATAATTTAAAGTCCTTGGTATATATCATTAGCATGAGTTGCACACAATACAGTATATAATATAACATTAGGCTATATAAATATTTAAAATAAGATTATAATAAAAATGTGGGGCTCAGGTTATCCGAGAGAGCTAAGGTGTTGGCCTTAATCTCACAGTGTAACCCTAGAGTGGCGAGTTCAATTCCCACCTGGGCAATAGGAATTTATTTAGTGACAAACTCATTAAATAAAATCCTTGCCATGGCTTGAAAGGGGTGGTAACCTGTAGATAACCCATTCCAATTAGTCATAGTAGCACTAAGTGGGTGAAACAACAATAACCAAAATATGTAAAGATGTAATATTAGGTATTAATTTTTAACTCTAAAACATATGTGGGCAACCCTAGCCCACGAGACATTTTGAAAAACCCAATTAAACAAACATATTACACTACTTATTCCAAATGAGGAAAGATTTGTGCGTTAGGCAGTACTTATAAATGCGAACAGTTCTTTTCATTGATGTTAAGTTAATAAATCAAAACACTGTACAAGGATGACTGACGATAATTTGAAAAATTCTTTTCGTCTTTGTATCAGTGGAATTAATACAAACATCGATGGATTAGTTTCCGAAATTTAAGCTCAAGTGTCTCATTGATTTTGGTGTCGCTATTTTACAATTGTGATTTGTAATAACTCCAAATTTTACAATTTAATTATGTTGTGCCTATATTTTTCATGTTGTTTTAAATTTTGTTATTTTATAAATTGTATTATAATTACATTGTTGTATAATTTCATGTCTGATATCTATTGTTAAAAATTATGAACACTACTTTAAAATTCACAACTTTTATAAGTGGCCAGCGAACATATTTGTATACTAAAGTTTGCATGTTGGCCCGCAACATGTCGAAGGTTGCTCATGCCTACGCTAAACGAACATGGATAACATTTTACCACATTTAGCAAAGGTTGCATAATACCATTTATATACAGAAATGTCTGTAATAATGGTGCTAAGAATATGCATATTTAAATTAAAGTAATCCCCTAAATTCTCATCTCCTGTTCACTTATATCAAGTCTAAATGAAAACTTTTAGAGAAAATCACTTATAATGTAAAAAGTTAAGAGATATTATTAACCCTTCAGAACTCGCGTCAAAATGTGTGACCTGAGAACTCGGGCGTGAGAATTTTTCTCACACCACCTATTTCCCTCAAAAAATTTGGTAAATAAAATATTTTCAACGCAAAAAAATTATATTTATTATAAACATCAAATACAAATATAAAATAATAAATAATACTATTCAATTTTTTTCGTACAGGTATTCTGTTTTGAAGAAACATTATGTCAAGCAACTTAAAAAGCTATCTAACTATTTAAAATTTTGTTCTCCACAAGAATGACATACAACAAAGGAATGTTCATTACAAACTGTTTTTCTACATGTTCAGTAACTCTTTTTTGACTTTTTGTTTTTTCTCTCCGGACAATGAGTACAACTTCTACACCAGCAATCCTCTTCATTTTTGTTTGTTTCTAATAGGGGCATGGTGGTCATTTGTGAACGGTTGATCAGGTGAGGTTTGATAAGTTCCAGAAAAACAGTTTTTGGTTAATCACCAGAGAAAAAAGAGAAAAACACTCACAGTAAACCAAAAAAACATTGCGCCAGAACTCGCACTGTGAGAAAAACACACACTTAACTTACTCCAGCTGATTAATTTTGTCCTGGCGACAGCTAGCTGATGCTAATGATTGGGAGTCAAAGAGAGTGGTAAGAGAAGGCTACAAGGTGTAGCTAGAGAGAGGAGCACTATCACCAAATACGTATAATAATAGATACAACTTTTTCTTCGGGGTGTAAGTATTTGAGTTCTGGAGGGTTAATTAAATTACCAGAATCTCCTAGAATTATTAAATATAATCTGAGAATAAAAATGTGTATTTTGTGCTACTACGGATAATTGGGACTTTTCTAGCCAGGCTGGGAGTAAGGTTTTCATTTTATGAGGCCACCACTAAATAAATTTCTATTATCCTGGCGGGAATTGAACTTGATACTCCAAGTTTACCATGTGAGATTAAAGACAATGCTAACCTGAGGCCAGAATTTAAACAGTATGATTTAGAAATGCAACATTTGTACATTTTTAGCAGACAACAATGTTTGCCATTGATCCACTATATTTTATTGAATTTATGGAGAAATCATACTTCACCTGTTGAATTCTGGCCTAGCCAGGCAGGAGATTCAGATTCCAGGTCCAGTAGGGTCAAGAAATTTCACTCATACTTAAAATAATTGAAATATATACATTGATGTGATATACTTCGGTGGAAACCTATCCATTTATACTCAAGAATAGAATTTACTTGATAGCATTTTTATCATCTGTGGGTTAGGGATGCATTTGAAATAAATACTAAATTTGAAATGCATTAAAATATTACATTTGTGTTTTAAATCTTGAATCATAAAGTTAATTATACGATTCTAAAGATGGAAAGGAAAAAAATATAAAAGTACAGCCCTGTACTATAATCACACTTCTAGTACATTATAGTTTTTAAAAAAAATAAAATAAAACAATTTGAGATTCAACAACCCTTATATGAGATAAAAGTAATTACGAAAAAAATGTTAATTGATATTCTAAGAGATGCTCGTTGAGTATTTCTCCTTAGATGAGTGATAACTGGCTACCTCCGTGCATACCCAATGATTGCCTTAGCTCTTCTTAGAGAGGGACAGAATAATAACACAGCCTTACTTCCAGTTCTACCAAATTTATTTCTAAAGAAAAAAAAAAAAATCAACCATACTAGGGCTGCATAAACTAAGCAGATTTCCTACCTCCTGGCGTGTGGCACATCTGATCTCATCACACCATATATTCTCTATTTCCAAATAAAAATCCCCATGAGTAGAAGTGGGTGCCCCTATAAAATCTTAATTTATGATGCCATCACACAATTTGCACGTATCTCAACTAGTAAAGGTCTTTTAGAAACAATTTGGGTACTTAAGGTTACTATAAAACTTTTCATGATATATTCGCTTATTATTAAAGTGCTATGGCTAAAATTGGAGGTTAATTGAAGACTATGAATTTAAAAAACGAAAAAAACCTCTGTTAATATTCAAGACAGAGGAAACATGATTAGAATTTACACACTTATTTGAAATTTACAGAATATATATATATTCTGTAAATTTGAAATAAGTTTGTAAATTCTCATCATGTTTTCTCTGACAATAATTTTTTTTTTTTAATTATCAACATTTTTGGAATATTTCATTGTTCTTTCTTATATGTATGAAAGAAAATTTCAAAATTATTTGCAATGAGAACATAAATTCTTCAAGAACTGCTGAAACCGATTTCAAAAATATTTTCCTCCTTTCCAGTTAGTAAAAGTTCTACTATGAACATTAGAAAAAAATTCATATGCAGATTTTTTTTTTATTGCATACCTGTACTACTGGTTTATAAGGGGAATTTTAGAGTTGTTTCAAGTAAAAACACAAGCTCTAGAAGAAAATGAAATTTTCAAATATTTTTCTCCATTCCGATCAGTTAAAGTCCAGAAAAAACAGTAAGGAAAAAAAATATAAAGAAAATCTTTCACAGATTCTTAATTGGAATCTTGTGAAACTACTGATATTTCACATTAATTTCATTTTATGATTTCGATTGTTTAATACTCAAGCAAATGTATTGGAATTTGATGGATATTGAGTGTATGTCTTAACCCTTTTTGATAAGGACATTATTTTTAGGTTCAGACGTGGATTCAAACAATTCTTCTCCTGGTGCCCTTACGTACACGTACCACCCGAAGGACTAACGAGAAGAGAAGCTGTCAATACAAGGTTTAATTATTCCTGTTCAGGTTCACCTGAAGCTAATTATCGAATCAACAGAAATGGTAATAAATCTTTTAAACATTGTAGAACATCTAATTTATCTGTATCTAACTTTGATTTATAATTTATAATCTGTGTCACACATCAAAGTTTCATTTGTAGCCTTTCACCATATTTATCTTCTTCAAAAGTAACTTGTTTTAATCAACCTGATGTACCAAAAACTCACGCCTATCATTTACTTTTCCTGTCGTAGGCTGGAACACGTTTTTTTCACTCTTACTAAAGTATAATATCTTGGAAAAACACCTCCTTCACTTTCAAATTTTATGTTCCTTCTTATTTTTTTTTGGTTAGTTTTATTTTAATAAGATATACCATTATAAAAAATGTTATTTATCTGAGTATTAAATTCCCTGATCGTTTTAGAATCAGGGATAATTTAAACTAAAGTTATAGTAAACCATACTTGATACGTTTGTTTTCTTCAAAAAATGTTTACCAAAGTGAACGGTACACGGTTGAATCTAATTTTACATTTATTTTCCTCATGTTTTTTGACAGATATTTTTTTTTTTAAAGAAAGATATTTAGTTTTAGATTTTTTTTAACTAATTAAAATATTTTACCCTTCATTAAAAGGGAAATTTTTGTTGGGAACAAATTTTTTTTTCTCTTTGTTTACAGCTACACAGAGAGGGGGGCCTCGAAAGTTGGGTGGTGGTATGCAAAGCGGCAGGGGTATGGAGTCTCGTTTAAAAAATAGAAAATCCGTCCATTGGCCTACCCGTTAGATGCATTAACATTTGGTTAATAGTAGGTACCATTGTCCTACGAATTAGTTTATGCCAAAAAGAAAAAAATCATTCCCACCTCAGAAATTCTTAGATTTTTGTTTTATCTTTATTTATTTATTTTTTATGATTTTACATTCAATAGTAGGTCTTGTTTTTTTATACTTTTTTTTTCGTATTTATTATCAAAAAACGATTTTGGCATGATAACTGAGCAATAATTTGAATAGTTGACCTTTCTCCTTGCACTTCCAGGCTTGGTTTTCTGAGCACCAGAATCCAAGAGTGATTAGTTTTGAATTTCTAATAACTCTTAATTATGATTACAAAGATATAAAAACAGAGAAAAAGGGTAAAGTAATTTTTGATGTTAAACAAATATATTAATAATTCTCATGTCAATGTATCTATGAAGTTAGCAAATAGTAAACAAGGAAATTTATCATTTCTAAGCATCGTCGATTGAAAATATAACTAAAAAAGTGACCCCTTTCCGAAAAATCCCTAATCTTTAGGAAGATAGTTGCCTGGATGTACAAGATACTGCTCTCTAGAGCTGTTGGCAGGCACTGAAGATGTAGAGCAAATGAGGTTTTCTATTTCATCAGATTGATTAGTTCCACTACCAAGCATCCCCAGGAACCATAATATTTATGGTAAAATACCAGCAACAACCTATTCCAATTACTATCAATAATGTAAAGTAGGTATTAGCTAACCACGGGGATTACAGGTATATGGCCTTGAGCTTCTTCTCAAAAATTTGGTACAATAAGTGGCTAGGCTTCTCTAACTACAAAGTCGTTGCTTCTGCAAGTCCTGCCATTCAGGGAACCATGTCCTTCTGTTGCCCTAACCAATGCACCATACAACATTTTGCCAGGCAGACCCTTTGGGAACTCCTGTTTTCCTGATTTGGTGTCCTTGTTATAAATATCACTTGGTATCATAGGATAGACTTGTTAAATCTTCATGGAGATACAAAAAAGTGGAGAATTTAGTGGTCCTTGTTACAGGTATTAACATAATTTTTGACTCTGCCACTATGCAGACCATGTGGCCATACAAGCTTTCATATCTTTTTTGACACTACCACTATCCAGTCCTTGTGACCATTCAGGTTTTTATATCTTTTTTGATACTATCACCATGCAGTCCTTGTGACTATTCAGACTTTTATATCTTAATAGACACTACCACTATCCAGTACTTCAGACCATTCAGACTTTTATATATTTTATGACACTACCACTATCCAGTCCTTGCGACCATTCAGGTTTTTATATCTTTTTTGATACTATCACCATGCAGTCCTTATGACCATTCAGACTTTTATATCTTTATAGACACTAACGCTATCCAGTCCTTGTGACCATTCAGACTTTTATATATTTTGTGACACTACCGCTATCCAGTCCTTGTGACTGTTGAAGCTTTTTATCTTTATCGACACTACCACCATCCAGTCCTTGTGAGCTTTCAGGTTCTTATAACGATTTCAACACTACTATCATGAAATCCTTGTGACCATTAAGGTTTTTATATCTTTTTTGCCACTAGAACCATCCAGTCCTTTTGACCATTCAGGATTTTATATCTTTATAGACACTACCACTATCCAGTCCTTGTGACCATTCAGCCTTTTATGTATTTTTTGGCAAATCATGCACAGTCTTTAAAACTATTCAGGCTTTTATACCTTTTTTGACACTAGATCCATACTGTATTTTTGTCTGGCCTGCTTTTATATCTACATAGACGTCATACTGTGAATGTAACTGTTAATTCTTGGAGGATCCAGAAAACATACGTAATCTACCTGAGCTTGTATTCACCATTAATTTATCTAGGCCCATCAGAAGATTCTAATTTTATCCTTTGAGATGCTTATTCTAAGCCTCGCCATCCACTGCTCCTGCAGACTTCAGCCAATGCTGTGATAGCAAGGATCATTTTGTTGTAGTAAAGAACAACACAACCTCATCATTTATTATGTGCTATGCAAACATATTGTTGATGGTGGTACCTCTACAGTACAATTTTATTTTTTCAATAACCAGATCAGTAAAATTAAACAATTCAGGTTATAATGGGATCTACTTGTGTTGTCAAAATTAATTTTATTATCTTTTTAAAAAATAGGTTAAGAATTTTAGACGTTCAAAACTAATCACAACTTGCATTCGCATCAAATAGTGGTTTTGCTTTTGCAGTAATGAATGCATATGCTATCAATTTTCATTATAATTAGGATACAAAATCCATTGTGTATTCACTTTCTTTTCTAAGGTAAAAATCAGGTATTTATTTATTTACTTACTCATTTGTTTGATGCACACTGTAATTGTAAGAATCTTGTGACTGCATAAGGTTTAGCAATCTAGCTCAACTTAGTTGAGAACTTAATAGAAATAATTATTTTTATTTACACGGTAAAATTGTGTCCCATTTTCATTTACCATGGAACAGATTTAGCCAGAAAGGGGTAAAGAATTAAATATGATATCTCCTCTTCAATCCACTTTAGTACACACACTCTACATATTTCACTATTTACTATTGGAGGCTCAGGTTTGCCATGTGACTTCAAGCATTGGCCTTAATCTCACATGATAAACCTAGAGTGGCGAGTTTGATTCCCCCCTGGGCAGAGGAATTTATTTATTGACGGAATTCATTAAATAAAATCCTTAGTTCCACTCTGGCTGGAAAAGGGTGGTAACCTGTAGATAACCCGTCCCAATTAGCCTTAGTTGCCAAAAGTAGATATTAAAAAATAATTTAATATTTATTATTGTCTCTTCGGTCATAAATGCCTTTAACCTATATAGTATGACACAAAACCTATGGCCCTGAGAGTCATGTAGTGGATAAATGAAAATTATATGAAAAAATCATATAAACTATTAAAGTAAGTATGCATGGTATCTGAAATCCCTTTTGGCACTGAGTATTTCTGCTACTGAAATTGAATTCATCGCCAATCTGATTTTGTTTTTCGTCTTCAATATTCTGCGACCTGTTCTGGCAGAGATGTCTTTGACCCTCCTCATAGAAAATAATCCAGTACTGTCAGATCGGGTGACCTGGGTGACCACTCAATATGCAAGCTGCGACAGATTCTGCCTTGGGGAAAGATTTTGCTTATTTTTGATTGAGTAGAGATTGAGAAGTGGGAAGGAGATCCATCAAGCTGCAGCCACGTTTCATTTTTTTGCATCAGGGGTATGTGTTCTATTTAATTTAGAAATTTTTTATTAAGGAAGCAGTTGAAGACTGTACCATTTAATGGTTTATCAAAAAAATGTGGGCTGATGATTCTTCCCTGGAAGAAATCGCACCTTTTGCTTTGAACATGAAACTGTGCAGGTAGGAAAATGTATACCTTTTACGTAATTAGTTTAAAATAAATTAATTCTTTGAGCATTTTTGTTATGTTGATGTTTTTTGAAGCAAACATTTTTTTGGATTCATTCAAGAATACTTTTGTATTATTACGTTTTAAATACTTTTTTTTTTTAAATCTATTCCTATCCCCGTAGAAGTGTTTTAATGATAATTTTGTCTACTACAACTTCTATTTTTCATCATTGTGGATGCTGGAGAGGTACTGGAGATGGTTACAAGGTTGAATATGAACTGAAAATATTCTTCAGGAGTCACAATTATGGCTCACGAAGTTTCAGCCTTGTATTAAAATAATTGGAGATTTTAAGGGGGGTGGCACGGGAAGTTGGAACACCCTGTATATGGCTTTCTGGACAATAGGTTCTATGATAAATTATTTAGCTTAAAGACATTTGCGCCTTTAAGTAATATAAAAATATATCAAGTGTGTTAAAAAAAAGTGGTATATAGAGTATATATTTTTTATATTTCGTAGCCTTTTCCCAGAATCTGTTCCATGTCACATTCCTGTACATATGTATACATAAAACATGTAAATAACATCTCAAATAAAAGTGCTCAAGTATTTCAGAATATTAACAGTAAGTAAATGGCCCTTAAATATATTATTATGTAGGATGAAGACCTTTCTGCTTTTAATTATGCACTATAGATCACAGTGAAAACCACTATCATGGAGCATAAAAATAGTAAACACCCAATTAGATAAAAAAAAAATATATATGAGACATCCAGCAAGGAAGAAAAAAAAGAAAGAAATTCTGACAACAAGTTCGATACATTGGAAATTGATATGATCAAAACAATAAGGAGTTAATAAAAATTAGTTAAAATGCTTTCAAAAGAAAATCAACTTGATTAAGACAATAATCAGCAATCAATATCCTTCATACCCTTGTAAAGGGTACTTTCTTTATCCTCACATAAAATTTTCTTTTAACCAGCAGTCATTAATAGCCTTGTGAAGGACATTTAGTACTATTTATTATTCTCAAATAAAGATTTCCTTTAATCAGCAGTCAGTATCCTTGTGAAAGGTATTTATTACTATTTACTATCCTCCCATAAGGTTTTCCTTTTATCAGTAGTCAGTATCCTTGTGAAGGATATTTAGTACTTGTTATTATCCTCACATAAAATTTTCCTTTAAGCAGGACTCAATATCCTTCACAATAACATTGTGAAGGATATTTAGTACTTGTTATTATCCTCACATAAAATTTTCCTTTAAGCAGGACTCAATAAATATCCTTCACAATATCATTGTGAAGGATATTTAGTACTTGTTATTATCCTCCCATAAGGTTTTCCTTTTGTCAGCAGTCAGTATCCTTGTGAAGGATATTTAGTACTTGTTATTATCCTCCCATAAGGTTTTCCTTTCAGCAGGACTCAATATCCTTCACAATAACATTGTGAAGGATATTTAGTACTTGTTATTTTCCTCCCATAAGGTTTTCCTTTTATCAGCAATAAATAAATATCCTTGTGAAGGATATTTAGTACTATTTATTATCCTCGCATAAATTTCCTTTGTTGCCAGTTATGTTACGACAACGGTAAGATGGTATATGTTGCAGCTCCTGTATTGCAACTTAAGCAGAACTGCAAAGAATTTTTTTGTAGCAATCTGGAGTGGAAGATGAAATATAATAATTTCCTCAACTAAATCATTTTTTTTTTTTTTAAATAATTTTAGGGAGTATCGCCAAAAATGAATACTGGCCAATGTTAAAGAAATATAAGTTTATTAACAACTGAATAATTAATCAAATATTTATATGTCTTTTGACCTGGGAGAGGCACCTTAAAATTATAGAAATGCATTTAACTTATGTCTAACTAAATCTAAGTTACAAAATGTAAATGCTCAAAATGATATGAAAACAAAATTTTATTTTAATCCAAGGTTTCAACATTTTAAAATGGTTGCACTTATTTGATTAACAACAAAAATAAATAAAGCTGAGAAGTCATTAAACATTTAATTTAATCATATTATTCAGTTCAAAATGTAGGGTTACAGGCTCCTTCAGAAATAGTAAGTAAATCACAAGATAAATAACAGTACCTTCTAAATAAAAAGGTGTACACTAATTAATACTTACAGTTTAAATAATTGTCTTTTTGAATTTCCTGTGACGAGAAAATAAGTAAATCGTCAATAAATGTATAAAGATAATCTCCACTATTTGTATCTACTATTTTTTTAGAGCAACGCTTCACATTTGACGATGTGGATTCAATAGACAAATGAGAGGTGACTAAAGGCTGATAACTGATGACTTGCTTGCGTTCAGCCCATTCTGTAGGTGCGAGTACTCCATTTTTTGAAAGAACTCTCTTCGCTAATGAAAGCATGAATACAACAAACAAAAAATATATAGAAAAAAACGATTAAATACCAGGTGAAATAATTGCCATCAAAATACTACATGGCATTAATTTTTATCAAGAAATGGTCCAAACCAAATCAAGACATTGGACAAAGACCATATTCCGAAACAAATTTCACATGAGGAACCCCTTGAAGTTACAAGTGGTCGTAGGTAATTAAATATCTTCGTCACATAATTAACTCGCTAATATTTACTCATGGCTATTATTTAAAGTAGTCACTAGCAATTAGATTTATAACTTTTCCTTTAATAATTCTTTGAGCGGCAAAATAACTTGTTAGAGTAGGCCCAATTCTTGAAGTAAATTATTAAGTAGTCAAGTAATTGTAGATACCTTTTATATACAAGCAATTTCCTTTCTAGTTTATTCTTGGTCATCATTATGCACTGAATTGAAAGTTTTCAATAAATATATCCACTTATTTTTCTTAAAAATGCCTATTTTATTCTTAGTAATCGTACATCACTTAATTGAAACACATTTTGTTTTTTTATTAATATTGTATACTTCTTTGTCTTTTATAAATGCCAAACTTAATGTATATATATATTTTATCCAATAGCCTATTCTAATGTATTTTCTTAGTAACTACTATTAAGAGCTTTCAAAATGGTCATATTTTTGTAATCTCTAAAGATGAAGATTCTGTTTTGACACCACGTAAGAATACTTTTAATAAGAAAAATAATTTCTATGTTAGTATTGCTATCTGAATGACTAGGTAAGAATTAGTCAAACAACAACCGAATGAAAAAATTGTTGATTTTTCAATCTCCCTTTATATCAAAGGGGCTGTCTAATGGCTGTGACCTATAAACAGCCATGATGGCTTTTAGGATCTTCAGGATGATATATTTTAACTGATTATAGAATTATGAATTATGCACTTAGAACACGGATAGTAGCTTATAATGCCAGTAATATTTGCAAGGTTAAGAAAAAATTACTTGTACATGTGATGACTTAGTTATAAAAAGTTTTAGTCAGATCAAAATTAAGATAAAATAGCAGAATCAAAAAATTTAAGATATACAGGGTTGACTGTTTAGATTTTAGAAGATGTAATATAGTATTATTTATTCGGATCATTTGTTATGAGGAAATATTGCGATAATAACAAAAACAGAAATGATCGACAGATGCTATTTAAGAAAATCAAGCAAATAATAAATACTAAATATTGAAGCTATTCAAAATTTGTTGGACTTCAGTTGTCACAATTCTTCAGGTTGTTATAATTAATAACAAAATAATAATAATAAATTACAGAAATTAAGGCATGAACTAGTTGATGAATACCTTACCTCTGACTCATTTTAGAAGTACTCACAGTGAAAAGTTCAAAGAGTTTATTGTGGTGAAATAGCGCAACACCATTAATGATAGTGCATCTCTTTAAGATCCACGAGGTAGGCTATGGAAACTCTAGAAACAAAGATATATATAAAGAAATTCATAATGTGACTTGCACAATATCATTTACGTCGATCAACAATTAAGCATATTGTTGCTGGCAAATTTCATCACAGTCAAATTTATGACTACCAAAGCCTATATTTTTTACTTTCTTACTTAAAGTAGAGAAAGTACTGTAATTGCTAACAAAATTCAGGCTTCAATGGAATAATCAGTTTTGACTTTCCTTGAGCCAATTTTGACTAGTATCAGAATATTATGTATGTTGCATAAATCAAAAACGACTAACCTTACAATGATGAAATTCCATATTTCTCAACTATTGCACTCTATAGTTACATATCTCTTTTTTGATCATTATCGACTAAGTGTGAGGGGGGGGGTGGAAGTAATAAAATTGGAAATTTCTTTTCTTTGTACTTTTTAAAGACTCAGAAAATTGGTTAGTCATGCTGCAAATATCTAATATATATTTTATATACATAAAATAAAATTTAATTATATATAGTGCTTACATCAGATTATTTTTCTGTTATTTCAAGATCTGTTCAAATAAATGGTCATAAATATCTTCCTGAATTGCTCATACTTTTAATTCACATTCATCAGCTTTCATTTTTTTTTTTTTATTATTGTTTTAAAGAACCAATATTTATTATAATTCTTTATGGCTCAGGTTAGCCATGTGAGTTAAGGCGTAGGTCTTAATTACATATGTTAAACCTAGAGTGATGAGTTTGATTCCCGCCTGGACAAATAGGAATTTGTTAAGTGAAGAACTCATTAAATCAAATCCTTAGTCCCACCCTGGCTAGAAAAGAGTGGTAACCTGTAGAAAACACGCCCCAATTAGCTGTGGTTGTAAAAAGTGGATGTTAATAAATAATAATAATATTATATAATTCAGCCAGATTAGAAACAGAAAAAGAGGTTTGGAGAAACTTTGGAATCACCAAATCAGTACAAAACAGATGTGCTAAGACAAACGTTTCAGAATTACCAAATTTTTTATTCATTAATTAAATTATATTTTAGAATGTTTTCCTTAAGGGAAATAGAGGTTTTAATCATTCCACTCTATCAGATAATGTTTATTTTTCTTTTCAATGGAATTTCCGTTTCACTTATAATATTTACTATACATGTAGGAAATTGTGTAGTTTAAATGAACAAAAAAAAATGTTTAGATCTTTTTGAATACATTACTCATAAACAACATACAGGTTCACAAAATTATAGTCCCTGCTAAACCTACCTAATATTCAACTTTCTCTGTATTAAATAAATTTGTTTTGTTATCAACAAAATTTAATATATAATTATGTATTGAACAACTTGTTACTTTAGGTTTGTAGTTTTGTGTGCAGTTTTGTTTATTTTTTATTTATTAAGGTCTTGTCTGTTTGAATAAGCGCTCTGCAAATGTAGAGAAAAAAATTATTGAGTGATGTTATCACTGTTTATTTTGAACCTGGATTTTTATTACTTTGATTTATTTTTGCATGACTTTTAAAAGTAGTTTCAACCACTCGTAATTTATTTTAATAATATAAATGCACATTTTTATTCATTTTTGTTTTACGCAATTGGGTTAATGCGCGACTCCTTTTCAAACCGTCTAATTGTTAACTGTGAGTTTCAGGAACTTTACACCGAACGCCCCCGGGCAGCTCATATGACACCGAGGTGATGACTATTGGCGAGAACAACACCAACACCAGTTTCAGAAGGAACAGATGGAGCACCGGATATCCTTCCTGACAGCAGCCACAAAGGCGGACTAACACCAACCAGACCTGGATATAATCTTGCTGGTTACACATAAAAAGAAATATAAATATATGTATTTGCCAAAAACAATGTCAAACGTTTATTTTTATCAGAACCGGCGACTGATATTTATAATACATTCGTATATTAAAACACAAAAATGAGAAGTGATCTATTAAAACCGAGAGGAGACCAAAATACATTAGCTTTCTGTATAATTTGTACAAATATATATATTTTCAGAAAATTTATGATATATGTACCTATCTTCTTAATATAAATATATGCGTGTGTTTGTGTGATGCAAGTTTACGAGCACTCATTACAAATAGTTTCTAAGGAAAAGGTCACTTCTTCTACATCAAACAATTGAAAGCATTAGTGAAGTAATATGTTAAATCTAAAAACACTTTAGGATAAGTTAACTTTTAAAATAAAAACTATTTAAAGACGTTCTTTTAAATTATTGAAAAATATGATTAATGCTATACTATATGGAAGAAATGTATATTGCTTACCTAATGTTTAAAGGATTTCTCTTACAAACAAGGGGATTTCACATATATATAAATATATATATATACTTCTTTGTAAATAAAATAAAAATAAGCATAGTTCTCAACTTTACATATCAATTAATTTTGTTGTGTATTTCCCTATTCTTAATAAGTACATTGATGTAATTAAGCTATTTTCGTACAAAAGATTTTTATCGAAAGATCATTTTTGCATTTGATTTTAATATTATTTTCAAAAATTTAAAAAAAAAAAATATATAAAAAAAACAAAAAAGCTCCCTATTGCATATTTATTTCCTAACGAATGCATGCTTTTTTCAAATGTGTGCAGAAGAAATCACTAGGTTATATAGGACTATTAATTATTTTAGCATCATTTGGTTATTGAAATCAAATGACTCTATTTCTTTAATCTTGAATTACTCGTTATACTCTTTTCCCCTTAGAGATAGAGAGATAAAATATATAACTAGTAAAAAATTACCATTTGCCAAAAATTATTGATTCTGAATATATATAAAGAATTTCAACTAATGTAAATACTAATATAAATTTTGTGAATATGTCAAATATACATATATTTAATGATCTTTGTATAATGTGGATTATAATTAAGTGTGTGGATGACTTATGTATATTTCAAGTGAGCATGTGTGTTTATAAATATATTATAAAATGTATTCTTCCATTTCATTTATTTTTAAGAGATGTATGTATATAAATGTGTAAACATATAATCAAAATATTAGATTAATAAATCATGATTAGTTGGACACTTTTAAATCCAAAGAAAAAGAAAGAAAATGGGAAAATAAGCGCTTTGAACACTTTGACATGTATCCAAATCTTTCTTTTCTTCACTCTAATGAGCATATATGTAAAATAAATGAATAAATAAAGCATTATAAGCAAAACCAACTATCCTTTATTTTGTGATAAATAAAACTTTATTCTGAAACTAATTATTACGTATGTACCCTAAATGTTAAACAAATTTTACAAATGAAAAATATAATCAACTGAAAGATTCCTACATATTTTATTTAGTTCCTTTATCAATATATTGTCAACAACATGTTGAATTGATTTATATTGAGACGGCCAAAGGAGGCATTATACTGACTCTCCCTTCTATTCTGCTCCTACTAGAAAATATTTTAGTAGACCTCCCTTAAGGATAATCAAGACAATTTTTGAAAAATTGCCTCAAATGTCCATCAATCCTATCTAGAAGATAACGAAAATGAGGTCCATTCAAAATTTTCTATATATAAGTTTGTCTGTTACCACTCTAGCACCCCCAATTTTTGTTTAATTACTAACAAACTCGATGTATAAGTATAAGGGCAAGAAGTTTTAAATAAATCCGTTATAAGTCAGATCATAACATTGGAAAGAAGCAATCTTATTGCAAATTTAATTACCTATAAATGTTGTTATATATATAACCTATTTCATGAAGAAATACGAAATCCAAGACTGGACAGTTATGGGGCTACTGTTCGGCTCAAGAGGAGTTCTCCATCAGAAAACGGTGAAGATACTAATAGAACAAGGGCTAACAAACGATGAACTGAAGAACTTATCCACACTTGTTCTAAAATCATCAATAAGGATCATACATCATCATTTATATAAAAAATAAAGATGAAAATAATAAGCTGCACTCTCACCTGAGATACCCCCCTAATTTGTAATATTCAATGTATTTGAATTTTTCGTATACAATTTAAACAAAATTAAAAATAAATAAATAAAAAAAAAAAAACATTATTACCAGAAATTGGCAGATTAGGAGGCTGACCATACAGGTACCCTCAGAAAGAGGGCAGCTTATTTTGTTTGTTTGTTTATATATATATATATATATATATATATACACACATTAACGGAGTTATTTGGATTTTTTAGATTTTATCCTTTAGTAAACCCCCAGTGTTATGCATGCGACATTAACAATACATTGCTAAGTCATGAACTACTTTATTCTATGCTTAAATACCAAATATTGTTTTCAAAAGACCTTTATTATTCAAGATGCTTGAAAATTCATTGTTTCATGATGTCCTCAATTAAAATTTAGTTTCTTGCATTGAAAATGGTTATTTGATCTATAACAGACTCAATGTTTTATCCTTTCAGTCAACACTAAAGGTCATATTTGTTATTGTGAAATACAAGGGGAATTCAAAGTATCTCCGTTATTATTAGTAGGAAAGACGAATGTTATAGAACCAACCTCAACTATAAAATATTTATTGTAACTCAAATTTTAAGCGAGTTTAGCATTGAGTGTTTTCAGTCTTCATCAAACCCCCTTTTCTACTTATATGATTTTTCAACTACATCTAATCGGGACGGGCAGTCTACAGGTTACCACGATTCTTCTAGCCATTGTATTAATACTAAGGAATTTTCTATTGCCTCAGTGAGAAACGAAAAACTCTAAATTTAACAAGTGAGATTAAGTCCAATGCCTAAACTCATATGGCTAACCTGAGTACCTTAAAAAGACAAAGGATAAATTAAATTAATAATTTTTTTCAATTTGTTTTAATCTTAAAGGAATAAAAAAGAAATGAAAAAAAAAGGTATTATGAAAAAAAACATTTTTGAAATGTACTTTGGAAATAACTAATAAAAAAATAAAACAGATAATTCAGCATGCTTTCAAATGATATGCCCAACAGGTAAGTTAAAAATTGAATAATTTAATTTAGATTCATTCCTCAACAGGCCCCTGATTGATCATATACAACAGTGTTCAGTCGTCATTTGAATTTCCCGCGCTCGCTGAGTTCATAAACCCGCCACACACATGCAGATCACCAAGGCTGTGGCCTACAGCGGAAACTACGTTGCAGCTCAAAAAGGCATCGGTTAGTTATAAAGATACAGTTCAGTTGGGATTCACCAGTTACAGTCAGTATTTCATCTCCCGCAAAGCTACCATCCTATACGGATCACCGCAACCAGCTAGAAGAAAGATCTTATAGGGAACACGGAAAATAACAACGGAAGAAGACTCAACTTCAAGGAAAGTATATGTTTCCCGCAGGTACCTACTTCTAATAATGTTAGCATTATCTACGCAAATTATTAAATGAGTACTCACACAATATAGAGCCGATCGATCATTCTTTTGTATATATATATTATTGGCTTGCCGCTAAATTATTTTATAAAGTTAAGTTTCCTTTTGTTTCTTTTTCAACCTCTATATCTATAAAGTGTATTATATGTTGCTTAATCAATTCAATATACTTGATTCTTTGGAGAACTCAAATAGTGACTTGTATCATTCACCCTCATCTTTCCAAAAATAGTAAATATTTCAGCCGAAATGCTCTCTTATTCATGCCTTTAAAAAAGCTTCCCGCCATTACAAATAGTCTGCTTAAGTGCACATTGTTCGCCAACAGTCTACAGCAGGGGTGAGTAACCTTTTTAATCAATGGGCCGATTAAAATTTTTTGGCGGGGAAAAACATATTTACATGCATATAAATATTTTATAATAATATAGTGGAGAAATTCGATAAAATAAATTCAATTTTAGAAATCTTGGCGGGCCACGGAAATGTGTTTAAAGGGCCGCAGATTGCTCATCCCTAGTATACAGTAATAAATTGTTGGTAAGCCTGTTCTGAAATGAAATTACATGGGCAAAAAAGTCCGTCACGCAGGGGCTGCGTAAACTAAGCAGATTTCCCACGTGAAGTTTTACAATAGAGAAATCTGCCTAGTAATAACCTATTCTCACGAGGACGAATAGTTAGTGAAACAGCCACACTAGCGCTAGTGCGCTCGGCGGAAACTCGAACATAGCCGACCACACTCACAATATAAATCCAAATATCTCGGTTAATATTAAAGACACAGAATAAATGTATAGAACAATATTTATAGTAAATTTAATTTGCAATAAGATTGGTTCTATACAATTTTTTGATCCGACGTATGGTAACGGAGATATTTCGAATTTTCGAAAATCCCCCCCCTCTAAACCCCCCCTCCCACTGGTCCGATTTCAGCCATTAACGAACTTGATCTTCCTTTTTACATAAAACGATTAAATTCCGAGTTTGGTAACGATCAAACAAAAATTGCGACCGCCAGAGCGTTAACAGACAAATATATATATATTATATATATATATATATATATATATATATATATATATATATATATATATATATAATTTTGAATTCGTCATCTCCTGGGTAGGATCGATGGACATTTGAAGAAATTTTTCGAAACTCGCGTCATGAGTACGACCTCAATAGCTGATTTCCCTTAAGGGAAATCTGCTAAAATGGAAATTACTTGGTTTATTTGTTAGAATCTGTAAAAATATGGCTTGACTGCACCATGTCCAGTTAACACCTGAGTTGTGTTAATTTCATTGTACTATGTTCATACATGTGCAACAATGTAAATTTTTGTACATTGTACGTGTGTATCCATGTAAATTTATAAGGTCAAGTATGAACCTAAAGCCACACTTTTGTTTAAGATGCCAAATTATTGTATATGAAATTTGTTAAGTGAGTTTCGAGTAACATTCTGGAATTTCAGAATTCATAGAAGCAGATTTTGGTACATTATAATAAGCACATTATTGTGTATGCCTAAACAGTATGATAATGAAACATTTTAAATGAGGCAAGCCGGTATGACATATGTATTACACTTATAATAGTTATTTATTATACAAGTGACGAAAGTAGATCATTTTACAACTCGAGTGAAACGTTTACCCACACGAGCGAAGCGAGTGTGGTAATTTCACGAGAGTTGTAAATTCTACTTTCGTCACGAGTGTAATATTAAATTTTTTCTGCAATCGTGTAATAAATTATCAGATCTAACCAGAATATGAACAAAATTAGGATGTTATGAAGATTATGGTAAGGTTGTTGGTAGGTTATAAGCATGGTTGTGAAATTTTATAAGCATAGTTATAAAACAACTAGTGATGATTGTGAAGTAGTGCAGGTTATAAACAAGGAAGGTAATTATTATTATATTTAAATTTTAAAATATATTGATTATTTCCACCAATAATTCATTCACATTTCAATTTATTTTGTTAAAATAAATTCTTACAATGTTAAGAAACATTTAACAGCATTTAATTTCCAACTTCAAATTATTTTTTAATTTATACTTATTACTAATTAAGAAGGCAATTCACTTTCTTCACTCTATTGCAAAATGTTTCACTTTCTTCACTCATTTCAGTTTAGTAATGTTACCATTATTCAACGATTACAGAAAAATTATATTTTTTTAGAACGTCCAAATCGGAGACCTTCCATTCATTTATTCTGTTGTAGTTAGTTGATGGGCTAACTCTGTAAAGTAAGGGAAAAAATGGTTTCTAATAACTGATTTCTCTTGGGGGAAATCGGCTAATAAAAAAATCATTACTGTAAATCAGCTGATGACCATTTCTGAGAAATTTCTGCCAAATAGATATGAAAGAAGAAGTCCATTCATACACAAACACACTGAAATTAAAGTAATGACCTTTTTTAGCAGATTTCCCTTAAGGGAAATCAGCTATTGAGGTCGTACTCATGACGCGATTTTCCTAAAATTTCTTCAAATGTCCATCGATCCTACCCAGGAGATGACGAAAATGAGGTCCGTTCAAAACTATATATATATATATATATATATATATATATATATATATATATATATATATATATATATATTTGTCTGTTAACACTCTAGCGGTAGCAATTTTTTTTAATCGTCACCAAACTCGGTATTTAATCGTTTTATGTAAAAAGAAAGATCAAGTTCGTTAACGGCTGAAATCGGACCAGTGGGAGGGGGGGGGATTTTCAAAAATTCGAAATATCTCCGTTAATATGCATCGGATCGAAAAATTGTATAGAACCAATCTTATTGCAAATTAAATTTACTATAAATATTGTTATATTAATTTATTCTCTATCTTGAATATTAGCCGAGATATTTGCATTTGTAATCTGCGTGTGGTCACCAGCAGGCTATGTTCGGACTTTCCGCCGAGTGCTCTGGCGGCCGTTTCCATAACTATTCGTCCCTCGTGAATAGGTTTAGAGGTTAGGTTAACTGTTTTTTGGGGCTAGAAACTACTGGGTTATTACGCCCTAAATAATGTTTTAGGTTTAGAGGTTTCTTACTACTACAGTTGTTATTAGGCAGATTTCTCTATTGTAAAACTTCACGTGGGAAATCTGCTTAGTTTACGCAGCCCCTGCGTGACGGACTTTTTTTAATTCTTGATTTACTTCTTACGCTCTTTTTTTCTTTTTATTATTATTTATTAACGACGACTTTTTACATCTAAGGCTAATTGGGACGAGTTATCTACAGGTTACCACCCTTTTCTAGCCAGGGTGGGACTTAGGAAATTATTTAATGAATTTCGTCACTAAATAATTTCCTTTGCCCAGAGAATTAAACTCGCCACTCTAGGTTTACCATGATAGAAATAGAGATAAAATAACTATCAAGAAAATACTATTTGCCAAAAAATATTGTTCCAAATATATAAAGAATTTGTACTAATGTCAATCTTATGAATTTGTCAAATATATATATATATATATATATATATATATATATATATATATATATATATATATATATATAAATCTGTGATTGTCAGATTTTCACAGATTTCCCTTAAGGGAAATCAGCTATTGAGGTCTTACTCATGATGCGAGTTTTGAAAAATTTCCTCAAATGTCCATCGATCCTACCCAGTAGATGACGAAAATGACGTCTGATCAAAATTATATATATATACTAGCTCAGATACCCGGCTTCGCCCGGGAATTGATTTGAGGCTGAATGGTGATGGTATTTTTTTGGCAAGGCTTTACTTTGCACAATATTTTGACATTTACCCGTCCCAGTGTTTAGGGTTAATAACCGTTGTTGGCATTTGTTAATAATAAAATTAATTTTTTATGTAAGACTACACTGTCCTCGCTATTGTCATATTTCCTGTCTCCTGTGCATTATGCATAGACTTCAGCTATTATATTAACGTAGATTCGAATTAATTTTTCCAGGTGAGGTACCTGATAGTTCAAATTGGAATGAATTGTTGAGCATATCAATATTTCTACGCAAATTAATTGCTCCACACGTTGTTCCTGGAGAAATGTATAAGACAATAGTTAATCTAAATAGCAAAGTAAACAACCTTTGTTATGTGCATGTTTGTCTAACAACAAACAGACAATGAAATATCGCGAATTTTTATTTCAGGCCTCCCTTATAACCCACACTCCCGTTCTAACGTAAACATTTTAATATAGCTTATAATCATGGAAGAATTAATGCTAGTTGACATACCGAGTTTTGTTAAGTTCGGTTCAATCGTTAGCGCCCAATAAAATAGTTGAGTCCCGCTTTAGTTTATAGTGTATATCTCGTTTATACTTTGTTAAAAGGCAAAAATGAATATCACAAAAGTTACTCTAAATAACAAAATAAACAACTTTTGTTATGTTCTTATTTCCCGAAAAACGAAATACCGCTATTTTAAATTCAGGCCTCCCTTACAACCCCCACTCCTGCCCGTCCCTAGAAATGTTAGTATGGCTTATAATAATGAAGGCCTTAGTGCTAATACACATAGCGAGTGTTTAATTTAGTTCGGTTGAGTCTTTTGTGCCAAATAAAATTGTTGACTTCCGCTATAGGTTTTAGCGTATATCACGTTTATAATTCAGTATAAAAAAAGTGTATATAACAATTGTTACTCTAAATAACAAAATAAACAACTTTTGTTATGTTCGTGTTTGCCGGAAAACCAATAGGAAACGAAATACCGCTATTTTTTTTATTTCAGACCTCCCTTACAACCCCCACTCCTGCCTATCCCTAGAAATGTTGGTATGGCTTGTTATAATAAAGACGCTATTCCTAATACACGTACCGAGTTTTATTTAGTTCGGTTGATTCTTTTTTGCCAAATAAAATTGTTGATTCCCACTATAATTTTTAGCGTATCTCATTTATACTTACGTATACGACAAAAGTGTATATGACAAAAGTTACTCCAAATAACAAAATAAACAACTTTTGTTAAGTGCATAATTGCCGAAAATGCATTAGGAAACGAAATATAACTATTTTTAATTTCAGCCCTTCCCTATATCCCCTACTCCAATTCGTCTCAGTGGATATTAATATAGCCTAAAGTCTAAGTTGGTTTAGTAGTAATATACATACCAAGTTTCATAAAATTCGGCTCAGCCGTTTATGCGTGAGAAGGTAACAAACAAACAAACAAATAAACAAGAGAGAGGAGACAAAACACCCCCCCCCCTCCTGGTTTTCCTTAGAAATGCTGATACAACTGATTATTATGGATAAGTTAATACCAATTCATATTCTGAGTTTTGTTTAGTTCGGTTTAGTCTATTGTGCCCAATTAAATTGTTAATTCCCGCTATAGTTTGTAACGTATAACTCGTTATAAGGAAAAAGTGTATATTATAAAAATTACTATTCATAATAAAATTAAAAACTTTTATGTGCGTCTTTGCCGAAAATACAATAGTAAATGAAATATCCCTGTATTATTTCAGGCATTAGAAAAGTCGTTGTTTTCTGAACTTTTCTAATGTTCCTCGCAACTTTTGAATTATTTTCTTTCTTAAGAAACTTTTTCTGACAATAATGAATGCAACGAAAAAAAATATTCAAAGTAAGCCGTTCAAAGGGAAATAGAGATTCATTTTTAAAATTAAATTATTTATTAACGCCCACTTTTTGAACCTAAGGCTAATTGGGACGGATTATCTATAAAGTGCTTAATATACATATACCATTTTTATATACATAGATATTCAAATTTTAAAACAGCTGGTATATAAAAACTCGTTATGCTTTCAAAACTCATTTATTTCCATTTGAGTTTAATTTTATTTTTGTTCGAGTAGGCATCATTTACATAGGAGAAAACATTTTTTTTTTTAATTTTTGGCTTAAACATGATCACAAGGCGCATGAAAACCACCATTTCTGCCGTCCGCTCTAACACGACATCTTCAACAGGCTCACTGAAGGACAAAATATCCGAATACTTGAAAAATCCAGAAAATTTGACGTTTGTCTGGCGCAATTTTTTGGAATGGAACCCTCAAGTCTTCGACGATCCAAAAGTTCGGGAAGAGCTGCAGAAGAAGCTGGAGCAGAAATGGTCAGAATATACTCACTTCAGAGAAGGCGTAAGTACATCACATCGGTTCTGAGGTACATTTTGAGTTTTATAAATTCTGAGGCATATCTTGAGTTATGTCAATAAACGCTCACTTGTAAATTCTGAGAGATTCGTTTGTGAGGCTTCAGATTCTGGGATACTCTTGAGTAAATTCTGAAAAGCTTTTAAAGAACATAGACCCTGAGACACATACCAGTTTACATAGTTCTGACACATTGGAGTTCGTTAGATTCTGGAACAATTTTGAATTTACACTAATTCTGTGAGACATATGAACGAAGTAGATTCTTTAACATTATGGAGTATGGAGATTCTGAATCACTTTTGAGTTTACATATGTTCTAAGACACATTTGAGATTCTGAGACATGATAGAGTAAAGTAGACTTTCTGATTTATACATTAAAAAAATATAAAAAATTAAAAATATTTTCATCAATGATTTAAAAAAAAAAACACGAAAACATTATCACTTATTTCGCTCCCGACACATGATTTAATCTGTACGAAAGACGTATTTTTCAAATAAAAGAGCAACAAGTGGTCAGGTTAGCAATGTGAGTTAAGGCGTTATTCTTAATCTCACCTGGTAAACTAATAGTGGCCAGTTCGATTCCCTCCTGGACAACAGGAATTTATTTAGTGACGAACTCATTAAAAATTTTCGCGACACATTAAATTCGGTATTTCTCTGACCGTTTGGAGCCTCGCTTTACCAATTAGGGGGGAAAACTCTCGGACACATCCCTGTTCGTTGGGTACCTAGAGCTGGAATAACCCCATCTGCCGTCTCGACACCGGCTGCCGGGTAACCTAGCCCCAGAGTTCCATTACACCCAATCACAATTACCCCCACCCTTAGAATGGAACTAAGTTCAGTAGAAGGGGAACTATCACTTCTTAACTCCGGCAGATTGCACTACCTTCTTACAACCAATAAACTGAAGTTGGGTCTCAGATAAAAAAAAAAAAAGTCGTCCTGACAAATGACGATCGAACCCAAAAGTATACTTTTTTTTCTCGGCCTGTTCTATCTTGTTTTTTTCGTGTGTCATTTTTCAGGTCGAGAGAACGGTCAAGGTAAACACCCAGACGATTCCCATACCGCACCCCACCGCCCTTTACGGACCCTCCAAAATCGCCTCTCCTAAAACTCCCTTCTTTCCGCCATCCTCCCTCCTCTCCCGAAAAAAAAATATTTTCCGAGCATAACCCTTCCGCTTTGAGACTCGGGGGTATATTGTTACAGGGGGTGGTAGCAAGATAGTCGATTCAGTACTTCCTCTATTCACAAAATAAATTTTTAACCGTTTACTATAATGTATATCATTTATAACACGTAACATGCAAACGATTTCATAATTCATTATTTTTTTTTTTTTTATACAATTTTATGTCGATACCTTATCTTTTTATAAACATTTTCGTGAAAATTAATTTTTGTCAAATAGTTCAAATGTTTCATTTTATTTTATTTTTGGATGTTAGAACGAAGGAAGGAAATAAATTCTTAACTAACCGGATGGGGAGTAGTTTTATTCCTAGCCGCTAAACTTCCAAGATGTAGCGATAAGAATAAGGTATATAAAATACATGTACAATACATGCAAAATAAATGTACAATACATGCAAAATACATGTACAATACATGCAAAATACATGTACAATACATGCAAAATACATGTACAATACATGCAAAATACATGTACAATGGATGCAAAATACATGTACAATACATGCAAAATACATGTACAATGCATGCAAAATACATGTACAATACATGAAAAATACATGTACAATGCATGCAAAATACATGTACAATACATGAAAAATACACGTATAATTAAAAATCAATAATCACCTGGGCAAAGTAGGAGTCGGACTCATATGGATCCCGAAGTGACACTTCAGCATTTTGCGATGCCAAAGGCGTCGCTTGCAAATAGGAGATTAAGGGGGCATAGTAGGCTTCCTAGTATGCTTGTGTGTTAACGCTCTAGTGGTCAACAGTTTTGTATATCGCCACCAAACGCGATATTTAAATGTTTTTATGTTAAACTAAAGATCAAGTTCGTTGAAGGCTCAAATCGGACCAGTGGATGAGGAATTTGAAAATTCGAAATATCTCCGTCATTATGAATACGATCGAACCATCATATAGAACTAATATTGTTGCTAATAAATGTTGTTTTATACACTTTGTCTCCATCATGAATATTAATAGAGATATTGCATTTTTCAGCTCTCAGCCTACAGTAAACTCCCACTCCTACTCATATCATGTTAACAATAACCTGTTGTATCATGAACCTCTTTATTCTAAGCTTAAATGCCAAATATTGTTTTCATAAAACCTTTATTAAGCTGGATGTATGGGAATTCGTTCACCAGTATTCAGAATTGTCCACGCTACCTCGTAGAAGTCACTCTCAACAATTATTACTCGCACTACGAAAAATGCAGTAGACCAAAAGCTTTTAAGCAGATTTCCATTAAGGGAAATCAGCTATTGAGGTCGTACTCATGACGCGATTTTCGAAAAATTTCTTCAAATGTCCATCGATCATACCCAGGAGATGTCGAAAATGTGTTCCGTTCAAAATTATATATATATATATATATATATATATATATATATATATATATATATATATATATGTCTGTTAACGCTATAGCGGTCGCAATTTTCGCTTCGTCATGACCGTTAATGGCTGAAATCGGACAAGTGGAAAGGGGGGGGGGTTTAGAGGAGGGAATTTTCGAAATATCTCTGTTACTATACGTCGGATCAAAAATTTTGTATAGAACCAATCTTATTGCAAATTATATTTACTATAACTATTGCTCTAAGCATTTATTCTCTATCTTGAATATTAACAGATATATTTGCATTTTTATTAATTTTAAGGTAATTGAGATCGGCTAACTTCGGGTCTAGTCGTGAGTTTCCGTCAAAAGCTAGTTCGGCCGTCTCCGTAACTGTTCGACTCTCGTGAAATTGCTCTATTGCAAAACTTCACGTGGGGAATCTGCTGAGCCCCTGCGTGAAGGACTTTTTGTAGTTCAGGCGCCATTTTTACTAGAACTGAAGTTAGCGTTCACTGAAACAAACTGCTGCTACCTAGCGGGAACAATATAGAATTTGAGAGTTTCCAATTTCTATCAGTACGTTGTTCACGCATATGTCTCAAATAATGTAATTGTTATGATTTTTTGAAACCAAATAATCCTTTTGGTACGTCCTGTATTTATCTGCTTTGAAGCTAAGCAGGTTATTTGTATTTCTTGTTTTCAGTATTCAGTTAACATCGACTTCTGCTCATAGGATTTTCAGTTTTCATTGGCTAATTATTAGTGGATTAATAGAATAAAGTTCGTTACGCAGGGTCTGTGTAAACTAAGCAGATTTCCCACGTGCTTTTACACACTAGTGATATTATATCACCACAGATAACCAGATATTTTGAATTTCCTTATTTCCCACTCTCCAAACCTCCTTATTTAGGGTAATAGCCATCAACTATTATGGTCTTTAGTGTTGAATGAAATAGTTAAATATCGAGTATGGTGTAGAAGAAATTAACATTTCATAGCTAAGAACGCAGTACTTTAAGTGATGACATCACACATACATATTTGTAAGTACCTCATATAGTAAATTGGGGCTCAGGTTAGCCATGTGAGTTAACGCGTTGATCTCACTTGGTAAACCTAGAGTGGCGAGTTCCATTCTGGCCTGGGCAAAGGAAATTATTTAGTGACGGAATTCTTTAAATAACATCCTACATCCCACCCTAGCTAGAAAAGGGTGGTAACCTGTAGATAACCCGTCTCAATTAGCCTGAGTGGTACAAAGTGGACGTTAATAATATATTAAACATCAATTGAAAACAATATAAGAACAATATTATTGATATTTAAACTTCAAATAAAGTGGTTCATTATATAACACAGTATAGTATGTATGTTATATGAGTTGGATTGGGGGTTTACTGAAGGCTGAGGATCATTAGTGTTACGATCATTACAAAAAAAAAGAATAAACGTTAATTATTATGGTTCTTTTGTATTGCAAAATCACGTGTGTTAGTCTTAGTGTTTTATTACTGCACAATTTATTTGACTATGCACTACAAAGAATGTAAACTATTCTTCACTACTACTCATAATATGCACTGATAACTTCACTTCTTATTGTACAGTACAATATAACACAATCACGCGAATCTCTGAAGTTCACAATAAAATACGGCACTGCACTGATCTTCACACAGACATGGCACTGCACTGATCTTCACAAGAACACAGCACTGAACTGATCCTCACACAGACACGGCACTGCACTGATCTTCACACAGACACGGCACTGCACTGATCTTCACACAGACACGGCACTGCACTGATCTTCACACAGACACGGCACTGCACTGATCTTCACACAGACACGGCACTGCACTGATCTTCACACAGACACGGCACTGCACTTATCTTCACATATTCACGGCACTGCACTTATCTTCACATAAACACGGCACTGCACTTATCTTCACATAAACACGGCACTCTACTGATGCACTGGATGTAGGTGACCGGCAGCTGGTGATATCCGGCTTGGTACTGGCTGTCGGGCGAGATGGGCCCTTTATAGACGGGCGGAGAGTTCAAAGGAAAGGGATCCAGGCTGGCCTAGGTCCCAGACTGGCGTCATCTAGAACATTCCTGGCGTCATAACTCCTTCATTTACTTCGTAGTTCTTAAATATGTGATTAACTACTTCAATTTCCACACACAGTTTTTGCAACAATAGTACCATTCCGGCACGTGGGAGAAACTGGCTTAGTTTTTGCGGCAAGTGCGTAACGAACTTTTTCTTATTTATAATTTCTTCCGGTTTATAAGTTATTTACTCGTGGTTTTATATTCAGCTTATGTGTGCGTTGTATTATTTCATTATGTTCTATGTTTCAGCAATTGTCAGAGATGTACACGTACGACCAGATCCAGATGCACCGTATCATGACCAACTACCACACCCGGGGACACCTGTGGGCAAGCATCGACCCGCTGAACATGCAGCGACCAGCCTACATCCGGGACAACGAGTCCTGTCCTTACGGAGATGCCGACTCCCGGAGAGAGGTACCTCTCAACAAAGACAGGAAGATCATACTTCCCGATGACTCGTTCATAGGTAAGCAAGTCGTTTGGCTCTACCGTTCTTGACTCTCTAGCAGCAGGTTCCCTTAAATTCTGATGGTGTATGTAAAAAGACCGACACCCATAGGCTGTGTAAACTAAACAGATTTCCCTCGTGATGGTATTACACAGTAGTGCACAAAAAGGACTATTACCTGGCTTAATATTTGGGTCAAGAGAAAATGTTAGAATATCAATTGTAGAACATCAATAGCTTAACAAGACTTGTCCTATAACATTTTTCGATTCGACTCATTGTATCGGAAAATTTTTCAATTTTTCATATTTCCCTCTCCCTAAACCTCCCCCTCCCCACTATTCCGGGTCCGATTTCAGTCATTAAGCAATATGATACTTAGAGATGAATAAAACAATTAACTATGGAGTATGGCACATAACAATTAACCATTTTCGAGGTAAGAAGTTAAAATCTTACATGAAGTCATGACACAACTTGTTTGCGAGTACCCTAAGTAGAGTAGTTCATCAGTAACACTAAACAAGGTGGGCACCTTGAAAAAAAAAAAGTCCGTCACGCAAGAGTTGCGTAAACTAAGCAGATTTCCCTCGTGAAGTTTACTAGTAGATAAATCTACTGGTAACACAACACCACCGTGAATATTGAGTGAAAAAATACAAACGGAAATAAGAAATGTTTCAGCCAATTTCAATAGCCTGCCGACAGGAAGCGTTAGAAATGTAAACTAACAGGTATGCCCACCTCACACCGGAAAGAAAAACAATTACTAAAATATTTCAAAATATAACATATTAATTTTATTGAGAAATATTTACTTTATCTAGTACTGTAATTAATTAATAATGAGTCAGAATAATTGTTATCTCAATCAATCAAATTTTTAGTCCAAAACCTTTTTATGACTGGGGGGGGGGGGTCACCAGGAAATATTTGCATGTATCTCGTATAATAAAGGTCTATTGAATGTTATTTTTGGTATTTAAGCTTCGAATAAATTTATTTATTATTATTATTATTATTATTATTTGTTAACGCCCACTTTTTGCAACTTAGGCTAATCGGGACGGGTTATCTACAGGTTACCACCCTATTCTAGCCAGGGTAGGATTTTAGGATGTTATATAATGAATTTCGTCACTAAATAATTTCCTTTGCCCAGGTGAGGATCGAACTCGCCGCTCTAGGTTTACCATGTAAGATAACGGTTGTACTCGCTTCGGCGGTACATATACTAAAATAGGAACGATTTATTGTGTAGCAGAGTATTGTTTATGTAACGAGAGTAAACGTGCCGGTTTGCTGATGGCTGAAAAATGCAAATATCTCGGTTAATATTCAAGATAGTGAATAAATGTATATAACAATAATTATAGTACATTTAATTTGCAATAAGATTGGTTCTATATAATTTTTCGACCCGACGTATGGTAACGGAGATATTTCGAATTTTCGAAAATCCTTTCCTCTAAACCACCCCCCCCCCTCGTCCCCCTTGCCCGATTTCAGTGGTTAACGAACTTGATCTTTCTTTTTACAACGACCAAATATACGGACCTCATTTTCGTCATCTAGGTAAGATCGATGGACATTTGAAGAAAAGTTTTGAAAATCGCGTCATGAGTACGACCTCAATTGGTTTTTAATACTCTTGCGCGAATATTGTTAATAGATATAAAAAAAAAAGTTTCACTTTCAAATGATAGTTTTATTTTTAATGTACTTTAAAATTGTGCAATCAGTATTTATTATTTCTAAATTGTTCTATCCCACCTCAGTTTTTAAAATTTGTTTTATAATGAATCAAATAGTGCATTTAACTACAAATTCAACCATATATGATTGAAGTTGTATTCCGATCACATTTTCAAAAATAATCTAAAAATACCTTTTAAAAAGGAAGAGGAGGATTTTTTTGGAAAATAAGACATGAAAAAAAACTTTTTCGAGCACATTAAAAACTATAAAACTGCCGTTTGAAACTTTGTTTAATATCAATCACCATTTTAAGAATATATAGGTTTCCCACGTGCATCACGTATTTTCATTTATGTCAAAACGTAAAAGTGAGAACAATATTTGTCATTTTGGATTCAAATAAAGTGCTTCATAATATAACAGCTTATTGTTAATATGACATGAGTAGGATAGGGAGTTTACTGAAGGTCGAAAACTAAAAAAATGCAAGTAACTCGGTTAATAATCAAGATAATGAAAATTGTACAAAGCAAAATTTATAGGACATTAAATGTTTTATAAGATTGGTCTTATACAATTTTTCGATTCGACGCACAATGACGTACATATTGAGAATTTTCAAAATTCATCCCCTCTAAACCCCTCCCCCTCTTCCGAGTCTCATTTTAGCCGTTAACTAACTCGATCTTCGTTTTTATATAAAACATTTGAATATTGAGTATGGTAACGATCAGAAAAAAATTACGACCGCTAGAGAGTTAACAGACACGCGTGTGTGTGTGTGTATACAGTTTTGAAGGGACATCATTTTCATCTCGGTAGGACCGATGGACATATGAGGATTTTTTTTTTTTAAATCGCGTCATAAGGGCGACCTAAATAGCTGATTTCCTCTAAGGGAAATATGCTAAAATTTGGTGCTTCTTAGATTATTTCTAAATACGAGTTAACAATGACCTTTGATTTATGTTTTCAGGAGGATCTAGGACACTGCTCAGCATCAGAGACATCCTGAAGGGCCTCAACGAGTCCTACTGCCAGAGCATTGGGGTGGAGTTCATGAACAACACTTCGCACGACTTGCGTCAGTGGATAAAGCGCAAGTTCGAAGACCCCGCACTGCTCAAGTCGAGGTTCGCACCTGCCCTGAAGCAGGCGATACTCCACCGGCTGATCAGGGCGCACTGCTTCGAGGAGTTCGTCAACTCCAAGTGGCCCAGCGAGAAGGAGCACGGGGCCATGGGTTGCGAGATGATGATCGTAGCACTACAGACTCTCATCGACTTCGGATCATTTCAGGGGGCACAATCATTTGTATTAGGTAAGCTATGGTGCTCTGCGGGAGCGGTGAACGAACTATATTCTGTCTACTGCAGTAGACCGCTGACTGTAAAACACATACTAACTGACTGTACACAAGTGAAAACGTAACCCCAAGGGTACAGCGGGGGCAGAGGTGGGAAAAAAAAAGAAAAAAAAAAAGTGAAAACGGTAACCATGGCCCACAAATGTATGCGAACTACTGGCCGACAGTAGCCAATTTTAGATGATGCTTTTAAGTATTTAAGAAATAATGGATTATTTGATGAAATATAAAAGCTATTATCTATAATTATATATTATATAAGTTTTGCCTCCTTCCAGTTTAACTATTTATAGTTCTTCTTTTAGTTTTTTTTTTGTTTGTTTTATTTTTATTTTGGTTTTTTTCCTAATGTTATGAATATACTAACAATTTATATTTAGTTTTGTCCATTCTATTTATTTTGTACATTTGTAACATTTAGCTTTGTAAAAATTTTAATATTTTACAATAATTTTGTAAAATTATTTTCAAACATGTCAAAAGATAAATCGCCGTTGCAGCGGCATCTCAAATATATATATATTCTGTCTTATGTAAAAATAAAGATCAAGTTCCTTAATGGCTAAAATCTGGAGGAGTGGATTTCGAAACTTCACAATATCTCCGTTATTATAAGTTGGATCGAAAAATTGAATAGCACCAATCTTATTGCACATTAAATTTACTATAAATATTGTTATATACATGAATTTTCTATCTTGAATATTAACCGAGATAACAATTTGCATTTTTCAGTTATCAGCCTTCAGCAAACACCCACATTACTCACGTCACGTAAACAATACTCCGTTATATAATAAACCATGTTATTCGAAGCTTAAATTCCAAATATTGTTTTCAAGAGACTTTTATTATACGAGACACATGCAAATATGTTCTTGTGCCCCTCCCCCCTCCCGTCTTAATTTCATGGACTACTATAATTTGATTGATTGAGATAAAAATTATTCTGATTCATTACACATAACAGTACTAGATATAGTAAATAGTTTTCAATATAATTTATATATGTGTGGCTTTTAATGCTCTAGCGGTCGCAATTGTTGTTTGATCGATACCAAACTTAATAATTAAACGGTTTATGTAAAAACAAAAATCAAGCTCGTTAATAGCTAAAATCGGACAAGTGGAAGGTGGGAAGAGGTTAGGTGGAGGGTATTTAAAAAAATCGCAATATCTCCGTTATAATACGCCTGATCGAAAAAATTGTATAGAACCAATCTTGTTGTAAATTGAAATAAACATAAATGTTGTCATCGAGATGTTTTGTCTATCTTCGATATTAACTGGGGTATGGGCATTTTTTTAGATTTTAGCCTTGAGTATTTTACTCTGTCATCGTAATTGAAATATAAGATAATATATCATGAAACGTATTACTAAATGTCTTATTACTCATGGAAAGTCATCACTACATATCATGTATTATATTGGCTGAAATCGGGCCAGGAAAAGGAGGGGGGGGGTTATGATGTGGGGATTCGAAAATTCTAAATATCTCCGTCATTATGGGTCGGAGCGTATAATATTGTTAAACTATGGTTGCTCTACAAATGTCCTATACATTTTTATGTAACTCACATTTTATGCAATTAATTCGTATTTTCTCGCTTTCAGTCAAAATTGGCAGCTAGATGAGATCACTTACAGAGTCCAAGCTTGCGTATAGCCTAGGTCTTTTGGTGTAGCCTTAGTGTGTCTTATCAACACGTGGAAAAGCTGCTTAGATTACGAAGCCCCTGCGTTACGGACTTGCGTTTTAGCAGATTTTCCTTAAGGGAAATCAGCGTTTGAGGTCGTACTCATGACGCGATTATCGAAAAATTATATATATATATATATACTAGCTCAGATACCCAGCTTCGCCGGGTTTGAATTGATTTGAGGCTGAATGGTGATGGTATTTTTTTGGCAAGGCTTTACTTTGCACACTATTTTGACATTTACCCGTCCCACTGTTTCGGGTTAATACCCGTTGTTGGCATTTGTTAATAATAAAATTATTTTTTTATGTAAGTCTTAACTGTCCTCCAAATTGTCATATTTCCCGTCTCCTGCGCATTATGCATAGATTTCATCTATTAAGGACAGAATATTAACATTTATTTGAATTAATTTTTCCAGCTGAGTTACCTGATAGTTCAAATAGGAATGTATTGTTGAGCATATCAATATTTCTACGCAAATTACTTGCTCCACACACTGTTCCTGGAGAAATGTATAAAACAAAAGTTAATCTAAATAACAAAGTAAACAACGTTTGTTATGTGCATGTTTGTCGGAAAAGAAATAGACAATGAAATATCGCGAATTTTTTATTTCAGGCCTCTTTTATAACCCCCATTCCCGTTCTAACCTAAACATTTTAATATAGCTTATAATCATGGAAGAATTAACGCTAATTGACATACCGAGTTTTTTTAAGTTCGGTTTAATCGTTAGCTCCCAATGAAATAGTTGACTCCCGCTTTAGTTTATAGTGTATATCTCGTTTATGCTTTGTTAAAAGACAAAAATAAATGTAACAAAAGTTCCTCTAAATAACAAAATAAACCACTTTTGTTATGTTCATATTTGCCGAAAAACGAATAGAAAACGAAATACAGCTATTTTTAAATTCAGGCCTTCCTTACAACCCCCACTCCTGCCCGTCCCTAGAAATGTTGGTATGACTTATTATGATGAAGGCGTTAGTGCTAATAGACATACCGAGTTTTATTTAGTTCGGTTGAGTCCCTTGTGCCAAATAAAATTATTGTCCCCCTCTAAAGTGTTTAGCGTATAACTCATTTATACCTAGGTATACGAAAAAGGTGTATATAACAAGTTACTCTAAATAATAAAATATGTTTATTTTGTTATTTAGAGTAATTTTTGTTATATACAACATTTGTTATGTACATATTTGCCGAAAAACCAATAGGAAACGAAATATCGCTATTTTTAATTTCAGGTCTCCCTTATAACCCCCTCCTCCTGTTCGTCTCAGAGAATATTAGTATAGCTAAAGTCAAAGTTGGGTTAGTAGTAACATACATACCAAGTTTCATAAAATTCGGTTCAGCCGTTTATGCGTGAAAAGGTAACAAACAGACACGAAAGAAACAAAATGCAGTTATGGTGTCTATGACATGTGAAACGAAAAGTTATCGTGAAATTTCGAGAAAAAAATCAATGTACAGACAGAGGTTACAATTTTATATATATATATATATATATATATATATATATATATATATATATATATATGTGTGTGTGTGTGCATGTGTGTG
The DNA here is from genome assembly GCA_019009955.1 of Riptortus pedestris. Lineage (NCBI taxonomy): Eukaryota > Metazoa > Arthropoda > Insecta > Hemiptera > Alydidae > Riptortus > Riptortus pedestris. The sequence continues at coordinate 19,588,936 of CM032228.1, forward strand.
AGTCTGTCTCTTAACGGTCCAGCGGTCGTAATTTTTGTTTGATGGTTACCAGACTCGATATTTACTCGTTTTATGCAAAAAGACTGAAATCGGATCAATGGGAGGGGGGGGGGGGGTTAAAAGGGGGATTTTCGAAAATTCGAAATATCTCCGTTAGTATATGTCGGATAGAAAACTTATATTAAACCAATCTTATTGAAAATTAAATTTACCATAAGTAATGTTATATAAATTTATTCTCTATCTTGAATATTAATCGAGATATTTTTATTTTTATTACGTGTGTGTGTGTATGGATGATAATGGACAACATAAGATCGGCTGATGTCTGTTCTATTCGTGAGTCTCAGCCGAATGCTAGTTCGGCCGTTTCCGTAGCGGTTCGGCTCTCGTGAAATTGGTTTAGAGACCCCTTAGTACTACTGTTACTAGCTGAATTCTCTATTGTACAACTCCTCGTGGGAAATCTGGTTAGTTTACGCAGCCCCTGGGTGACGGACTTTCATCCGGACCATTTTTTCAGGCATGACAACAACGAGAGCGAGACTGAACGTTCTCGCAAACGTGTTCAGGAAACCGCTCCAGCAGATCTTCGTCCCGTTCCACCGTGACCTCCACTACGACGATAAGTACGTCCTGGGCAACAATGTCAAGAAGGTGACATCCAACCAGGCTCTACCGACCGAGTTCGCCGTCCTAGCGAGCACTTCCAACTTCGTCGAGGCAGTAGACCCACTCGTAGCCGGCAAGACCAGGGCGGAGCAGATGTACACTGCAGATGAAGACGGGAAACGGGTAAGCTTATTTAGCAGGTAACTATTGAGGTTGTACCCATGATACTATTTCCTCAAAGGTCCATCGATCCAGGATATGACGAAAATGAGGTCCGTTAAAATTTTGTATATATATATATATATATATATATATATATAGAGAGAGAGAGGGAGTGAGAGAGAGAACTGTTAACGCTCTAGTGGTCGTTCGGGACCGGGGAGGGGGGTTTGAAGAGGCCAATTTGGAAAATTTAAAATATCTCCGTTATTATAAGTTGGATTGAAACATTTTAGGGAATCAATCTCATTGTAAATCTAATTACCTATAAATATTGTTATATACATTTTTTCTCTAGCTTGAATTTTAGCCGAAATATTTGGATTTTTTAGTTTTCAATCCTTAGTAAAACCCTCTTCTCTCTCAATGTACGTTAAGAATAAACTAATATTTCATGAAGCGTCTTTTTTTTTCATGCCAAAATGCCAAATATTCAGTTTGTAAAGCAGTGTAATGAAGGATTGTTGTGTTTATATCTCATTGGAATATTTACATTAGCAGATTTCCCTTTAGGGAAATCAGCTATTGAGGACCTACTCATGACGTGATTTTCGAAATTTTTCTTCAAATGTCCCTTGATCCTACCTAGGAAATGACGAAGACGAGGTCCATTCAAAATTGTATATATATATATTTGTCTGTTACCGCTCTAGCGGTCGCAATTATTGTTTAAACGTTACCAAACTTGATATTTAGTCGTTTTATGTAAAAAGACAGATCAAGTTCGTTAATGGCTGAAATCGGATCAGTGGGAGGGGGGGGTTTAGAGGGTCGGATTTTCGAAATATCTCCGTTACTATACGTCGGACCGAAAAATTGTATAGAATCAATCTTATTGCAAATAAAATTTACTATAAATATTGTTCTATAGATATTTTCCGTATAATGAGTATTAACCGAGATATTTGTATTTTTTGTAATGAGTTCCGCTTTCAGTAAACCCCCACTCCTACTAGTAACATATTAATAATAAGCTGATATATCATGAACCACTTCATTACTAGTTTAAATACAAAATATTGTTTTCATCAAAGCTTTATTTTACGAGGTACAAACAAATACGTTCTGTTAACCCCCCCCCCCTTCTTTTTTTCTTGGGCTACAAAAATCTGAGTGATTTAAATAGAAATAATTTTGATTCATTTCAAATTACTCCACTAACTATAGTAAATAGTTTCTAATAAAATTAATATTTTATATTCACTCATATTTCTTTAATTGTTTGTTTTTCCGGTCTATCTATCGATACTGCGCTACAAGGTTGGCTAACCTATTTGTTTACAATCTGGCCGTATTCCGTTGTAGGGATTATTAACTTATATTGTAAATTCACTGAAAGATTTCTCATTGCCGTTTGTATTTATTCACTAATATTCACGGAAGTATGTATATTTATCTATTGTAAACCTTCGCTGGCTAACCTGCTTGTTCCTTAATCATGTGAACATCTCATAACCGTCTGAATCGTATTTTGCTCCCCCCCCCCTTTCTATTTGCTTCCCGGATTCCTAAATTTCGAATGGTTGTGATTAAAATTATTCTGGTTTATTATCAATTACAGTACTAGATATAATAAATAGTTATGAATAAAATTTATAACTTATATTCAAATATATTTCCGTAATTGCTTTTATTTCCGGTAAAAGCTGGCTAACCTGATTGTTTACAACTCAGACTGTTTGCTATCAGGAAGGTTCTTACCATTTGACTTGCCCTTTATTTGTTTACTTAATATTCACAGCAGCATTGTTTTTAATTTGATCTCGGATCCTAACGGACGAGAGTTACATTCCCGCCAAAAGCTAGTTCGGCCGTTTCCTTGACTGGCTCGGCTCGTGAAATTTCTCTATTGTAAAACTTCACGTGGGAAATCTGCTTAGTTTACGCAGCCCCTGCGTGACGGACTTTCTCTCTTTAGAGGTTAGGTGTTAAACATATGTTTTGTAGATTTAGAAGACAGGTTTGTGTGCTTGGACATTCATGAATTGAATAACAAACTGATACATACTGATTAAAGATTCTATAGATTGTTTTGTGCTTAAGAACACAGTTCAACAATGGTTTTCTAGATGAGATACATGCAAATACATTATGATGACCCCCCCCCCCTCATGTTTTGCTATTGTACTACTAAAGTTAGTCGTTCAAATGAAAATTATACTGGCTTATTATAAATTGCAGAACAAATATAGTAAATAGTTTTCAGTAAAATTAATATATTATTTTCTCATGCATTTTAGTAATTGTTTTTTTCCTATCTATTCAGCTCTGAGAGGTTGTCTGTCCTGTTTGTTTACAATTCGGATGCTTTCCGTTCTGAAGGTTATTAAAATATAAATTAACTGAAATATTTCTCGTTATCATTTGTAATTTTAGCTTAATATTCGCAGTGGTGTTAAGACTTACAAGTATGTAGATTTATCTATTGCAAAATATCACGTGGTAAATGTAAAAATCGACTATTGTTGACAGGTCTGGCCAATTGTGATTCATGGTGACGAAGTTATAAATGGTCAGGGCATCGTATCTGAAAACTTCAAAATATCAACTCGAAGCAGCTACTCTACAAAAGGAACGATACATATTGTTCTCACTGATCAAGTAATGTATTCTTCATTAACGCTGTATTCTGTACTAATAATGTATTCACGATTAATGCACATTGCTACAGCAATGCTATATTCTGTAGTTATGTGGAAGTAATGTATTTTTCTGACCCTTGAACATTTTATTTACTAATATAGGGCGATCAACCAGTTCGTTCGGTTTGTGTCAGAAATACGAATTGTTTTCAAATATCTCCGGTTTTCCTTAACGTATCCGATCTTATTGATGCTTATCGGAATGATCAAAGTCCACTCTTCGAATCTATGATATGTTTGGTTTTATGGGAATTAGTTTTTTTTTGTGGGGAATTAGTTACTGCATAGAAATGGCTTCGTTCTGGTGATACGGTTTTGAATGGTTCACTCCGCTGCGATCAGTCAACAGAGATTGATTCCAGTGATATCAAGGCACTAATCGAGTAATATCCGTCGCAACAGGTGAGAGAAATTGTGGAAACCATAGGAATGGCTTAAAGGACCGTTCATAGGCATCTAAAACAGGTTCGCTACGTGTCCCGCCTCGATGTTCGTGTGCCACACAAACTGACTGAGGCAAACCACATATCAACGAATCTGTAATTCTTTCCTGAAACCGAGTGAAAGAGACCCGTTTCTCAAACGATTAGTGACGGGAGATGAAAAGTGGATTATTTGCGTATGAGATCGTGGACAACTGTTGGCGAACAGCCGAATCCCACCCTGAAGGCCGGGCTACATCCGAAACAGAGTTTGCTGTCTACATGGTGGGGTTATGGAGGTATCCAGTTTTCCTGGAGCTGTTTCCTAAAGGAAAAATGTTCGATTTGAAGGTCTAGAGCACTTAGCTAACGAAATTTGATCAAGCATTGCGACAGAACCGGCCAATCGAAAAGGTGTTGTTTTTCGCGAAGGCAACGCTTTTTTATTTTTTATCTGAGATCCAGTAGCAGAATTGGATGACAGTTGGGAGACAGAGTGACCTGCCTTAGTTGTCCCGACAGTTCCCATTCTACTGAACACTCTGAAGTTCTATTTTAAGAGGGTGTTGTGAGCTGGTGTGGGTGTAATGGAACAAGGGGGTTGAAGGTTACCCGGCAAATAGAAGTACCGTGAGAGTTGAAAGCGTAGGATAATACGAAAGAAGAAACGATAGGGATAGTAGGAGAGGAGGTAAGAAAGAAAAGAAAATCTAAAATTAAATATAAATGTTAACTAGCCTAAGAATAGTTGGAAAGGCAACGCTAGGCCCCACTCCAGTATAATTACACAACAAAAATGAAGGCTAGTTGCCTGGGATGTTGGGCCAAGAATGTATGAGAGTGGTAAGAGAGATACCTCTGGCATTAGTTTTATATTTTGAGCTGCTTACTTTGCCAACGTGTCAGCTTGTTCGTTTCCAATATTTCCTGAATGGGCTTTTATCCAGTCTATGTGTGTGTGTGTAGATTTAAATGTATAATTTCCAGACTATTTTGTCTAGTGTTTTCTGTGAGCGGGTCGTGTATAGTAGGGTTACGTATTGAGTAAATGAGAGTCGTTATACGATGATTTTATATTCATCAGCTTTTAAAATAACATATTTCTCACCCTGATTATTGGAACATCTAGCATAAATCGGTATTTGTATTTTAGAATATGGTTGTAGTCTCAACAATTGTATAAGAATGAATATGCATATGACATCAACTGAATTTTAGCTGCGTTTGGACTTATTTTGAAATATTTGAGATGTCCATGCAAGATCTCAAATTATAAGTTCACAATTTAATCATTAAACATGAATATGTTGTAGGCGAATTTACCTTCTAAAAAATTTAACTACCACGGATCCAATGACGTATATTGTACAAACGTGGCGCATTCTATAATGGCTCCAGTATTTCACGTGAACGCACGTGACCCTGAAGCCGTGGTTTACTGCATGAAAGTTGCTGCAGAATTCAGAGCCAAATTCAAATCGTGAGTATATGAAATTGTCTTGATATTAATCAAGAATTTTTAAATTGACTGGGATATCGTACAAAAATATATTATACAATATTATTTTTAGAGATGTTATTGTTGATCTCATCTGCTATCAAAAATATATTCCGGAAAACAAGCACATCCCAAAAGATCTGAAGGAAAAGATTGACAGCCAGAAACCTATCTTAGAAACATATGCTGATAAATTAGTAGGAGAAGGGGTATTGTATTAATTTATCATTTCAATTTTAACTTAAGTCATTACAAACAATAATTACTGAATCTTTGAAATGCGACTTAAATTCAATCTTCGTTGAAGGAGAAATAACCAAATTTCAATAGATGAAAAACACTGTTTCCACTCATTTTTTCCTCTGCATGTTTCGCGTTCTCTATTACACCTCTTCAGGAGTAATACAGGATTATAAAAAGTCCGTCACGCAGGGGCTGCGTATACTAAGCAGATTACTCTCGTGAAGTGCAACGATAGATAAATCCACATACTGGTGGCCACCGTCAATATTCAGTGAATAAATACAATCGATAATAAGACCTCCCGACGGGAAGCGTCTGAAATGTAAACAAACCGGTCTGCTAACCTCACCCCGGAAAGAAAAACAATTCCTGAGTTATATCAGAATATAACATACTAATTTTATTGAAAAGTATATACTATATCTAGTACTGTAATTTATAATGTATTATTATTATTTATTAACGTCCACTTTTTGCAACTGAGGCTAATGTATTAGAATAATGTTTATCTCAATCAATGAAATTTTAGTAGTCCAAGAACTTAAAACGGGAGGGGGGTAGATCAAATAAACATTTTTTCAGACAAGAACGTAAATTCTTAATTGGTGTTGTTATCACAACATATTTGCATGTATCTGGCACAATACCGGTCTCTTTAAAAAGATATTTGGCATTTAAGTTTATAATAACGTGGTACATAACTTATTCTTGTTACAAAATGAGTAGAATTGGAGGTTTATTGAAGGGTGAATTCAAGATAGAGAAAAATGATATATAAGATTTACAAAAAATTAAATTTGCAATAAGATTGGTTTTATACAATTTTTCAATCAGACTCTTAATAACGGAGATATTTTGATATTCCTTTCTCCCATTGCTTCGATTTTAGCCGTTGACGAACTTGATCTTTAGTTTGGCAAGGATCAAACAAGCATTGAGACCTCTAGAGCGTATAAATATATACATACATCGAATTTTTAACGGGCCTTATTTTCATCATCTCCTTGGTAAGATCGATGGACATTTGTGGAAATTTTTCAAAAATCGCGTAATCAATACGACCTCTATACCTGATTTCCCTTATGAGAAATATGCTAAAAGTTTGTTACGGGAAGAGATAATTATTTTTATAATCAAAAAGTTTCCCTTTACTGAAGTATCTATTTCAGATGCCTTATTGAGTTACCTTTTCAAAATTCGGTGAAAAAGAGCTTGGTTTGCACACTGGCAAAAACACCACAACGTATCCGAACTACTTCACCAAACAACAGTGTCTGTTTATAAATCTAATACCCATTAGACATGGACACAGTTCGACGGGATTTCCGTTTTATGATATGCAAATCGTTCAGCACCATAACAGAACTAGTCATCATGGCTTAAAATCTCAAAGAACTTGATAAATAAGAACATTTGATTCAGAGTGTTTCAGTTATTGTCATCAATCGCCCTCATCCTCTATTGATGTGTTCTGATTTTCAGCTGAGCAGCTGGCATCAAATAGACCACACTATTGAGAAATACAACAACCTCCTCGAATACAGCTACTCAAAGGCACAAAAGTCTCATTTCAAAGTAAGCGAATGGCTAGACTCACCTTGGAAGAGATTCTTTGAAGTAAGTTTCTTACATAATTATAAAAATAAAAAGATAATTATTATAGTGTAACGTTTATTCGAAAAATAATAATAAACGTTGATTATTTGATTTCTTTTGCATTGGAAAATTGAACACAAAGCTATAAAGTTTTTATCACTGCACAATTTATTTGACAATGCACTAAACGCTAGATAAATTATTCTTAACTATTACTCACAGTATGCACTGATAACCTTATTATTATAAACTTCTTATTGCACAGTACAAAAACTCACAATCACGCGAATCACTGAAGATCACAAAACCCGGCACTGCACTGATCTTCAAATAAAGTAGTTACCGAAACTAAAAGCACTGATAACTAAAGCTGTACTGAACGCGCTTTTATTCACTAGAAGAGGACAGAGAACAAACTACCTGTTGGGCAAGCTGGTTAACTTTTATAGGCAGGCGACGAGATCAAAGGAAAGGGGCCCAGAAGGACGTCGCCGAGGACATTCCTGGCTTCAATCGTCCTTCCATCAGTCGGTTTCTTTCATTTATTTCGTACTGCTTAAATACTTGATAAACTCTTTCTACTTTTTCATGTACGGAGTTTTTTCAACATTATGTATTCTTGCCGCTACAATACTACCTACACCTCGAATTAACTGCCGCATTGTTTTAGTTTCAATGTTTTTAAAAGTAGATTCGCTGATGACATTGAAAACATACAATTTATAGTTTATGTAAGTAAATGGAACTAGAATTTTTTATTTTTAGAGCAAAATTAACTATAATGCATATAGTTTGTTGATCGTGCATGTGGTTTGAAAACTACAATTTTGAACGGACCTTACTGTCATCAACTCCTGGGTAGGATCAATGGATATTTGAAGAGAATTTTGAATATTGCGTCATGAGTACGACCTCAATAGCTGAGTTCCCTTAAGGGAAATCTGCTAAAAGCTAATTCAATATTATATTACTTACAAAATACAAAGAGCCTTTTTGTTCCAGAAGAAGCTTCAATTGGTAGAACCCAATACGTCAGTCATACCATCTGTTTATAAAGCCACTCTTGAAACTATAGTCAACTACCAAGCAGATATTAACATCCATCCGACCATTTTGGAAAAGCTGTCAAAGAATCTAGCTCTTGCCAAAGAGAATAAGATAAACTGGGCGATGGCGGAAAACTTGGCGATAGCCTTCATGCTACAGGTATGTGTTGAATTATTTTTATTTGGGTTTTAAGGGAGCTAAATGAGGGTGCATAAGTTACGTTGTTGGATACTTAACATATACTGTGGGATGTTTTTGGGATTTTTTCTTCTTTTTCTTTTGCTACTTCCTTTGTGCCTTTCAGCGTGGAGGTGTCTCAGTCCAGGACAGCCATGCATCACGGTCCCTGGCCAGAGCTCTCATGGCATTCAGACCCTTCCCTCTGTTCTGTCCAAGCCTGGAGATGTATTTTGACAATGCAATTCTCGGCCTGCCACGAGGTCGCCTTCCCGTCGGTCTGGCCTCAAAGAACTTCCAAGGATGCCGGCCTTCATGCATACGACATAGGTGGCCAAACATCTCAGCTGTTTCTTTTCAACGGATTCTTTGACTGCTGAGACTCCCAAGTCCTCTCGGATCCGCTGACTCCTTGTTTTTGGATTTAAAATGTAAAAACGTAGGGGTATTCCGAGAAGACTGCTCTTCTCTATAAGGTGTACTACTACAACTGTCTAAAGGGAAGGCCAATGTCTTAGTTGCCTTACCTGGCCTAATTAATAGAATAATGTCAACTATATAAGTGGGGATGTAATTAATTACTTATTGAATCACAGTTTTGCATTACATTTGCAATAAGATTGGCTCTATACAATTTTTCAATCCGACGCATAATTAAGGAGATATCAATAATTATTGAAATTCCTCATCTTAAAAGCCCCCATCCAACTGGTCGGATTTCAGCAATTAATGAACCCGTTCTTTCTTTTTACATAAAAGGATTTAATATTGAGTAAGGAACGATTAAACCGACATTGCGACCGCTAGAGCGGTTACAGGCAAATATATTTTATATATAAAATTTTCAACGGACCTCATTTTCCTCATCTTCTGGGTAAGATCGGTGGAGATTTGAAGAACTTCTTCATTCTAACCACTACCCCTTATTCCTGGTCCGATTTCAGCAATTAACGACTATAAACTATGTTGTTAAAGCTGACGGTTAAATATCGAGGCTGGTTTAGATCGAAATAATTATTTCCGAGTTGTGAACGTATTTAAATCTATCTCACACAGTAATAGTTCAATGAAAACAATATTTGGTAGCTTCGAATAAAGTGGTTCACTACATAACAGCTTATTTTTCACATGACATGAGTAGGAGTAAATAAAACACGAGTAGGAGTAAAAGTAAAAGGGTTAACTGAAAAATCTAAAATTGAAAATAGTACCACATGGGGATTTGGAGAAGAGAACATTGAAAATTAGAAATATCTCAGATATTATTCGTCATTGCCAAAAATTGTATATGCCAATCTTCTTGCAAATGTAATGTACTTCATATGTTTTTATGTGCATTTATTCTATATCTTGAATATTAACCGATATATTTGTATCAATATATCGTCTATCGACATATATATCAATATACCGTTTGTAGGAAGGAATCAATGTGCGTTTGACAGGAGATTACAGTGAGGAAGGCAGCTTCATGGGGCGTCATCACATGTGGTATGCTATAGACAGCTATGAGAACAGAATACCGCTGAGGGCTATGTACAAAGCTCAAGGATACTACACCGTCTGCAACAGTTTGTCCTGCGAGGTAAAACAAATGGAAACAACAATTATTTTAAATTTCAAAAGGGGAGTACACGGTCTTCCCACCGTCGGTTTGAGCGGACGATTTTTATTACGTAGTAGGTACTGGTTAGGTAATGAAAAACAAATTCGTCTAAAAAAAATGGTAAAGATTTGTTTGAAAATCTTGAGGGGTTGTTAAGGTATAAATAACTAGCAAGTTTCGTTGGCTCAGTAAGTAACATTCTTTTCTTATAACCACATGATATCGAGATCGAATCTCACCGGGGGCAACAATTTTTTTTTTTAGGAATTTTCTTACTTTCTCTTTCAATGGAGTTTATTTAATAATAATAATAATAATAAATAAATCATTTTTTTTAATTATTGGCATTTAATTTGTAACATGTTTCATATATTTAAAGAAAATTCGAATGCTTTCTGTCGTTAATATAATAGGTATAAAAAATATCATTATAGAAGAAATATGTTACTATCAATTGGATACATAAGTACATATCAATTATCAATAATAACGCGGATATTTTGATAATATTTTTAAACAGTTTCATTTAGCTTTACACGTTTATTTGTAATTATTTTATTTTACAATTAATAAAGATATTTAAAATTTCCTAGTTCTAGACATAAAAATATTTTTTAACTGTTTTATACCTCAAATCAGTGGGTGGAAGGCCGTGCACTCACCATGTCAGTGAGAGGCTCAGGTTGGCCTTGCGAGTTGAAGTTTTGGAGTCTCGATTCCCCGCCTGGGCAATAGGAATTATTTAGTGACGAACTCATTACATGAAATCCTTAGTCTCGCCCTGGCTAGAAAAGGGTGCAACCTGTAGATTGCTTCAACATGTTTTTGCGGCTCTCCAAGTATTTCTAAAATTGAATTTATTTTATGAACTTTCTCCCATCAATATATTGTTATAAAATTAATTATAATACAATTCATACTAAACCGAAGCAATTTTTTGTGACGAGTTACTCACTTGTCGGCCTGTGCTTGTTTGTGTTTGCTTCTGAATCAGTCTGATAAGCTGTTTACCAGCAATTTTAGTGTTTCTTGAAAGGCGTGAGTGCAATATTAATGTAAAAAATGTATTATTAGAGTTTTTGTATACAAAATTATGTTTTCCTTCAATTTTTTTTTTAACATTCAAATTTTTAATCCATAATAGCATGTCAGAAAAAGCAAATGAAAAAACGGAGGTTGCGGATGAGCGTAGTCATTTCCAAGAAATCTGGAAATTTGATTATTTTTTCACTTTCCTCAAAGATTAATAATTATTAATAAGTGTTACTTTAAGTGCGGGCCTTCAAAAAATTTTAAAATTTAAATTGGCCCGTTGATTAAAAAAGTTGCTCACTCCTGGTTTAGACCATACTGGTAGCACGGAGTAGGCGGAGGAAGCCCTCGCCAACAATGAGTTAGGCCAGAAACTGATGACTGGTGTCTGGATCCACTTGAGGTTGCTGGTCACAGAGATGGTGGTCGTCGTTTACAGCCTCAGTCAGAGGTGTCGGAAATGATTAAAGAAGGGGCTTCTCAACCCCTTCGGTCACAAATGACAATAACTGTCTGATTTAATGAAGCGATAACCAGAGAATTGATTGTCTGTTGAAGTAGTAGATTCTTTCATTCCCATCATTAAGCCTGGAGGTTAGGAGAGGGGTTAAGGCTTGACGGCTAGGTACCCTTTCGTTCCGTTTACACCCTCTTGTGCCGTACACAATGTCTGCCCTTCACATTACAAACACATAGTAAAAACAAAATTAAATACCTTGGCCCCATTTTTGAAAAATCCCTCTTATGATGCGTAAGAGATAGACTTTCAAAGTTCAAAGAGTAGAAGGAATCATTCAATAGAAAAGAAAGCCTCGTAAAATTACTTGACATTTGTATTAGTCATACTATGATTTAATAATTATTAATATTTTATTTTGAAGTTTGCCAATTTGGGTTTCGAGATTGGCTTTTCCCAAACAAGCCCTAAGTCATTAGTGATCTGGGAGAGCGGTGAGGAAGACAGAACAAGCTTGGCGCAGTATATGATTGATGTGTTCCTGGCAGCTGGGGAAGGCAGATGGTTCAGGCAGACTGGGATCGTATGTCTGATCCCACATGGAATGGAAGGTATCCCCTATTTAATTATGTTTGAAATGAGATATCGCAACTTATTCACTATACTTAAGGGTTTTCAAGAAAGGGAAAGTTACTTAGTTTTTGTGTGAAATAAACTCCTTGTCATTACATAGAATCGAGGTCTTTGGGTATCTACCGTGTCAACTCTAAAGCTGAATGAACGCTAGAGCCAAAGAATCTACCAAGAGGAACAAGACATCAGAAGTCGGCTCTGCAAACGAATTGGCATGGAAAAGAAGAAATAAAACGAGAGGTGACAAATGTCAATAATACATTTTGTTAAAGGCACATCAGAATCAAGAGCAAAATACTTAAGAAACATTATATAGATTCAGCATTTGACAACAGTAGAAAAATAGTACATATTGTTGCGAAAATTAAATACATGAAAAATTAAACAGAGATAGTCACTTATTTGGGAAGTACGAAGGAGATAAAAGGAGCCGACTGGTGCAAGGACTATTGGCGGCCGAAGTGACTAGTGGAGCCTGGATTGTTCCAGACTAAAGAGTCCAGTACCTTCGAGACAGCGTCCTTTGATGTTGCCGCTCCTCTATATAAGCATGTGCAACTCGCCCCACAGTTTAGTTTGTTCTCAGCTGCCTTCAAGTGATCATCAGTGCGTACAGTACGACTTAGTTGCAGTGCGGTAAAGTGTTTTATGTGAAGAACAGTGTTGTGCCATGACTCTGTAAGTAACAGTATAGTGCCGTGTTTAAGACAGTGCAGTGCCGTTAACTTCGCGAAGTAAAGGACAGTGCAGTGCCGTGTTTCTGTGAACTTCAGTGATTTATTTTACTGTGTAATCTGAAGAACAGTGAAGCTATCAGTGCATGCTGTGAGTAATAATTAAAAATAATTAACCAAGCGTGTAGTGCATTGTTAAATAAATTGTGCAGTGATAAAAACTGTGAAGCTTGTGTGTGTTTAAATTTACAATCCAAAAGAACTCTAATAAACAACGTTTATAGCTGATTTTGGTATAAAAACGTAACAATATGAAACAGTATCAAGGATTAGCTCCATACCAAAGTCAGCACCAGGGTCGGAGAACACGTAAAGAGTACGGTAACGTTTCGGACAGAAGACTCAGCAATAGCAGAACATTTTTTTTAAAACCAACCGTCACATCGAATTTGATAGTCAGGGTGCTAGCAAAAGTTGAATGACAGTAGGTAAGAATCGTACAAGTAGCAATAGAGATAATTAGATACGCAAACAACATCAAAAGACAGGATGGGTATAGATTGAGTTAACGTTGAAACCCCCGTGATCCACAGAGAAAGAAGACCATAAACAAAGAAAACGAAATCACGAATAAAGTATCGGAACATACCTGAAAGAAGAAACTCCGCTCACGCCACCGAACAAGACAAAATATATATCAGAGTAGGAACAGAACTCTTCAGTCTAAGATCATTACCAAACTCAATATTTAATCATTTAATGTAAAAAGAAAGTTAATGGCAGAAATCGGGCCAGTGGGAGGTTTAGAGGAGGAGATTTTAGAAAATTCGAAATATCTCCTTTACTATACGTCGGATCGAATAATTATATAAAACTAATCTTATTGCAAATTAAATGTTCTATAAGTATTGTTATACAAATTTATTCTATATCTTGAATATTTGCATTTTTCAGTAGCCAGCCTTCAGCAAACCCCCACTTCTGCTTATGTTACAGAAACAATACTCTGGTATATAATACACCACATTATTCGAAGCTTAAATACCAAATATTGTTTTCAAGATATCTTTATTATACGACATACATGCAAATATAATCTGAAGTTCATGGACTACTAAAATTTGCTTGATTGGGATAAAAATTATTCTGATTCATTATGAAATAGTAGATATAGTAAATAGTTTAAAAAAAAATTAATATGCTATATTGTGATATATTTCAGTAATTGTTTTTATTTCCGGTCAGAAGTTAGCAGACCTGATTATTTACATTTCTGATGCTTCTCGTCGGGAGGTTTCTTATTATCGTTTGTACTTATTCACTTAATATTCACGGTGGTGTTTTTTAACCATTATTAGATTTATCTATTGTTATACTTCACGAGAGACATCTTCTTAGTTTACTCAGCCACTGCGTGACGGACTTTTTTCTCAATATTATGTATCTTATGAATGCATTTCAATATTACAATATTTCTTACTACTTATTATGCAATGCTTAAGTGCACAATATATTCTGTCCCCTAGGCAAAGGCGAAGGGCTGTCCACAGGGCGACCGGAGAGGTTCCTCCAGATGTGCAACGATGACTACACTGCACCTGTCACCAATATGCAGCTGCAACTAGTCCAATGCAATTGGATTGTAGCCAATGTCACAACTCCCGCCAACTACTTCCATGTCCTCCGTCGGCAGATGAAAGTCAATTTCCGCAAACCTCTGATTCTCTTCACCCACAAAGGCCTGTATAAAAATGTAGAAATATTTTCTTCCAGAGAAGATTTTCTCAATAAGAAAAAGTAAGCAACTCTTATTTTTTTTATATATATATAATTTTAAGTAATTTTTGGTTGCTCAGGTTTGCAATGTGAGTTAAGGCGTTGGTCTTATCTAATCTCACTAGTTAAGCCTAGTGTCGTGAGTTTGATTCTCATCTCGCCAATAGGAAGTTATTTAGTGACGAACTCATTTAAATAAAATCCTTATTCGCACCTTGGCTAGAAAAGGGTGGTAACCTTAAGTAAACCCCCACTTTCATTCATCACACGTTAAAAATAAGCTCATATATCATGAACCTTCTTATTCCAAGCCGAAATACTAAATATTGTGTTCGAAAAACCTTTTCTACAAGCAAATACATTCTCATGCCCCCCCCCCTCTCCGTTATGAAATACTAAAATTAAAGTCTCGACCACCTAAGCACAAATAACTCTCCCGAGTTCGGTGCCTATTTACTATAAAATAAATAAACAAATAAATAAAATTAAAGTGATTAAATAAATGAGGTTATTCTCATTCATTATAAATTAGATTGTACTCAAGACACGATTTTCAAAACAATTCCTCAAACGTCTATGGATCCTACTCTCGAAATGACGAAAATGAGGCCCTTTCAAAACGATATATATATATATATATATAAAATATGTCTGTTAACGCTCTGGCGGTCGCAATTTTTGTCTTATCGTTACCAAACACTACATTTAAACGTTTAATGTAAATATTAAGATCATGTTCGATAACGCTAAAATCTGATAAGTTGGGGGGGGGGTTAGAGGGGGAGAATATCAAAAATTCAAAATATTCCGTTGTTATGCATCCGATCGAAAAATTGTATAGAATCAATCTTATTGCAAATGAAATGTTCTATAAATGCTATAACAAATGTATTATTTCGATATTGAATATCAACAGAGATATTTCCATATTTTAGCTCTTGGTCACCAGTAAACCTCCAGTTCCAAGCAAGTCATATTAAGTATAAGCTGTTTCATCATGAAACACTTCATTACAAAGTTAAATAACAAATATGGTTTTCATTGAACTCTTACTTTGTGAGACACATGCAAATATGTCATGTGATGATGTCATCAATTAAGATTATTCGTTTTTTACTCAAAAGTGTTTATTTGATCCATACCATACTGGACATCTAGCCGTTTCAGTCAACATGAAAGGTTTGTTATTGGCTGAAATCTGACCTGGAATTGTGGTGACTAAGAAGGGGGGAGGGATTAGAAAATTCAAAATATTTTCATTGTTATGAGTCGCATTTTTTTTCAACTGATCTTGATCTTGATCTTTTGACTTTCTGCAATTGTTGCTGTATGCAATTTTTACTTTCTTGTTTTCTTCTTCCAGTAAGCCCTTCCCCTCCCTCATCGGTTTTTATATATAAATATAGAATACATGGTGGTATGAGATCAAAAGTGTTACATCAGTACATGGAAAATCTGCTAACTTTAAGCAGCCCCTGTACGAGGGACTTTTATTTCAGTATGGCACAAGCAATAGATTACTAGCTATCAATTGTCATCAACAAGTTAGAATTGACAAAATTATTTTTGATTTATTTTTTGTGAAGCGTTCGCTGCGAGGCGATATTGCTCATAAAAAAACAATGAATAAAATACAAAAATGAAAACAATAATAGAAAAAATTAAAAAATACAATTAGAACAGAACAAACTAAGAACACAACCAAAGAGACAAAAATAACACAAATCAACAAATAAAAAAAAATAAACAAAAACGAAACATTAAATTCAAAAACAAAAAAAAATATCTTATAATGAAATAGATAATTAAAAACTATAAAGACTAATAAAATTATGAAAACAATTATATACTTTCAATGTTTGAAATTAAAACTAAAATCAAAGAAATAAAGTTAGTATTAACATGAATAAAATGAACAGATTAAATTTTCTAATACCTTAAACATGCACAATAATATTTCCCACTTTCTCTATCACACATATAGTCAAACATTTTAGCTTGAGTTAAAAAGATTTAATTTAAGAAGAATTGAAAAGAATTTTAATATGAAATACTTCTAAATTTGTGAGTATATATATTGTAAATGTTGGAGCATTATGGGAATGTCTGGGCTACCTTCAGTAAGTAAGTCATGAGGGATCTTTAGATGGTCACGTCTTTTGCAGTCTGTTATGTGTTTTATTGTAAGCGGAGCATTACACACATTGTAGTGAGGCATTCTTTTCTTATCAAATAGATAGCTATGGGTTAGGAGAGAATGACATACGTGATTTATTTTTTAGGTTTCAAGTATACATTGAAGACAAACTCTTTGCTCCGGGGAATGGAGAGAAGAAAGACGGCGTGTCCAAAGTTCTGCTGTGCACAGGCAGAGTCTACTACGATCTTGTGGAAGCTAGGAGATCGGCAGACGCAGAGAACAGTATAGCTATCTGCAGAGTAGAACAGATCAGCCCTTTCCCCTACGAGATCATCTCTAACGATTTGGCCTCTTATGAGAACGCCTCCTTCTATTGGGTCCAAGAGGAGCACAGGAACCAAGGATGGTGGTTGTACGTCTACCACAGGTTCCAACACGTCACCAAGATGATTGGTAAAGATAAATCTGATAGGGAACGTAAGGTACAATACATCGGGAGGAAAACCTCTCCCACAACGGCCACTTCCAACTATACTCAGCACTTAGCCGAAAAAAAGATGTTCCTAGAAGAAGCAGTCAAGCTAACTTGAGCTTAAATAAAAGTTTGTGTAAAAAAATATTGTATTTATTAATTTTCTTTTGGGAACTTTCTGTAGATAATGCTTGTTATAAAATATATCATCATCAAAGCAAGCTGCCCTCTTTCTGGACGATTCCCACCAGGGACAGCCCAATTGGGTCGTGTTAAAAAATGTCATTTTTTTTTTAACAAGTAATTTCAATTAATAAATATTCTTCATAGTTTTGTGGCAAGGGTTACCAATAAAAAACATTTTCTCCCTCAAACTTTGAGTGAGAAAATGTATTTTATTGGAGGCCCTTGCCATAAAACTATGAAGAATAAATAAAAAGTCCGCCACGCAGGGGCTGCGTTAACTAAGCAGATTTCCCACGTACGTCACGTATTTGCATTTTTCTCAAAAAGTAAATGTTCAATGAAAAATATATTTGATATTTAGACTTCAAATAAAGTGCTTCATAATATAACTGCTTATTGTTTATATGACAAGAGTCGGAGTGGGGGTTTACTGCAGGCGGAAAACTAATGAATGCATATATCTCGGTTAATAATGAAGATAATGCAAACATGTACATAACAACATTTATAGAACCTTACATTTGCAATAAGATTGGTTCTATACAATTTTTCGATCCGACACATAATAACGGAGATATTAAGAATTTTCAAAATTCTCCCCCTCTAAACCCACCCTCCGATTTCAGCTGTTAACGAACCTGATCTTTCTTTTTTTATAAAACGATTATATATCAATTTTGGTAATGATAAGACAAAAATTGTGAACGCTAGAGCAGTAACAGACAAATATATATATATATATATATATATATATATATATATATATATATATATATATATATACAGTTTTGAACGGACGTCATTTTCGTCATCTCCTGGATAGAATTGATGGACATTTGAAGAAAAATTAAGGAAAATCTGCTAAAAGTCTACCATTCATAAGATACGTAATATTGAGAAAAAAGTCTGTCACTCAGGGGCTGTGTAAACTAAGCAGATTTCCCTCGTGAAGTTTAACAATAGATAAATCTACATACTGGTAACATAAGAGCACTGGCAATATTAAGTGAATAAATACAAACGATAATAAGAAACCTCCCGACAGGAAGCGTCTGAAATGTAAACAATCAGGTCTGCTAACCTTTGACTAAAAAGAAAAACAATTACTGAAATATATAAGAATATAGCATATTAATTTTATTGAAGGGGCTCAGGTTAGCCATGTGAGTTAAAGTGTTGGCCTTTATCTCACATGGTAAACCTAGAGTGGCGAGTTCGATTCTCGCCTGGGCAAAGGAAATTATTTAGTGGCGAAATTCATTAAATAACATCTTAAACTCCCACCCTGGCTAGAGAAGGGACCTGTAGATAACCCGTCCCAATTAGCCTAAGTTGCAAAAAGAGGACGTTAATAAGTAAATAATTTTATTGAAAACTATTAACTATATCTAATATTGTAGTTTATAATGGATCAGAATAATTTTTATCTCAATCAATTAAATTTTAGTAGACAATTAGAAGTAAAGTAGTACAAGTACTTAAGACAAGGGGAGGGGTCACCATAACATATTTGCATTTATCTCGTATAATAAAGGTCTCTTGAAAACAATATTTGGTATTTAAGCTTCGAATAATGTGGTTTATTACATAACAGAGTGTTGTTTATGTAACATGAGTTAAGAGCTTATTAAAATTAACTGAAAGATTTCTCATTACCGTTTGTATTTACTCACGGTGGTATTGTGTTACCAGTATGCAGATTTCTCTATTGTAAAACTTCACATGGGAAATATGCTTAGTTTACGTAGCCCCTGCGTGATGGACATTGTTTACTTTTTACTACCACCTGGAAATTTTGAAAGACAAATCATCTTGAGATGTCCATAAATAACTTAATAATTTTTTAAAAGACCAGGTTAAATAATATTCCAAATAAAATAAAACTTTTATATTTAATTCAGTTATATTATCACAGTTATAAATATCACATTTCACATTTTTGATTACTAATACTACGAATAATTCATAAGAGGTATAAGCCTTCCTCGGATAATTGTCTCCCTGCAAATAGGGCATTTATCCTGGTTTTGAGCCCAATCGTTGATGCAATACCAGCAAAATACGTGCCCGCACATTGTTGCAGTCGGGTGTTTCAGCGAACTGAGACACATTGTGCACTGCCGTATAGATTTATTCCCGTACATTTCTACTGGTAAATCGAGCTCACCACTTTGTTGTAAATTGTTTTTGCCGCTGTCCCAAAAGTCATTCAACGTCTGGATTACAAATAATATCAGATTGGCTAAGGTGATACCGCCTAGAATTCTAAATCCAAACAGCGATTTCCTGTCTCGCAACCAATACCGAATCAAAACCTGGAATCAGAAGAGATATAATAGACAATAAATAATGAAAAGGAAAACTAAGTTTACTTAAAATCCATTATTAATAGTTGCATAGACATCCCTACCCCTTCCCCAGTAACCCTGGAAAAGAGCAGTTTATTTGCTATAAGTACCAAGCTGTGGAATTTCCTACATCTTCTTCAAATTGACGACCTTACTATTATTCTACTTCTTTATACAATATTAACATGTGATTAAAGGAATGTTGGGGGTTCAGGTTAGGAACGCGAGTTAAAGAGTTGGCCTCAATCTCACATGGTAAACCTAGTGACGAGTTTGATTCCCACAATGGGCAATAGAAATTTATTTAGTGACAAACGAATTATATAAAATCCTTAGTCCTATTCTGACTAGAAAGAGTAACCCGTCCCAATTAGCCATATTAGCAAAAAGTGGATGTTCATAAATAACAATAAAAGTGAGAAAATGGTCTTCAGAAATTATTAAATTTGATAAAGGATATACAGCCTTAAAATTGAAATTGAATAATGGCCCTGAAATAATATAGAATAGCAACAACAAGAAAGGGTCCCACGGCCATTATTAGATGGAAATCGATACGAAAATATCTATAGCATGGTTAACGTCTGGACAGCTATTTTCAGAAACTGAAGGGTATAGTGATGACTATCCAGGCACAAGTTATTGGAAGCAGATCCTACAGACGGCATGTGTTGAAAGTTAATATTCCCGACAGATGTAGACTTTGCAACAAATCTAACGAGTCTATTCAACATATTACGGCAGGATGTGAGATGCTGGCTGCTTCAGAGTACTTACAGAGGCACAATAATGTAGCTAAGATATATCAAGGAATTTTAAAGAAATTCTCTATGGTGGACAGTGAAGTCCCATATTATTGCTATAACTCTATTGAATTATATTAGTGCTATAAAATGAATTGAACAGAATAATATAAAAGCTTATTGGGATGAAGAGATGATAATAGACCATACTGTCTCCCATAACAAGCTGGACATTCTCATCATTAATATAGAAAAGAAATCATCAGATATCATTGATATTTCGATACCAAATGATGAGAATGTTCAGAAAACAATTGCCTCGTTGAGAAAATATCAAATCTAAGGTGCTGAATTGAAAGATATGAGCAAATGAGAATCATCCAGAGGTACTGCCATTGTTATTTCTACAAATAGACAAGTGGCTAAAAATATGTCCAAAAGTAGTAAATATTTAAATTAATGTGAAGAGTTAATTAGGCAGTTACAAAAATCGATATTATTAGATACTGTCTGAAAATTCCGTCATGAGTACGACCTCAATAGCTGATTTCCCTTGAGGGAAATCTGATAATAAATTTATAAAAAGTAATATAATTAAAATGAGATTAATAATGACATAGCAAATGAAGATCAGATAAACTCTGGGCAGTTAATTTTCATAGTAAATTTGTCAAGTTATTTTAAAAATTTTGAGAAGAAAATGTGTTGACCTAAAGGCCAATGTTGTATGTTCATACTAAGACAGCATTAATCAGTAAAGGAGGACTAAATATAAACATTAGCATGATTCAAAAACAACCCATCCTTCCACAACAGTATATTTCACAATGACAGGATTTTCAGAATAAATGCTCCATCATCAGCTCATGATTTTATAGATTAAGGAAAATTTTTAGTATGTAGCACATAATAGCTTGGTGTAGTTGTATATATTTTTAGATTGTTTGTGCGTTGACTGGGAATTGATGACGGAGCATGTGCTCTGAAAGTGCTCTGACGCTGTTAAATATATTGTTTATGAATGGAAGGCCTGTTTTTGAATCATGCTAATGTTCAAATTTAGTTGTAATGACCAAACCAAGTGTACGAACCATGGTACATTAAAAATTTAGAAAGAAAATACTTGTTTTTATGAAAATTGAACATTACCAAAAACATTATTAATTAGTATATCTCTCGTTTACTGTTCAAATGCTCCAGCATTAGTTCCCAGTTAACAAACCAAGCTAACTATTATGTGATACATATTAAAAATTGTCTTTAATCTATAAAATTATGAACTGATGATAGAGCATTTATTCTGAAAGTGCTCTGATACATGAAAATATATTGTGTGATGATGTTACTTTTTTATCTCTACTAAACTAAATGTATATTTGATCTATACCATACTCAATATTTAGGCGTTTCAGTCAACACTAAATATCATACTTGTTATTGGCTGAAATCGGACCTCGAATAGGAGGGGTTAAGAGCAGTGAGGGAGGTTCAAAAATTCAAAATATCTTTATTGTAATCATTGCTTCATGAAATGTTCTATAACTAATCTTGTAAAACTATTAATGTCCTACAATAATTGCTCTATTCGTTTTTTCGTAACTCAAGTATTAAGTGAGTAATTCGTATTTTCTTGATTTCAGACAGAATTAGCAATGATATGAGATGATTAGTGTGTTATACCAGCACGTGGGAAATCTGCTTGGTTTACACAGCTCCTGAGTGAATATGTCCCACATAATAGTTAGCTAGGTGTAGTTGTATATTTTTTTAGATTGTTTGGGTGTTGATAGGACACTGATGATGTAGCTCTTTCTCTGTAAGCGCTCTGTAGCTGTTAAGGAAGGCCAGTTTTTGTGTTTTCTTCGTGATATCTACCTTCCACTGTCCAGCACTTCTTTTTTTAAAAAAAATGGATTTACTTGATTCCTCTGCACCACACTAGCCATCTGCTCCAGAGGTCTCTTCGTCATACTTTAAAGTACAAATGTTTTCAGTAGCTCTAAGGCTACAAATTGCCAGTACTGTTCATCTAGTGAGGTGATAGTCCAGGGACTAAAAAATTGGACTACCAAAAATTTGCACATTAAAGTGCGATGAAGAGACTGCTGGGGAGGAGAGGAACATTTTGCCCAGCAAGGATGTCTACAGACCCACATTAACATGATTTTAAGAAAAACTTAAAAAACAAAACAAAGCTTTCTAGTAGCACTGGAGGAAAGAAATCCAAATTGAAATGGTGAATAATGTTACTTACATAATGTACGTTGGTGAGACGTTTGGATAAGTGGTACGTATCCCAATTGCAGTAGAATATCGCCTTATGCAATAGCTCTATTGACGGAAGAAATGCTTTCACCAAATAAATCCACTTCAACAATTGGCTCTTCGCTTCGGCACGCATTTCAGTGCTATTTTTTATGTTCTTTTCAAGCTCTGCAAGGAAGGTCTCTGCTATCCGTTGTCCAAAACAGTGGAGTACGACCATTGTAATTCTATTCTGAAATTGTATTTCTCTATTAATTAAAACTAATAATAATAGAGGAACTGGGGCAAACGACAGTATTAGTAGCCATCAATGTACTCTATGTGGTGTGTAGAGGATAGCCTAAAAGTATTTAATAATTTAACCTTTGAACAACAACGCTGTGAGCCAGGACAAATTTGACAAGGTGTCATACATGACCTACCTGGCATATGCATATTTTCCATTTTATTCTGCCCAGAATAACTCTTGTTGTCTCAAAATAACATTTAGAAAAGTTAAGATGAATAGTGTGTGCATGTGCTTGACAGCAAAGACGGGTGTACCTCTTCTATTACTTTTTATCTCTATATATATAAAATTGTAACCTCTGTCAGTACATTGATTTTTTTCGCGAAATTTCACAAACACTTTTCGTTTCACATGTCATAGACACCATAACTGCATTTTGTTTCTTTGGTGTCTGTTTGTTTATTTGTTTGTTTGTTACCTTTTCACGCATAAACGGCTGAACCGAATTTTATGAAACTTGGTATGTATATTACTACTAACCCAACTTAGACTTTAGGCTATATTAATATCCTCTGAGACGAACAGGAGTGGGGGTTATAAGGGAAGCCAGAAATTAAAAATAGCGATATTTCGTTTCCTATTGGTTTTTCGGCAAATATGATCATAACAAAAGTTGTTTATTTTGTTATCTAGAGTAACTTTTGTTATATACACTTTTTTCGAATACCGAATTATAAACGAGATATACCCTAAAACATATAGCAGAAGTGAACAATTTTATTTGGGACAAAAGACCCAACCGAAATAAATAAAACTTGGTATGTGTATTAGCACCTACGCTTTCATTATAATAAGCCATACCAACATTTCTAGGGACAGGCAGGAGTGGGGGTTGTAAGGAAAGCCTGAATATAAAATAGCGGTATTTCGTTTTCTATTCGTTTTTCGGCAAATATGAACATAACAAAAGTTGTTTATTTTGTTATTTAGAGTAACTTTTGTGATATTCATTTTTGTCTTTTAACAAAGTATAAACGAGATATACACTATAAACTAAAGCGGGAGTCAACTATTTTATTGGGCGCTAACTCGGTATGTCAATTAGCATTAATTCTTCCATGATTATAAGCTATATTAAAATTTTTAGGTTAGAACGGGAGTGGGGGTTATAAGGGAGACCTGAAATAAAAATTCGCGATATTTCATTGTCTATTTGTTTTTCGACAAACATGCACATAACAAAAGTTGTTTACTTTGTTATTTAGATTAACTTTTGTTTTATACATTTCTCCAGGAAGAATGTGTGGAGCAAGTAATTATTTATAAATCCTTTCTTCCATTTGTCTTAAAAGTTCATTTCTAATCTCATATTCAGTGATAAATAGCGAATTCAGTGTAATAGAAAATATACAAAAGGGAAGTTAAACAACAAGGCTGTGTCAAATACGACACCTACCTGCACAAACACTCCAAAAAGTACGAAAAATGGTGGAGGACAGAGCGTGCAATGACCTTGACATGTAGTTGACTATTGAATAGGAGGGTATTAAGCACACCAGTCTTGTCCTGTTTGTTACAAGCTCATGCGTGTACAACTTACGGCATAGGTGTCACGTATGACACAGACTTGTCGTTTAAAGGATAAAATTGCATGACATATTGCATTTACAAATGGCTTTAGATATGCCTGTGTATAGGTCATTTAGGATATCATTTAAAAGTAGAGTTTTTTTACCTGAAACTTATACTTTTATCCAATTTCATGTTAAAACTCCCATTTGATCTGGCATTCTTACAACTAACTTTATAATATATATATATATATATATATATATATATATATATTTTTGTCTGATTTTCTTTTTAAATTCAGCAGGTACAACATGTGCAATGTTTAAATTTGAATTTTTAAATAGGAGGGGGATTTACTTCAACGTGAAAATACATATTCTTCAATATCTTTGTTAGTATTCATTTTATCAAAAAAATTGTGTCTTGAGAAACAATTTTGTTTCTAAATCACTTTTTAAATTTATCAATTTTTGCTTCCACATGCAAAGTCTTTAATGGATTTTCATGAAAATCCTGAATAGAATTGGGGAATTGTATAAGCATTAAGGAAATGAGTTAATATGAGTGATTTGATACTTTACTCTTCATACTTTGATACCTCATACATCCTTCTATTGTATTGTAACATAATGCCTGAACAAAATTTTATCATATGGTTTCTCCGGTTGATAAGATAATATAATTGTTTTATTTTGACGGGAATCTAGATTTATTTGATCAAAGAATGATAATAAATTCATCAATATTCGTCCAATAGAAATTCCATGTTTCAAAACTACAAATATGACTAATTTGAATGCAATAAATGGATTATTTAGTGCTTCCATTATCTAATATTTCTATTTTGACAGAAAATCAGTATTATATCATTAGTTTCTGGATAACAGCAGTTCTAATCATAAATATATCTAAATGCTTTAATCTCGGGTCGAACAAATGAATGCCATCACTTTTACTGCTCATGTTATAGTGCATTTGTGATATTGGTGATTATTTCATGATGTTGTTGTGAATCCAATTTTTGTATTTACACACAAAACCATTTCTATTTCTACCTGTCAAAGTCGGGTAACATGTTTAACTTTAATAGTAATATTCACATCTTTCAATGGAAGCTCTACTACTGGTATACTATGATTATTTCCATAGTCAGATAACTAATGGCATTATGCATTGTGGCAGCACATATCTTATTTTAATATCTAAACTGCAAAGAGAGCATTAACGTTTATATTAAACTGAAAGTCGAGAGATTCCTGTCGGCTACTTTTTATGGAGTCGAAAATAATGACTTTTCCTTCAATATATCATATATCAAATGATACTCTTTGTGAAACAAAATATGAACTTATTTTACAAAAATAGTATAACAAATAATCATAAAACAAGATACAAGAATATGCTTCAAACCCCAAACTACAAAAATAAATATTTTCAGAAAAGTGTATCATTTTTAGGAGTAAAACTGTTAATGCTCCACCCGGTTGTGAAAATCCAGTAAAAAATATTCTTTGTTTAAAAATAAATTAAAGAACTTCATGTCTGGAGGATATTTTTACACAAGAAAAGTATGTCACGTAGGAGCTGTGTAAACTAAGCAGATTTCCCACGTGAAGTTTTACAATAGAGAAATTTCACTGAGCTGAACAGTTACCAAAACGGCCGAACCAGCTTTTGGCAGAAACTCACGACTAGACCCGATGTTAACCGATCTCATCTCGTCTGTTATCCACACACACTTAATAAAAATCCAAATATCTCGGTTCATATTCAAGATAGAGAATAAATGTATATGACAATATTTATAGGAAATTTAATTTGTAATAAGATTGATTCTATACAATTTTTCGATCGATGTATAGTAACTAAGATATTTTGAATTTTCAAAACTTCTCCCTTCTAAACCCCCCCCCCTCCCACTGGTCCGATTTCAGCCATTAACAAACTTGATCTTTCTTTTTCAAAAAAACGATTAAATATCAAGTTTGGTAACAATCAAGCTAAATTTACGACCTCTAGAGCATTAACAGACAAATATATATATATGTGTGTGTGTGTGTGTGTGTGTGTGTGTGTGTGTGTGTGTGTGTGTGTGTGTGTGTGTATATATATATATATATATATATATATATATATATATAATTTTGAATGGACCTCATTTTCGTCATCTCCTGGGTAGGATCGATAGTCATTTAACAAAAATTTTTGAAAATCGCTTCATGAGTATGACATCAATAGCTGATTTCCCTTAAGGGAAATCTGCTAATAGAAACCAACAAAAATGTTAAATTATTAAAAGAAAAATACTTTTTAAGACTATTAAAACTACTCTCTTTTACTTTTTAATACCACTTCAAACGCCTATTAGCACAGTACAGGTTGGATTAACTTAAGAACTAAATAATCACTTCATTTTCAGTGAATAAATTGTTTTACACATGATGCATGGAACGGCTACTGAATGAATATTGATGATTTATCATGAATGATGATTTATACTCTCTCATGGATTCAAATAAATAACGTTCTTCATCAAAATATTATGATCACATCATCTTAGCATGAATAGATAATTATAAACTGCTGTTGTTTAGTCTATTTATTAGTGAATTGAGAGCAAAATATACTCACAATGAGAGATGGGATCGACTGAAAGGTTCCATTTACTTGTAGAATTCCTGTATATTCTTCACCCAAAGTCTGAAGGCCGCAGAGGGTTGTACTTCCATAATACAATAACTCCCCCAAACTTTGTATTAACGACTTATGTCTAATAAGCTGCCTTGGACCTACACAAAGATTTAAATTGTAACTTTTAGAGAAGAAATACAATTAAGTATATACACCATTAATTTGTTTTTCATAGTTTTATGGCAAGGGTCACCAATAAAATAAATGTTTTTGCAAAAACTTTATTGATATTGACCAACATGTTTTGTGGCTTACCTACAAATTTATAATTAAGGGTGACCATTTAATCATAATAAAAAGAAAATCACTTTATTATTTAAAATAACACTTCTAGAATTCATAATTATACTCAACACACCAAGAGAAACCAGATTGGAACAATTTTTCCCTGGAAAACCGACAGTTGTATCCAAGATCGTTTATATTTCTGGTAAATGCATTATTCTATATATATATATATATATATATATATATATATATATATATATATATATATATATATATATAATTGTAACTCCTGTCTGTACATTGATTTTTTTCACGATAACTTTTCGTTTCACATGTCATAGACACCACAACTGCATTTTGTTTCTTTGGTGTGTGTTTGTTTGTTTGTTACCTTTTCATGCATAAACGGCTGAACCGAATTTTATGACACTTGGTATGTATATTACTACTAACCCAACTTAGATTTTAGGCTATCTTAATATTCCCTGAGACAAACAAGAGTGGGGGTTATAAGGGAAGCCTGAAATTAAAAATTGCGATATTTCGTTTACTATTGGTTTTTCGGCAAATAAGCACATAACAAAAGTTAATTATTTTATTATTTAGAGTAACTTTTGTTATTAAACCTTCGTCGTATACCTAAGTATAGATGAGTTATAAGCTAAATATGATAGCGGGAGTCAACAATTTTATTTGGCACAAAAGAATCAACCGAACTAAATAAAACACTCGGTATGTGTATTAGCACTAACACCTTCCTTATAATAAGCCATAATAACATTTCTAGGGACGGGCAGGAGTGGGGGTTATAAGTGAAGCCTGAATTTAAAAATAGCAGTATTTCGTTTTCTATTGGGTTTTCTGTAAATATGCACATGACAAAAGTAGTTTATTTTGTTACTTAGAGAAATTTGCTTAACAATTCTTTTCAATATGAACTACCAGGTACCTCACCTGGAAAAATTAATTCAAATTATAATATATTATTATACTATTTTGTCCTTAATAATTTAAATCTATGCATAATGCACAGGAAACGGGGAATATGACAATATGGAGGACAGTGCAGTCTTACATAAAAAATTAATTTTATTATTAACTAATCCGTAGAAACGACGGGTATAAACCCTATACACTGGGACGGGTAAATGTCAAAATATTGTGCAAAGTAATGCCTTGCCAAAAAAATACCATCATCATCAAGCCTCAAATGAATTCCCGGGCGAAGCCGGGTATCTCAGCTAGTAAGTATATATATTTGTCTTTTAACACTCTAGTGGTCGTAATGTTTGTTTAATTGTAGTCAAAGTCGATATTTATACTATTTATGTAAAAAGAAAGATCAATTTTGTTAAAGGCTGAAATTGGATCAGTGGGAGGGGGGGGGGGTTAGTGGGGTTATTTGGAAAGTTAAAAATATCTCTGTTACTATGCATCAGAGCAAAAAATTGTGTATAATTGATCTTATTCCATATGTTATGTTATATAAATGCTCTTATGTACACGTTTTCTCTATATTGAATATAAACCAAGATATTTCCATATTCCAGTTTTCGGCCATCAGTAAACCCCCACTCCTACTCATGTCATATTAACTATAAGCTGTTGTATCATGAACTACTTTGCTCCAAGGCTAATAACAAATACATACAAATAAAGAATGTGTGGTAATTAGAGTTAACAAGTGTTATACCAGCAAGCGGGAAATCTGCTTAATTTATGCAGCCCCTGAATGATTGACTTTTATTAATTTTTCTATATTGGATTTTCGAATATTCTCATCAATGGGCACTGCAATATCAATAATATCACCAGTCTTATCTTGATAGTAATGAGAATCAGAGGTTTATTATACAAAAATAATTGAGACCGCTAGTCCATGAAAAGGTGAAGAAATACATCTATATCCAAATATAGTTTTGAATGGTCTGATTATATAGGCTTCTCCTTAGAGGAAAAATTGACAATCGAATTTCCAACAGGTGGGAAATCTGCTTAGTTTACGCAGCATCTGTGTGATGGACTTGTTTCACTTGGGTAGGGGCATTCAATTTTGAATTATTTAGAAAATAAATTATTGGAAACTGTGATACATTTTTTAAAGTTGAGTTGGTAAAATAATGAATATATTAAATCAAAATCCTTCTATAAATACATTTGACTTAGGGATAAAAGAACAAAAAACCTTGGATTTTTTGAGACTTCAAGTTCTAGGGTTGGATGCCACAGAATGACCCTATAGCAAGTGGAGTATTTTTACAAAATATTGTTCGGAATTTACGAAATATACTACTACTAAAATAAAAGCGGGGCTCAGGTTAGCCATGTGAGTTAAAGCGTTGGCCTTAATCTCATATGGTAAACCTCGAGTGGCGATTTCGATTCTCACCTGGGCAAAGGAAATTATTTAGTGACAAAATTCATTAAATAATATCCCTAAGTCCCACCTTGGCTAGAAAAGGGTGGTAACCAGTAGATAACCCGTCCTGATTAGCCTGAGTTGCAAAAAGTGGACGTTAATAAATAATAAGAATAATAAAAATAGAAGCTTATAATAGTATTTTGAATATATAAATCTAATCCTTGAACCATACCTGCTATTCTAAGGACTGCATCTTCACACTGCTTCTGCAGATTAGTTATGACGAAATCATCTTTTTGGGAGGCCCTTAAAATTTCCGCTGGACCGGCTTTTATAAAAACCATGGCGAGGAATAAATGAAGTCTATATTCAGGAGCAAAGAATAAAAACGTTTCCAAACAACCTATCCAAAGAAAATAAAGCGCTAGTTAGACCTATATAATGTGGAAAATATTCAATAAACATATTTTTCTTTCTGTAATCATCAAGTAACATAATCAGTGCTATCTAGCTCAGAACCACTTAAAAAATCATAATTCAAATAAAGCAGAAGGTTATGATAAAGGTAGGTTACAGTGCCGCCAAAGAGGTTCAGAACTGTTGAGTAACAAAGAATATCATCCACAGTAAGTAGATGCGGAATTTTGCACATTTTTGGGCACTCCTATAGTTTCTATAAAAGAAAAAAGACTGAAATCCAAATCTTTTTTTTGTCTATTTTTTAGCAGATTTCAGCTATTTTCGAAAAAAAATCCTTAAATCTTCATCTATCCTTCCTACGAGATGTGATAATTTGTTATTTAACCACTCTTCCCTGGTGTGATTCTGCCCTTTAACGTACTTTATCTTTCTTTTCCGGATACAATTTTAATTATGACAGCTGGTTACGGAAAATTTCGGAGATATTTTTATTCTAATCCTATTTAATCCCCACTTTCCTCTTAGCTCAATCACAACCATTAAAGAAAGTCCGAGACGCAGGGACTGCGTAAACTAAGCAGATTTCCCTCGTGAAGCTTTACAATAAAGAAATATGTTCGGTTAATTTTAATAAGCTCCCAACGGAAAGCGTCTGAATTGTAAACAAACAGGTCTGCCAATCACTCAGAGCTATCTGTTTTGCTCTGAGTGGTTGGCAGACCTGTTTGTTTACAATTCAAGAAGATACACATATTCTTCATCGAAAAAAAAAAACAATTAGTGAGATATGACTCTGAATATAACATATTTATTTTATTGAAAAATATTTATTATATCTAGTACTGTAATTTATAATGAATCAGAATAATTTTTATCTGAATCACTCAAATTTTAGAAGTCCATGAAGACCATGATAATGATTATGAATAAAGAAGGGGGGAGGGGGTCAACAAAACGTATTTGCATATATCCCCCCCCCCTCAAGGGAAATCAGCTATTGAGGTTGTACTCATGACGCGATTTTCGAAATTTTTCTTCAAATGTCCATCGATCCTACCCAGGAGATGACGAAAATGAGGTCCGTTCAAAACTGTATATATATATATGTATATATATATATATATATATATATATATATATATATATATATTTGTCTGGTTCCGCTCTAGCGGTCGCAATTATTGTTTAATCGTTACCAAACTCGATATTTAGTCGTTTAATTTGCAATAAGATTGATTCTGTACAATTGTTCGATCTGTCGTACAGTAACGGAGATATTTCGGTTTTTCGAAAATCCTCCCCTCTAAACCCTCCCTCCCAGTTGTCCGATTTTAGCGGTTAACGAACTTGATCTTTCTTTTTACATAAAACGACTAAATATCGCGTTTGGTAACGATCAAACAAAAATTTCGACCGCTCGAGTGGTAACAGACAAATATATTGATAGATTGATATATATATATATATATATATATATATCTATATATACAGTTTTGAAGGGACCTCATTTTCGATATCTCCTAGGTAGGATCTATGGACATTTGAAAAAAAAAGTTGAAAATTCCGTCATGAGTACAACCTCAATAGCTGACTTCCCTAAAGGGAAATCTGCTAAAATTTGACGTTGGTTCCAAGGCCTTGCGTGACCGAAGAGTTCATTGAGTCTTGTGAGATCGTGCTTGCCGGAGCTATGCTGACCCTGACCAATGACCCTAGATCGGCTGTCATTAGAACTGGCTGGAATCTATGATCATTGCTAATCCATTATATAGCCAGAAGGGGGCGCTGAATCTGTCCTCGCTCAACTTGATCGGCTCCTCACGAGTGAAGGCCAACCAGGCTTATAGACACTCAGGAAACACCTGCTAGAATGATTCTTCAAATGACTTGACACAGCTCATTATAAGTACTTCTGAGAACTGTCAGCCTGAGTATATGAAATTATTCTGTATTTATGATTTACAGAACTTAATATTCGACTGTTGTGTAAAACGAAAATTATTTCTGCTAACACTAAATTTTAGCAGATTTCCCTTACGGGAGCTATTGAGGTCGTACTCATGACGCGAGTTTCGAAAAATTTCTTCAATGTCCATCGATCCTACCCAGGAGATGACGAAAATGAGGTCCGTTCAAAATTATATATATATATATATATATATATATATATATATATATATATATATATATATATATAATTTATAAAATTTCCATGTCACAATGTTAGTTAACGTACTCCTCCGAAACGGCTTTACCGATTTTTACCAAATTTTATATGTATTCAGTAGGTCTGAGAATCGGCTACTATCTATTTTGCATACCCCTAAGTGATAAGGGTTGTTCACCCTTAACATTTTTTTTTTATTTTTGGACGAAATTTTTTGTTTTAATTTTTTTATAATGTGGCATTAAAAAATACATAAAACCCTAAATTTTTACTTTTTTATCACCAACCCCTATTATTTTATAGCCATTTTAGTAATTTAATCATTATCATCCCGCTCGATAACTGATCAATTATTGTGTTTTTAATTGTACTTCCATTAAAATTTCAATTTGCAATGACAATCAACAAATCCCAAGGCCAAACGATGTCTATTTGTGGCTTAGATTTGAGTACACCATGTTTTTCACACGGGCAATTGTACGTAGCACGATCTCGAGTGGGTAAACCATCCAGTTTGTTTGTGCTCGCTAAAGATGGGCTAACAAAAAATATTGTTCACGCTATAGCATTAAAAGATTGATGTTGTTTGTTAGTGTTACTGTCGTAATTAATATGTGATATGTAATTTTAAGAAATAAACTATAATAACTTAAAAATAATATTGTTTGGCGTTTGTTATTTTTATATTCCCTTATCGTTCATAGCGCTCCATGCCTATTTCACGCATATACCACATACTTACACACTTATAATAAGTAACTTACTTTTGTCTACACTAGAATTTATCTAGAAACTTGAAATAATTTATAAGGCAAAACAACGTTTGCCGGGTCAACTAGTATATATATATATATATATATATATATATATATATATATATATATATATATATATATATACATAGATTTGTCTGTTAACGCTCTAGTGGTCTGAATTTTTGTTTGATCGTTACGAAACTCGATATTTAACCGTTTTATGTAAAAAGACAGATCAAGTTCGTTAATGGCTGAAATCGTACCAGAGGGAGGGGGGGGGGTTTAGAGGGGGGATTTTCGAAAATTCGAAATATCTCCGTTATTATGCATCGGATCGAAAAATCGTATAGAACCAATCTTATTGCAAATTAAATTTGCTATAAATATTGTTATATACACTTATTCTCTATCTTGAATATTAACCGAGATATTGGCATTTTTATGAAGTCTGTGGTCGGGTGTTGTTCGGGTTAGTTCGGCCGTTTTCGTTAGCCTCGTCTCTGGCGGAAGCTTCTAACCTAACCTGTCGTTTCTAACCTTACCTAACCTTATTTACTTTTTGAGATTTCTGCAAATACGTTCTGTTCATCCGCCCCCCCCCACTTCTTTAGTTCTTGGACTACTAAAATTTGAGTTATTAAAATATAAATTATTCTTACAATTCAGAAGCCGTTTCAGTTTATTAAAATAAACTGAAAGATTTCTCATTACCGTTTGTATTTACTTATGGTGGTGTTGTGTTACCAGTATGCAGATTTCTCTATTGCTAAACTTCACATAGGAAATCTGCTTAGTTTACGCAGCCCCTGCGTCACGGACTTTTTTATTCAGAATTGGACAAGTATGTGTCCTTCATGCAGGGGCTGCGTAAACTAAGCATATTCCTCACATGTATTTCTGACGCACAACTAATCTCATCATCAGCTTGTATCCTCTTTTTCCAAAAAAACAAAACAAAATCTGATGAGTAGAAGTAGGCTTCAATAAATTCCTAACTAATGACGTCACCATACTAACTATTTGCATTTATCTTATATATTTAAGTTCCTTTTGAAAATAATATTCGGAATTTATGCTAGAAATAAGATGTTTCATGATATTTTCTCGTATTTTTAAACTGCGTTGACTAAAAGTGGGGGTTTACTGGAAGCTAAAAATTAAAAATGCAAATATCTGGGTATATCACAACATTTATAGAACATTAAATTTCCAATAATATAGGTTCTATATACTTTTTTCGAACGGAAGTATAATAACGGAGATTTTTCGAATTTCCGAAATTCTTCCCTTAATCCCCCCACCTCTCACTGGGCCACTTTCAGACATTAATGAACTCGATCTTTATTTTTACATAAAACTTTCAATATCGAGTTTGGTAATAATCAAACAAAAATTGGGAACACTAGATCGTTAATAGTCTAATCTTTATATATATATATATATATATATATATATATATATATATATATATATATATATATATATATAGGTACTTTCCTGTTATGGGGACCCCTACTGGAAAATATCGATATTTCCGGGTTTATATCGATATTTCGATACGATATCGCTACTGTTTCGATATGAATGAACACCGGGAATACAAAATCAGCTGTTAACTAGAATAAATATAACGCTATTGTTTTTTAGTATTCTCTGTGTTCAGTAGAGTCGTACTTTCATAGCCTTATAAAATGTTACTGTGGGATTTACCAACTGAAGAAAAGAGTGGAATTACTTTTTTAAAAAGTAAGGGACTGTTGCATAATGAACGACAGTGTGACAAATTTCATTGTATGAAGAATTATGTTTCTGACGAAAAACCATTTTGGAAATGCAACTCTTGCAAAACCAAGGTAGGTTTACGTACTGGTACTTGGTTTGAGGGAAGCAGAATGGCATTCACTACTGCAATTCGCTTTATATACCTTTGGTGTGAAGAGCTAACATCGGTTGATTTTTGTGAAAGGCAATTGGGAATCAATAAAAATACAACAGTAGATTGGAATAACTACATGAGGGAAGTAACCGTCGATGCTCTCGAGAAGAAAAATGTTGGCAAAGTTTGTGGAAATGGTTTTGTGGTTGAAATAGACGAGAGTTTATTTACTAAAAGGAAAAGCGGTACTGGGAGAGTGTTACCTGAACAGTGGGTTTTTGGTGGACTTTGCCGTGAGACCAATGGACGATTCCTAGTGAAAATTCCAGATAGGAAGGCGGAAACATTGATGAATGCCATCGAAAACCATATTGAGGTAGGTTCTACAATTATGTCGGACTGTTGGAAAGGTTATAAAACCGAAGATCTTGAAAAGGCAGGATTCTCACATTTTACTGTTAACCACAGTTACCATTTTGTTGATCCAATTACTGGAGCTAACACACAACAGGTGGAACGTATGTGGGGATCAGCAAAATGGAGAAATAAAAGGCATCGCGGCACAACACGACACCATTTAGACTCTTATCTCTCAGAATATATGTCGAGGGAATACGTCAAACACGAAAATTTAAATCGTTTTGATTGTATTTTGTCTGATATAGCTTCCTTTATGCCGTTATGTTAGATAGATATTTTAATTGTTTTATTGTTTTATAATAATTTTTCATTAAAAGCTTTAATAATTAATAATTTTTTTTTTT
Source organism: Riptortus pedestris (assembly GCA_019009955.1). Classification (NCBI taxonomy): domain Eukaryota; kingdom Metazoa; phylum Arthropoda; class Insecta; order Hemiptera; family Alydidae; genus Riptortus; species Riptortus pedestris. The sequence goes on from CM032228.1 coordinate 19,624,788, forward strand.
TTTTTCTAAACCTAACCTTAATTAACGTATCGAGAATATCGATATATGGAGAAACATTGTATATCGAAAATATCGATATTTTCCAGTAGGGGTCCCCATAACAGGAAAGTACCTATATATATATATATAGATATATATATATATATATATATATATATATATATATATATATATAGTTTTGAACGGACCTCATTTTCGTCATCTCCTGGTAGGATCGATGGACATTTTAACAATTTTTCGAAAATCGCGTCATAAGTACAACCTCAAAAGCTGATTTCCCTTAGGGGAAATCTGCTAAAAATCTGATGTTGGCTCATCATAGCTCCTTGTGCTTCTTCGATTTTATTAATTAGTGTTTATCTAATTTAGTGTAGCCAAGTGATTTCCTTGGACTCATATGATTTCATTAATTAACGTTGGTCAAGTTTAGTGTGGCCACGTGATTTCCTCGTAGTCCTTTCATTTCATTAATTAACGTTTGCCAAATTTAGTGTGGCCACGTGATTTCCTCGTAGTCATTTCATTAATTAACGTTTGTCAAATTTAGTGTGGCCAAGTGATTTCCTCGTAGTCATTTCATTTCATTAATTAACGTTTGTCAAATTTAGTGTGCCCACGTGATTTTCTCGTAGTCATTTCATTTCATTAATTAACGTTTGTCAAATTTAGTGTGCCCACGTGATTTCCTCGTAGTCATTTCATTTCATTAATTAACGTTGGTCAAGTTTAGTGTGGCCACGTGATTTCCTCGTAGTCCTTTCATTTCATTAATTAACGTTTGCCAAATTTAGTGTGGCCACGTGATTTCCTCGTAGTCATTTCATTTCATTAATTAACATTTGTCAAATTTAGTGTTAATTTCCTTTTAATCCTTTCATTTTAGCAGATTTCCCTTAAGGGAAATCAGCTATTGAGGTCGTACTCATGACACGATTTTCGAAAAATTTCTTTAAATGTCTATCGATCCTACCTAGGAGATGACGAAAATGAGGTCCGTTCAAAATTATATATATATATATATATATATTGTTACGTTTTTATTACAAAACCAGTAATAAAACGTTGTTAAATAAGAGTTCGTTTGGATTGCAAAATTACACACACATAAGTTTCACAGTTTAACACTGCACGATTTATTTCTCAATGTACAATACTCTTGGTTAATTATTACTTCGCAGAGAATTACACTGATAGTGTATCTGTTCTTCAGGTTACACAGTCCAATAATTTACTCGCGGTCACTGAACCTTACATATAACGACGGCACTGCACTGTCCTTTACTTCGCGGCACTGCACTGTCTTAAACACGCACTAAACTGTTACTTACAGGCACGGCACAACACTTTTCTTCACGGCACAACACTTTACCGCAGTGCACTAAGTCGCGCTGAACATCCCTCGAAGACCGTCGAGCAACCACTGAACTAGGGGTACTGTGAGAGTCCCTTTTAAATGCTTGTAGAAGTGTCTAGGCATAGAAGGTTCCAGTTCTTCCTGGAAGGTCCCTAATTAGATTCGATCGTTCCCCTAGTCTTTGTTCCTCCCCTCACGTGGCTCTCTCTCTTTGTGTATTCCCCCACTCATCCGATTCTCGCAACAATATATATACAAACATAAATATATATATATATATATATATATATATATATATATATATATATATATATATATATATTTGTCTTTTAACACTCTAGAGGTCGGAATTTTTGTTTAATCGTCACCAAACTCGGTATTTAATCATTTTATGTAAAAAGGAAGATCAAGTTCGTTAACGGCTGAAATCGGACCAGTGGGAGGGGGAGTTTAAAGGGGACTGCGTGACGGAGTTTTTATTAATAAATGCCTATTGAAGTTTTAAACCCTCCGCTTCTCCTAATCGGCTTTTTACTTGAAAATAGAAAATATTTGGTGAGATGAAATCAGTTGTGACTGACATAACACAATGCGAGAAATCTGCTTATCTTGCGCGACGGACATTTTATAAGTGAATTTTGGAAATGATTTCAATAATCATACGGACAAACTTTCTGGCGCGCCCTACTCCGAAATTGTATAGAAAATACTGAAATTCCTTCTGTAGAGCACTGCAGTATTTGGGATTCCCTAAATCTGTGGTAACATTGTATAATGATACAGAGAGAATAATGTAATCACTATTATCAGTTCGGACGCGAATGACACTGAAATCGGGAAAACCTGAAGAGAACTCGCCGGAACGGAGTGACTGAGTCAGGAAGTGACAAGGCCATATTGGTAATAAAAGTCTATAAAGCTGTAGCTGTTTAATGGCGAATTGCCATTATATTTATTAGCTGGAATAAATCAATCTCTATTATGTTGTACAATCCAATTTCTTTTTATCCCCAAAAAAATTTTTTAATACTGGTTAATTAGCGAATTGCCATTATATTTATTAGCTGGAATAAATCAATCTCTATTATGTTGTACAATCCAATTTCTTTTTATCAAATAATAGCATGTTGTTTGCCATAATAATATGTCATTAGTCGTATGAGTCAGCGATGAATATCACTCCTATTGTCTAGGTCTCACTGTTCATGTGCAGGTAATGGGAAACTTTATTCAAACAGGAAGATGAAGGCTGTGAGTTAAAACTTTCAAAGAATTGAATAAGTCAGAGGTCCGTCACGCAGGAGTTGAGTTAACTAAGCAGATTTCCCACTATTTTCATTTGTCTCAAAACTTAAAGTTCGATGAAAACAATATTTGGTATTCAGGCTTCAAGTTGAGCGCTTCATAACGTTACAGATTATTGTTAATATGACATGAGTAGGAGTGGAGGTTTACTGAAGGCCGAAAACTAAAAAAATGAAAATATCTCGGTTAATAATCAAGTAGAAAAAAACGTACATATCACAATTTTCAGAACATTACACTTGCAATAAGATTGATTCTATATAATCTTTCGATCCGACGCATAATAACGGAGATATTAAACATTTTCGAAAGCCCTCTTCTACCCCCCCCCCTTTTCACTTCAGAAAAAGGAAAGAAGTTAGCACAACTAACTGTTGTCATACCTATCGGTGGAGACCGTCGTCACTGGCTGATGGTTGAGTACCGCTGGCAAGCGCTTTCGATGCGAAAGGCAAACATCTACAAGCCTGTCAATAGTTTGTACTGAGTTTGGTATGTCCCGTCAGTCAGTGGGTTTTTAAGCTTTTAAGATGATGGCCATCGTCCTCGAAGAGCGCCCCCTGCCAGCGGTACTCAACCCATCAGCCAGTGAGTCGACGGTTTTCCTCCCGACCGATAGGTTAATGACTAATAGTATCATTTATATTGGCGGTTCTAACCCTTTATTTGAATTACAATTAACTGTATTAGCCTCCCGACAGCTTCCGCTCCCGCTTAAGTGTTATCAACATTGGTTTACTTAAATTATTCATTCACAACATTAAAAAATTCAAATTTTTTAGTAATTTATATAGCTGGTGTAAATAAATAACAGTGGTACCCTAAAAATAATTTAATTTATATTGTAAAAACGAAGTGAGGGAAAGAGATTGGTGGGAAAGATGTGGGGAACCCCCCTCTCCTCCCCAACCTCAAATCATAGTGAGTTTAAACGCATATTGTCTTTTGGTATAATGAATGACAATACCAAGCAACGTTTAATAGTAATAGATAGTACGTAGAAATGTCAATATCTGCAACATATTGGGGGAAATAAGATAATGTGTACAATTAAAGAGTTTGGTTCCGCACAACTTCCGGTATCACACGTTGTGCAAAATCAGCATGACTTCGTTGTTTAAATAATACATTATACAAATTAAATAATTGAAATGCTCTTATAGTTTAAATTTCTATTGGAAATAAATAACAAAGTTATTTTAATTATTATTTATTAATGTCCACTTTTTGCAACTCAGGCTAACTGGGACGGGTTATCTGCAGGTTACCACCCTTTTCTAGCCAGGGTGGGATTTTAGGATGTTATTTAATGAATTTCGTCACTAAATAATTTCCTTAGCCCAGGCGAGAATCGAACTCGCCACTCTAGGTTTGCCATATGAGATAAAGGTCAACGCTTTAACTCGCATGGCTAACCTGAGCCCCCACAAAGTTATTTTATAATTAAAATAAATAACTCATGAGAAATGGAGGGACCGAGATTTATAACCTCCCTAATACGAATCTTACATAGAACTATCATGTAAGTCTAAAAACATAACATCATTTATTGTTATATGACTATATTGAAAACACATTAATAAGTACTAGATGAAAATTGTTGACTCCCGCTATGGTTTTTAGAGTATGTCTCGTGTATACTTCGCTGTACGACGAAAGTGAATATGACCAAAGGTACTCTAAATAAAAAAAATAAACACCTTCTAATATGTGCCTGTTTGCCGAAAAACCGATTGGAAACAAAGTACGGCGACTTTTCGTATAATGCCTCCCTTGCAACCCCCCTTCCTGTTCGTCCCTAGAAATTTTCATATTGTTTATAATCATGGAAGAGTTAATGCTAATTCACACGCCGAGTTTTATTTAGATCGGTTTAATCATTAGTACCGAATTAAGTTGTTGACTCCCGCCATAGCAAATATATCTCATTTACCTTTCAGTACGATAAAAGTGTTTACAACAAAAGCAACTTTATATAACACAATAAACAACGCTTGCCATGTGCATCTTTGACGAAAACATAATAGTAAATGAAATATCCTGTTTTTCCAATCCAGGCTTCCTTTATAACCCCTACTTCTGTTCTTTCTTAGCAATGTTGGCACAGTTTATAATCATGGGGGAGTTATTAATAATTCACATACTGAATTTTGTTAAGTTCGATCTAGTCTTTTGTGCCTAATAAAATTATTGAGTCCCGCTGTAGTTTTTAGCATATATCTCATTTATACTTCGGTTTACGATAAAAGTGTATATAATGAAAGTTACTTTAAATAACACAATAAAGAAGTCTTTTATGTGCATCTTTAGTCTTCTTTGAGAATATTAGTATAGAATATAGTCTAAGTCTGGTTTGTAATATACCTACCAAGTTTCATAAAATTCAGTTAAATAGTTTAGACATAAACAATTTTGAAAGGACCTCATTTTCGCCGCTCTTACTTAGGATAGATTGACAATTGGGCAATTTTTCGAAAATTCCGTCAAGAGTAATACTAGAAGTATATTTGTATAGCCCCATTTTTGTGTTCATCAAAATGACCTATAAATTATGTTCCAAGCTCTTTTTTATTAGATTGCATTGAAGTTGGTTGAATTTCGTCATAGAGGGAATTCCTTTACAGGAGTGGGTTTGTAAGGTCTTGTCATTGGTCTGTCCGGAAGAGAGTTAGTTCTAAGGTCACACCTGTCAACTGTAGTATGCCTCGCCTTCATTACATATGCAAACACGCTCGAGGTACTTGCTACGGCAGCGCTGAGTCTGAGCTACTTGCTTCTGACTGAAACCCGACTCGATTTTTATTGATGGATTATCTATTTGAGGCCAACAGGTTCTAAACTCAACAGCTGATTCAATGCCAAGTTCTCTTACAGAATGCTTTGAGGTGTTTGAATGTCCAGAACCTTATTATACCTGTTGCTGTTGTAGCATTTAGGTTAGTACCTTTATATTATGCATCCCTATTAGCTGATTTACAAAAAGTGAAATTTGCTGTCCATTATTAATACTAATCGATTTTAGCAGATTTCCCTTAAGGGAAATCAGCGATTGAGGTCGTACTCATGACGGAATTTTCGAAATTTTTCTTCAAATGTCCATCGATCCTACCTAGTAGATGACGAAAATGAGGTCCGTTCAAAACTGTATATATATATATATATATATATATATATATATCTATATATATATAAAATTGTAACCTCTGTCTGTACATTGATTTTTTTCGCGAAATTTCACGATAACTTTTCGTTTCACATGCCATAGACACCATAACTGCATTTTGTTTCTTTGGTGTCTGTTTGTTTGTTTGTTTGTTTGTTTGTTTGTTTGTTTATTTGTTTGTTTGTTTGTTTGTTACCTTTTCACGCATAAACGGCTGAACCGAATTTTATGAAACTTGGTATGTATATTACTACTAACCCAACTTAGACTTTAGGCTATATTAAAATTCTCTGAGACGAACAGGAGTGGGGGTTATAAGGGAAGCCAGAAATTAAAAATAGCGATATTTCGTTTCCTATTAGTTTTTCGGCAAATATGAACATAACAAAAGTTGTTTATTTTGTTATTTAGAGTAACTTTTGTTATATACACTTTTTTCGTATACCGAATTATAAACGAGATATACGCTAAAACCTATAGCGGAAGTGAACAATTTTATTTGGGACAAAAGATCCAACCGAAATAAATATAACTCGGCATATGTAATAGCACTAACGCTTTCATTATAACAAGCCATACCAACATTTCTAGGGACGGTCAAGAGTGGGGGTTATGAGGGATCCCAGAAATTAAAAATAGCGATATTTCGTTTCCTATTGCTTTTTCAGCAAATATGCACATAACAAAAGTGGTTTATTTTGTTATTTAGAGTAACTTTTGTTATATACACTTTTCTTTTATTGCAAAGTATAAACGAGATATACGCTAAAAACTAAAGCGGGGGCAACTATTTTATTGGGCACTAGCGGTAGAACCGAACTTAACAACACTCGGTATGTAAATTAGCATTAATTCTTCCATGATTATAAGCTATACTAAAAATTTTAGGTTCCAGGGGGAATGGGAGTTATGCGGGAGGCCTGAAATAAAAATTCGCAATATTTCATTGTCTATTTGGTTTTTGATATGCTCAACAAGCACATAACATAAGTTGTTTACGTTTTTAATTAGTGTAAATTTTGTTTTATAATTATTTTTTTTTGTAAAATAAGGTATGAAGCAAGTAATTTGCTTAGAAATATTGATATGCTCAACAATACATTCCAATATGAACTACCCAGGTATCTCACCTGGATAAGTTAATTCAAATCCATGTTAGAATTTTATCCTTAATAATTCAAAACTATGTTATTTTTTAACGCCAGTAACAGTTTGCACCAAATAAGGTATACTGCCCCCACCCTTCTCTAAGTGTATTTAATACATTATTTAATTAAAACGTGAAAAATATTTGAAACAGTTTTAGAATTGTGAAGATAATGTAATATGATTTTTTAATATATTTGAATGTATTAGAGGATAGCTATCCAAAATGCATTGCAGGTTGGCAGCACTGAGGCTATGTAAGTGTCGAGCTACTTCCTTTGTCCTATCAGTTCTGCCGCTTCCCTTCCGACCTCATATTGGTCTATGTTTACATGTTCATTGATGCGTATAGCAATGTATTATTATTCTCAGGAATGTGAATTTCTTTAATTATCATAAATAAATAATTTACTAGAATAAACGCTAGGGAGGTGCACTCAGGTATTTCTGGTATTTATTAACTCTGCTCCGTTAATGTATTATGATATACTTTACTGAAAACCAATATGAATACACAGTTTACAATCGAGACTTATGAAAGAGTGTTTTAATAGAGGCTATGGCGTACCTAAAAATTCACCGTTGGATTTAAAGGGAAAAAACTTAATTGGTTAAGGATCACTTTATAAAAAAAAACTACATACACAGAGGACGGGAAATATAAGAATATTGAGGACAATGAAGTCTTAAATAACAAATAATTTTATTATTAACAAATCCACGGTAACGGGTATACAATCTAAACACTGGGACAGGGAAATAAAAAAAATATTGTGGAAAGTAAAGCCTTGCCAAAAATATCTCACATATCTACATCTTCATTCAGCCTCAAATGAATTCCCGGGCGAAGCCGGGTACCTTTGCTAGTATATATATATATATATATATATAGATATACAGGGTGTCCCCAAACCAAACGGCCAAACTTTAGGGATCGATAGAGGATCGAAAAACTAAAACAAAAAGTACTTTGGCATATGCCTCGTTTTCGAGAAAATCACAAAAAACTAAAAATAGTTGTGCAAAAACTAGTTAAGGCCAATGGAAGAGCGGATTTTATTCCTTGAATGAATTTTAGCAATAAATGTTATTCCAATACAATTACCTATTTAAAGTAGATAACATTATGAACAATAATTGAAGATTAAAACATTTAAAAATTTAGAAAATTAATAAAATAATTAAATATTCTTACTTGGAAAACATAAATGTTTCAGTTTTTATATGGGTCTACCTTAGTGAAAAAAAAACCTGAAGATTTTGAAGGTTTTACCTTCTCTAAAATTACATCGTTAATTTCTAAAGCGTCAACGTAAATGTTGTTCGAAGTGCTGGCCTCTCGCTGCAATACACGCATCACATCGCGTACTCACAGATCGCACTGTATCTAAACATTGTTCTGCGGTGAGCTGGTTGCAAACCATTCTGATGCGCTCGATGAGGTCATCCCTTGTGCGGACGGGCTCTCGGTAGAAATTTTCTTTCACGTATCCCCACACGAAGAAATCTAGTGGCGTGAGGTCCTGAGAACGGGAAGGCCAAGGCACCGGCTCACATCGTCCTATCCAGCGACCTGGGTAGTTGATGTCCAACCAGTCTCGTACGGCCCTTCCGTAATGTGAAGTACAACCATCGAGTTGAAACCAACTCTCAAGCCTTGTTTCCAAAGGGATATCTTCCAAAAGTGCCCGTAAGTCATTCTCCAGGAATAGATGATAACTTTCAGCGTGAAGTCGAGCAGGTAAAAATACGGGACCTATTATGCGATTATAACAAAGACCGACCCACACGTTTACAGAAAACTCATGCTGGTAGTGAAATTCTCTAACAGCGCGGGGATTTTCATGTGCCCAAAGGTGGTAGTTTCTTTGATTGAATATGCCCGCACGTGTAAAAGTCGCTTCGTCCGTCCAGATTACTTTCGAACTTAAGTTTACATCGTTTTGCAATTGTTCTTTGTACCAATTACAAAAAATTTAATCGGCGGGGATAATCAGCGGGTATTAAATTTTGTACCTTTTGTACATGGTAAGCATGCCTGCGGTCAGCCCTTAATGTGCGCCAAATGGTTGTCTTTGGTATGCTTAGAACTGAAGCAGCTCTCCGGACGCTTGTGCCAGGGTTGGTATTGAAGTACCTCAGTATCCTCTCCCTCCGCCTCAGGTCGGCTTCCATCGGAGCCTGCATACGGTTTCCACGACGATTACATCAGAAGGACCCAGTCTCTCGAAGCCTTCTGAAAGTGCTGGTAAAAACACCTCTGTGTGGGGTTTCTCGGTCAGGAAACCGTCTGCGATATTCCCGAACTGCCTGACGTGCATTGCCATCGCAGAATCCGTAGACGTAGACTATTTCCGCGCATTCAGCGTTGGTAAATCTAGCCATATTTGTTGACTTCACTGGACAGTACTAGCAACACCACTAATGTGAGAATGCGAGGCTGGATTCCCCCCAAAAAGGATTAAAATGAGAGTAAACATTTTAATCCTTTTTTTTAAGTTTAAACACTCAACCTAGACGTTTCATTGATAAGGAAATGTGAGAATATTCATGTTTTCTAAATTTACTCCTCGTAAATTAAAAAATTAAGCTTACTCAAAAAGCCAATAGTTTTTTGTAATTTAAATACATTATTAAAAAAAAATACACTTTTTGCACAACTATTTTCAGTTTTTTTGTGATTTTCTCAAAAACGAAGCGAAAACGAGGCATATGCCAGAGGACTTTTTTTTCTTAGTTTTTCGATCCTCTATCGATCCCTGAAGTTTGGCCGTTTGGTTTGGGGACACCCTGTATATATATTTGTCTGTTGCCACTCTAGCGGTCGCTATTTTGGTTTGATCGTTACCAAACTCGATATTTAGTCGTTTTATGTAAAAAGAAAGATCAAGTTCGTTAACTGCTGAAATCGGACCAGTGGGAGAAGGGATTTAGAGGGGAGGAGTTTCGAAATATATCAGTTAGTGTACGTCGCATCGAAAAATTGTATAGAATCAATCTTATTGCAAATTAAATTTACTATAAATATTGTTATATACATTTATTCTCTATCTTGAATATTAACCGAGATATTTGCATTTTTTATAAATCTTGATGAGAGCGAGTTTCCCGCCAAAAGCTAGGACGGGCGTTGCCTTAACTGTTCGTCTCTCGTGAAATTTCTCTTTTGTAAAAATTCACGTGAGAAATCTGCTTAGTTTACGCAGCCCCTGCGTGACGGAATTTTTATTATTCTAGTAGATATGAAGGTAGGATTTTCGTTTGGACAAGCAACAACGTGGTTATAATTCCCTTTTGGAAGTGTAAACATTAATGTTGTGGTTACTTTGTACCTGTGATTGTTGTAGTATATATTACAAAGTAATTAAATTATACTAACCTCCTCACTATTTTGGTGTTAATTCAATTATTACAGTTTTTAATTTATAATTTACTTATCCTGTTCTTGTACGTCAGCGAGCGCTTACTACGAGTAGCATGTGCATACATATTAAAATCTATGTGACCAATCTCTCACGGACGTAGGTTTTTAGCAGATTTCCCTTAAGGGAAATCACCTATTGAGGTTGTTCTCATGACGGAATTTCCGAAATTTTTCTTCAAATGTCCATCGATCCTACCTAGTAGATAACGAAAATGAAGTCCGTTCAAAACTATATATATATAATATATATATATATATATATATATATATATATATATATATATTTATATATATGCTCTAGCGGTCGCAATTGTTGTTTGATCGGTAGCAAACTCGATATTTAGTCGTTTTATGTAAAAAGAAAGATCAAGTTCGTTAACGGGTGAAATCGGACCAGTGGGAGGGGGGGTTTAGAGAGGGGATTTTCGAAAATTCGAAATATCTCCCTTACTATACGTCGGATCGAAAAATTGTGCAGAATCAATCTTATTACAAATTAAATTTAACATAAACATTGTTATATACATTTATTCTCTATCTTGAACATTAACCGAGATATTTCCATTTTTATGAAGTCTGTGGTCGGGTATAGTTCGGATTAGGTCGGCCATTTCCGTGAGTACTCGGCTCAGGCGGAAGCTTCTTCTAACCTTACCTGTCGTTTCTAACCTTACCTTACCTTTGTTACTTTGTGAGATTTATGCAAATACGTTCTGTTCATCCGCCCCCCCCCCTCTTCTTTAGTTCTTGGACTACTAAAATTTGAGTTAAAATTTAAGTTATTAAACTATAAATTATTCTTACAATTCAGAAGTCGTTTCAGTTGGGAATTTATTACAATTAACTGAAAGATTTCTCATTGCCGTTTGTATTTACTCACGGTGGTGTTGTGTTACCAGTATGCAGATTTCTCTATTGTAAAACTTAAATGGGAAATCTGCTTAGTTTACGCAGCCCCTGCGTGACGGACTTTTTTTGTAATCTATAACTCCATTCACACACGCACTTCGAACAAATATATATTATAAAACTGACCTCATTTTCGTCTATCTGATGGATCGGTTACGATCGAACGAAATTCCTAGAAAATTCCATATGACTACAACCTCTATACCTCAAGGAAAATCTTCTATTAAAGGGAATTGAACCCATCTTTTATGCAAATGATAATCTCTGGCTCAGCAGAGCATGACTCGTTACCTGCCTTATTGAGGGGTAATTACAGTCTGAGATAGTTGTAAGTAACAATTAGTTATTGGGAAGAAAAGTTTGAGAACACATGGATATGAGCTCCGAAACTGAAGCCTGGTAACCAGGCAGCGCAGTAAAATGTAGTGCAGAATTACCGGCCTCGAACCTGGGGCTTCTAGTACAGTGTTTGATGGGGTGACATCATCGAACACACCTAAAACCCTTTTAGCAGATTTCCTAAGTATCATCTATTGTACCAGAGAAATCACCTATTGTACTGTATGAAGCAATTTTCGAAAGAATTGCTCAAACGTTCAGCTGTATAATATATAAAAAAGTCCGTCACGCAGGGGCTGCGTAAACTAAGCAGATTTCCCACGTGAAGTTATACAATAGAGAAATCTCCATACAAAAGCCCAACACTTATGGCAAAGGGCCGAACTAGGTTTTGGCGGGAAACTCAAAAATCCGTTATCGGCCCAAATTTAATAAAAATGCAAATATCTCGGTTAATATTCAAGATAGGGAATAAATGTATAGAACAATATTTATAGTAAATTTAATTTGCTATAAGATTGATTTCATACAATTTTTCGATCCGACGCATAATAACGGAGATATTTCGAATTTTTCTAAACCCCCCCTCCCACTGGACCGATTTCAGCAATTAACGAACTTGATCTTCCTTTTTACATAAAACGATTAAATTAAATTTGGTAACGATCAAACAAAAATTGCGACCGCTAGAGCGTTAACAGACAAATATATATATATATATATATAAAAATTTTGAACGGACCTCATTTTCGTTATCTCCTGGGTAGGATCGATGGACATTTGAAGAAATATTTCGAAACTCGCGTCATGAGTACGACCTCAATAGTTGATTTCCCTTAAGGGAAATCTGCTAAAAAATAATGCAAAACATAATATTTATAAAACTATATGCTACGACTGGAATGTAGCTTATCTCGGATCATGGCACCAATTATTTAAAAATCCCGTCACGCAGGGGCTGCGTTAACTAAGCAGATTGCCCACGTGCTGGTATAACACTCGTGTTATCTCATTTCACCACATAATCTCTATTTCTATGTAAATAAAGACGATGAGTAAAAGAGGCGTGGGGTTAGGGTGAGGGGTTACTGAACGGTAAAAACATGAAAGTACAAATAACTCGTTTAATAATTCAGTTACGGAAAAAAATGTGTTTGAACGACAGGCGTAGAACATCAATAGTGCGTTTTTGCGTAGAGTTTGGTTCTATAACATTTTGAGATACATAGGAAAGAAATTTGCAATTTTCAAAGTCCTCCTCTGACCTCCCCCCCCCTCCCACTGGGTCGATTTCAGTCATTAACGAACACGACCTTTAGTTTTGCATAAAATGCTTATATATCGAGTTTCGTTACGATCTAGTAAGAATTGCGAGCGGTATCAGACAACTATATATATTGTTACGTTTATTAAAAAAATAATGAACGTTGATTATTAGAGTACTTTTGGATTGCAAAATTAAACACACAAGTTTAATCACTGCTCAATTTATTTGACAATGCACAACAGACTTGGTAAATTATTCTTAACTATTACTCACAGCTTGCACTGATAACTTCACTTCTTGTTGCACGGTACAATAACTCGCTGTCACTGAAGTTCACAAAAACACGGCACTGCACTGATCTTCGCAAAGAACACGCCACTGCACTATTCCTTACATAAACACGGCACTACACTGTTCTGAACATAAACACGGTACTACACTGTTCTCTACATAAACATGGCACTACTCTGTTCTTTACATAAACACGTCACTACACTGTTCTTTATATAAACATGGCACTACACTGTTCTTTACATAAACACGTCACTACACTGTACTTTACATAAACACGGCACTACACTGTTCTTTACATAAACACGTCACTACACTGTTCTTTATATAAACATGGCACTACAACATAAACACGTCACTACACTTTTCTATCCATAACCAAGCCACTACACTGTTCTTTATATAAACACGTCACTACACTGTTCTTTACATAAACACGGCACTACACTGTTCTTTACATAAACACGTCACTACACTGTTCTTTACATAAACACGGCACTACACTGTTCTTTACATAAACACGTCACTACACTGTTCTTTACATAAACACGGCACTACACTGTTCTTTACATAAACACGGCACTGCACCGATCTTTACATAAACACGGCAGTACACTGTACTTTACATAAACACGGCACTGCACCGATCTTTACATAAACACGGCAGTACACTGTACTTTACATAAACACGGGACTTCACCGTTCTTTACATAAACACGGCACTACACTGTTCTTTACATAAACACGGCACTACACTGTTCTTTACATAAACACGGCACTACACTGTTCTTTACATAAACACGGCACTACACTGTTCTTTACATAAACACGGCACTACACTGTTCTTTACATAAACACGTCACTACACTGTTCTCTACACGGACTGTTCTTTACATAAACATGGCACTACACTGTTCTTTACATAAACACGGCACTTCAATGTTTTTTACACAAACACGGCACTACATTGTTCTTTACATAAACACGGCACTACACTGTTCTCTACATAAACACGGCACTACACTGTTCTTTACATAAACACGTCACTACACTGTTCTTTACATAAACACGGCACTACACTGTTCTTTACATAAACACGGCACTACACTGTTCTTTACATAAACACGGCACTACACTGTTCTTTACATAAACACGGCACTACACTGTTCTTTACATAAACACGGCACTACACTGTTCTTTACATAAACACGGCACTACACTGTTCTTTACATAAACACGTCACTACACTGTTCTTTACATAAACACGTCACTACACTGTTCTCTACATAAACACGTCACTACACTGTTCTTTACATAAACACGTCACTACACTGTTCTTCACATAAAACACTTCACCGCACTACAACTAAAATGCACTGTTTACTAAAGCTCCAGAACAAACTAAACTGTCGGTTTTTTTATTTTTTATTTTTATTTATCTGATACCTCACAAAATCAGTATTCTTTTGTAAGTTTGCAGCCAGGTGACTGCTTGGTGCAAGTAAGATAGGGCCCTTGTACTAATCAAAATTATTTGAAGGGGGTTTTATGAGACTTTTTGGGTGTTACATTTTATTTTTGTGCGTTAGCTGGTGGCGGGTGGAGCACCAGCTGGGTAGTAACTAAACTGTCGGAGCGAGCTGGGCACCTTTTATATACGGCCGGATAAGATCAAAGAGAAAGGCCCAGACTGTCCTAGATCTCAGACGGGTAGTCTGAGAGCATTCTTTGACGCCAATGGTCCTGGTCCTTCCATCAGTCGGTTTCTTGCATCTACTTCGTACTTCTTAAATACGTGATTTACTCTGTGTACTTTTCATGTAGGTAGTTTTCGTAACACGATGTATCCCCCTTAAGGGAAATCGGCTAAAAACGCCCAATATGTGAAAAGCATACGTAACAGAAGTCAGCGACAAACGCCTTTTCAGCCAGTACAAAACAATAGCACTGTAATATTTAAAATTACAAATTTTAGATAGGAAAACATTCAAAATAAAAGTAAAAGTAACTATGTACATAGCAGAAAACCCCCCCCCCCCCCCAAGATATATCTGTTATAATGAGTCGGATCGTAAAATGTTATAGGACCAATCTTGTTAAACTGTCTAAAATGTCCCTTGCACTGATTTCTACCAGATTTATATGCATCCCATTTGTGAAGAATTTGTTTTAGTGTATATTTCTGGTGCGCCCGTGCGGTCTGTGTGTCCGTAGTGTCTACCGCTGCTTTAGCTGTATATCAGGTCACTGTAGGTATGGAGCGTTGACTCCGAAAGTGCACTCTGCATAATTTTAAAAAACAGTACAGGACTTGGCCTTCTTATTGTTCCTTATGAATTTTTCTAGATTGTTTTTCTACCTGCATACTTTTGGGAAGAATAAGAGTTTAGTTTTCTTGAAATTACAAAACCCCAATGCTGAAATGTAAATGTTGCAGTATTGGAAGTTGTAAATGCAGTTGGTAATCGACTGAATGGCTTGCAGTCACAGTTGTTATTAAACCGTAATTATGTTTAATTTCTTTGGACGGAACTATAAATATTTTACGAGTCATCCTGATACACAAGTGAGTCTCATTAGAGACCAAACCTTGCTCATGCCTTCTTTGATACAGGCTTTTTGAATTGGAGCTAATATTTAGTAAAAATAAATAAATAAGAAGAAAAAAATCAATAATGGAAATACATTAATTAAAAAAAAAAATAATAACCATCTCCCGGATTTGGGGTGTGAATGGCAACTGTGCGCAGTCATCACTGCTTCTCCAGTCATGCTACGAAAACACTTCAACAATTTCTGAACACTTACCGCGCGAGAAATACAACACAGCTGATATCAACTCATTGACTTAAATTCAAAACTATGTTAAATTCTTACTTTCTCCCTGAGTAACAACTCCATCAATACAACACTTAAATATCATGCCAGAGAAGGTATTTATTGAAACAATTGCTCAAAGCGAAAACCTCATGAAGGGGTGTTTACAAAATTACTGAACTCGAAAACAAAAAGTAACTCAGAAGTTGAGGAATTGGTGGTTTTTATAAGATTACTAGAAATTAGGGAATGCATTTGATTTTCTATTTGACATTTGCTATAAATAGTGTAATATACAATTTACCCTCTATCTTGAATATTAACCGAGATAATTGCATTTTTATGAATTCTGTGGTCGGGTATAGTTCGGATTAGGTCGGCCATTTTCGTCATTGCTCGGCTCAGGTGGAAGGCTACATCTAACCTTACCTGTCGTTTCTAACCTTACCTTACCTTCCTTACTTTGTGAGATTTATGCAAATACGTTCTGTTCATCCCCCCCCCCTTTCTTTAGTTCTTGGACTACTAAAATTTGAGTTATTAAAATATAAATTATTCTTACAATTCAGAAGCCGTTTCAGTTGGGAATTTATTTTAATTAGCTGAAAGATTTCTCATTACCGTTTGTATTTAATCACTGTGGTATTGTGTTAGCAGTATGCAGATTTCTCTATTGTAAAACTACACATGGGAAATCTGCTTAGTTTACGCAGCCCCTGCGTGACGGACTTTTTTGAACTTTCAGACGCTTCCTGTCGGGAAATTATTAAAATTTACTGATATATTTATTATTACCGTTTGTATTTTTTCAATTAATATTCACGGTGGTGTTGTGTTACAAGTATCTAGATTTATCTATTGTTTAACTTCAGGAGGGAAATCTGCTTAGTTTACGCAGCCTCTGCGTGGCGGACGTTTTTATTTTATAGACCAAATAGATGTAAAACACATAAACACTGAGATTCAGTGTAATTGTTTTTGTATCTACTTCCATCCAATAATAAATGTATTGATGATATCTGTTTTACACTACAGCTACAATAAATTGCGTGCAATCTTAAAACCTACAGCTAGTGTTAATGTATATAACAACAAGGTGGAAAAAAAAAAAACATTATTCAGCTTCTAATGATTTCTCAAGCAACGCCGGGCACTTTAGCCAGTATATTCATATATTTAAAACCGCAAAGTTGTCTTGAATAATTAATTCCTCATCAAGATAAGAATGAGAAAGGAAATGGCATTCAACTCTGCTTCCGGTCCGTTATATTCACGAATTAACATTTTTTTTAATGTTAAAGTTTACATTGTAGTAAATATTTTACTGTTATTTTAGCTACATTTAATATTTTTAACCTGTAATATTATTATTATTTAATAAGGACCAATGTTTGCAACTGTAACTAATTGGGACTGGTTATCTAGAGGTTACCACCCTTTTCTGGCCAGGGTAGGACTAAGCATTTTATTTAATGCGGTTATCACTAAATAAATTCCTGTGTCCCAGGCTGGAGTGGAATTCGCCACTCAAGGTTTACCAAGTGAGATTAAAGCCAACGCTTGAACTCACATGGCTAACCTGAGCCCGAAACCTGTAATTTATTTATATTTTAGAGTGAAACTAAAAAGGTTCTTATATTGCATATAATACACTGTTTAGCAGATTTCCCTTGAAGGGAAGTAGGTATTGAGGTCGTACTCACGAAGCGATTTTCAAAAAAATTCCTCAAATGTCCATTGGTCCTACCAGAACAGGACTGTTTGGATGGATTTGTCTGTTAACCCTCTAGCGGTCACAATATTTCTTTGATTGGTACGAAACTCGATATTTGAACGTTTTATGAATAAAATCAAGTTCGTTAATGTTTGAAATCCATCTACAAGCTCATCGAAAGTTGTACTGAGTTAGTTGGCCGTTAGTATGTAGGTTTTATACGTCAGTTCCCCGTCTTAGGTTGTTTACGTAACCAGGTAAATTTACCTGGACGCAAGCGAATACCACCTTCCGCTCGACAGATCTAAGATCTATGTAAAAAGTCCGTCACGCAGGGGCTGCATAAACTAAGCAGATTTCCCACGTGAAGAATAGAGAAATCTGCTATTTCTGGACTAGCTTTCGGCGGAAAGTCCCGAATATAGCCGACTTCTGCCGACCACACACATAATTCAAATGCAAATATCTCGGTTAATATTCAAGATAGAGAATAAATGTATAGAAAACTATTTATAGTAAATTTACTGGTCAATAAGATTGATTCAATACAAGTTTTCGATCCGACGCATAATAACGGAGATATTTTGAATTTTCAAAAATCCCACCTCTAAACCCCCCCCCCCCTCCCACTTTTCCGATTTCAGCCATTAACGAACTTGATGTTCCTTTGTACATTAAACGATTAAATATGGAGTTGGTAACGATCAAACAAAAATTGCGACCGCTAGAGCGGTAACAGACAATACACAGTTTTGAACGGACCTCATTTTCGTCATCTACTAGGTAGGATCGTTGGACATTTGAAGAAAAATTTCGAAAATTCCGTCTTGAGTACGACCTCAATAGCTGATTTCCCATAAGGGAAATCTGCTAACAGACCTGGACTAAAACGTAATCAACCCACTACGGATAACAGACGCATAAAACCTACTGACAAACGGACTTCTAACTCAGTACAACCTTTGACAGACAATGAAGATGGTGCCATCGCATCTATAGCACAATGCCAGCTGTACTCGAACATCAGCCAGTGACGAAGGTCTTCACACATAGGTATACAACACAATCCTTAGTCCCACCCTGGCTATAAAAGGCTGGTAACCTGTAGATAATCAGTCTCAATTAGCTGAAGTTGAACAAAGTGGACGTTAATAAATAACAATTCATTTAAAGAATTTCTACATTATTGATTTAGGGGACGACAGATACAAATCACGAACATTTGGAGAAGTGCATATTCATTGCTTTTTGTTACAATTTTGAAATATAAAGTACAATTATTTTTTAATAATGAATATAGTTTTTCATGAAACGTTTATCGGTTTATTAACGATACGATAAACATTTCGGTAACAGAAGAGTATTTACTGACTGAAAATTGAACTGGCCTCATTTTAGTACATTCCCCACAAAGGAAACCAGCTATTGACGTCCTACTCATAACGCGATTTTCGAAAAATGTCCTCAAATATCCATTGATCCTACGCCGGAGATGACGTAAATTAGGTCCGTTTATAACTGTGTGTCTGTATATATATATATATATATATATATGTATGTATGTATGTATGTATGTATGTATGTATGTATGTATTTATAATTGTGTACTAACGTTCTAGCGGTCGCAATTTTTTTTCGATCGTTCCGATACTCAATATTTAAACGTATAATGTAAAAGTGAACATCATGTTCGTTAACTGTTAAAATCGGTCCAGTGGGAGGGGGGGGGTGTTTAAAGGGGCGAGAATTTCGTAAATTCTTAATATCTTTGTTATTATGCGTCCGATCGTAAAACAGTACTGAACCAATCTAATTGAAAATATAACGTCCTATAAATGTTTTTATGTACATTTTTTCACTATCTTGATTATTAACCGAGATTTTTGCATTTTGTAGTTTTTGGTCTTCAGTAAACCCCCACTCCTACTCATGTCATATTAAGAATAAGCTGTTATATTATGAAGTGCTTTATTTGAGTTCTAAATTCCAAATATTGTCCACATTGAAATTTTAAGTTTTGAGATAAATGCAAACACGTGACGTACGTGGGAAATCTGCTTAGTTAAAGCAGCCCCTGCGTGGCGGACTTTTTATCATCTGCTGGGTAGGACTGATGAACATTTGAAGACATTTTTCGAAATTCCCTTCATGAGTACATACTCAACAGGTGATTTCCCCAATGGGAAATCTGCTAAAACCTCACTCGCTCCATAGAGCTAAAATCGGCAAAGGATTTCCTTAGTGTAGAATCCTGACCTTGGCGTCTTGAGAGAGAGAGAGAGAGAGAGAGGCAGTGACATCATCGGTGGGAGATGGAGGGCCGGCCTTGTTGTGCTAGGCTCAGTCGTCGACATGTATCGCCGGGGGCTGCATCTACTCCTTCTGGCGGCAGTTGTGCTCCCATCTTTAGCCAACGTCAACTCCCAACACTCCCGGGTCAAGAGGATCGTCGGGGGCAACCCTGCTCAGGTAAACCATATTAGAGCATTTATAGTGGGATTTTAGCACACTTCCCCTCGGTTTTGGGCATTAGCTATTGAGGTTATACTCATGCCGTGACTTTCGAAACATTTCCTGAAATGTCCATCGAACCTACGTAGGAGATGACGAAAATGAGATCCGTTTAAAACTATATATATATTACAGACATTAAAGAGTATTTAGGACAAACATTAACATCAACAGACTATTACTTGACACAATTATTAACAGGACACGGAACAACAAAGTCTTACTTTAATCGTTTTGGCCTAACATCAACTAAATTGTACCAGTGACTTTACTACTGATCAGGATTACAGTACTTGCACTATGACTCCAGACTACTAAGAACAAACAAACCAAAGAATTTAAAACGGAAGTATAACGCCGAAAAGATAATTGGCCAGCTGAAGAAAAACTTGTTTAATAAACAATTAAAAAAAAATTGCTGAAGAAATGTATAACTGCCTGAATTATTTAAAAGAAAGTCTGTCACGCAGGGGCAGCGTAAACTAAGCAGATTTCCCACTTGAAGTTTTACTCTCATCCGTTATCCGCCCCGATTTCATAAAAATGCAAATATCTCTGTTATTATTCAAGAGAGAGAATAACTGTATATAATAATATTTATAGTAAATTTAATTTGCAATAAGATTGATTCTATACAATGTTTCGATCTAATGTATAGCAAGGGAAATATTTCGAATTTTAGAAAATCCTCCCCTCTAAACTCCCCCTACCACTGGTCCGATTTCAGCCATTAACGAACTTGATCTTTCTTTTTAAATAAAACTACTAAATATCGAGTTTGGTAACGATCAAACAAAAAAGTCCGTCACGCAGGGGCTGCGTAAACTAAGCAGATTTCCCACGTGAAGTTTTACAATAGAGAAATCTGCCTAATAACAACTGTAGTAGTAAGAAACCTCTTAACCTAAAACATTATTTAGGGCGTAATAACCCAGTAGTTTCTAGCCCCAAAAAACAGTTAACCTAACCTCTAAACCTATTCACGAGGGACGATAGTTATGGAAACGGCCGCCAGAGCTCTCGGCGGAAAGTCCGAACAGCCTACTGGTGACCACACGCAGAATACAAATGCAAATATCTCGGTTAATATTCAAGATAGAGAAAAGATGTATATAACAATATTTATAGTAAATTTAATTTGCAATGAGATTAATTCTGTACAATTATTCGGTCCGACGTATAGTAACGGAGATATTTCGAATTTTCGAAAATCCTCCCCTCTAAACCCCCCTCCCACTGGTCCGATTTCAGCCGTTAACGAACTTGATCTTTCTTTTTACATAAAACGACTAAATATCGAGTTTGGTAACGATCAAACAAAAATTGCGACCGCTAAAGCGGTAACAGACAAATATATATATATATATATATATATATATATATATATATATATATATATATATATATATATATATATAGAGTTTTGAACGGACCTCATTTTCGTCATCTCGTGGGTAGGATCGATGGACATTTGAAGAAAAATTTCGAAAATTCCGTCATGAGTACAACCTCAATAGCTGATTTCCCTTTAGGGAAATCTGCTAAAACTGAAATGCAGTTAATTTAATTATTTAATTCATCATTGAAGCCTAAATTTGTTTTTTTTTTCCCCCATTCTGCTGTAAATAATTTTATTTTATTAATTGTTAAAAAAAATATTATTATGTATCAATCACACGTTATGTACAAATAGATGTCCGGCAAATAAACTCCCTTCCTGTAGAGCTACTTCACGAAGAAAATAAAGAAAATTATATATATATATATATATTAAAAAATAATAAACGTTGATTATTAGACTTCTTTTGGATTGAAAAATTAAATGCACAATCTTTAGCGTTATTATCACCGCACAATTAATTTGACGACGCACGACACACTTAATTATTCTTCCCTACCAGTCGCAATATTGCACTCTTAACTTCACGTTCTTGTTACATAGCACAATAGCTCAAGACGACACGGGCTGCGTAATGTAAGCAGATTTCCCATTGGCTGATGTAACATATTTTTGTTCTGATCTCTATTTCTAAGAAGATACACTATGTGTAGAATTGGGGGTTGCTTAAGTCTGAATTAAAAAAAAAGTACGACTAAGTCGCTTAATATTTAAGCTACAAAAACATATATAAACAACAATTGTGAAGCATCAGCAGTTTCACACCATATTCCCCGTGTCTATGTTAACAACAGATGAGCAGAGAAGGAGAGGGAGGGCGTGGGGGTTACTGAAGGCTGAAAAAGTATGAATAACTAAAATTCTTGAAAAACAAAACAAAAACTTTTTAAGATTAAATAACTTAATACAATTGAAAATTAACGTTAATTTTTTATATAAACCAATAATATTTATTGAAACGTTCGAATATCGATAACCACAATCAGTCCGGATTGATTTAAATTTTATCTGAAACACAAATTTTGATAAATCAATAGACAAATTTGACTAATTATTTAAAAAAAAAAAAATAATAAAAAAAAAAAAAAAATAAATAAAAATAAAAAAAAAATGTGGTTCGATTAGAAACCGATAAATACCATTCTTAAGAACACAAATAGAAGAATAGATTAGTGACAGGGGTGAGTTGGAGTTACCTCTGCACCGAGAGTGTTAATTGATAATTGAGTGTTAAGGTCAGCTGTGAGGTTGTATATGAAACCATACTAAAAATAGTCTTGGGCCTAATATTGAACCTTGGGGAATGCCGCAAGTAAATTGCCTTTCATTCCGAAACAATTTTACGTCCATTAATATCTACTTATTATTTACGATTACATAAATTAAAGTTCATGAGAAATTCCACTAATTAATTATGTTTTAGCTTATCCAATAGTCGACAGCCTTAGTAAAATCATCAAATATTTTCCTTGAAGGCAGATTTCTAAAATGAATTATATACTTTAGGAAATAGGATGTTTTCGAAGTAATAGATATTTTTTTTTGCAGAATCCGTAATCCTCGGGAACTATGATTATGCTTTCTAAAATATTACATTAATTGATTAAGGATAGTTAAGTTGAAGGTTTTAGCATTGAGGTTGTATTAATGACAAATATAGAAACATTAACTCAAATGTCCAACGATCCTACGTAACAGAAGTCGAAAATGATGTCAAAATTATACCTGTATGTCTATTTAACCTGTATATGTTACAGCTCAATTGGTCGCAATTTTTGTTTGATCGCTACCAAACTCGATATTTCTACGTTTTATTGGGGAATTAAAAAAAATCCGTCACGCAGGGGCTGCGTAAATTAAGCAGATTTCCCACGTGAAGTTTTACAATAGAGAAATCTGCCTAACAACAACGGCAGTAGTGAGGAATCTCTAAACCTATAAACGACGGACGAATAGTTACGGCGACGGCCGCCAGAGCTCGCATAGCCAAGTCCTGCCGACCGCACACACAACACAAATGCAAATATCTCGGTTAATATTCAAGATACAGAATAAATGTATAGAACAATATTTATAGTAAATTTAATTTGCAATAAGATTTATTCTATACAATTATTCGATCCAACGTATATTAACGGAGATATTTCGAATTTTCAAATATCCCCCTATAAACCCCCCCCCCTCCCACTGGTCCGATTTCAACCATTAACGAACTTGATCTTTCTTTTTACATAAAACGATTAAATATGAAGTTTAGTAACGATCAAACAAAAATTGCGACCGCTAGAGCGTTAACAGACAAATATATATATATTTATATATAATTTTGAACGGACCTCATTTTCGTCATCTCCTGGGTAGGATCGATGGACATTTGAAGAAATTTTTGATGGACATTTGAAGGGAAATCTGCTAAAATCAATGGTTGAAATCAGTTCATCAATGGTTTAACGAGATTGGTTCTTTAACACTTTTCGATACTGCTCATAATATATATTCAGTTATATTTTTCATTTTTAGCAGATTTCCCTTAAGGGAAATCAGCTATTGAGATCGTACTCATGACACGATTTTCGAAACATTTCTTCAAATGTCCATCGATGCAACCCAGGAGATGACGAAAATGAAGCCCGTTCAAAATGATTATATATATATATATATATATATATATATATATATATATATATATATATGGCTGTTAAACGCTCTAGCGGTCGCAATTTTTGTTTGATCGTTACGAAACTCGATATTTAACCGTTTTATGAAAAAGACAGATCAAGTTCGTTAATGGCTGAAATCGGACAAGAGGGAGGGGTGGTTTAGAGGGGGATTTTCGAAAATTCGAAATATCTCCGTTATTATGCATCAAAAATTGTATAGAACCTATCTTATTGCAAATTAAATTTACTATAAATATTGTTATATAAAATTATTCTTTATCTTGAATATTACCGGAGATATTTGCATTTTTATGAAGTCTGTGAGGCAAGTGGTCGGGTATAGTTAAATAAATATTTTAGAGATTTTCCTTAATGGAAATCAGCTATTGAGGTTGTACTCATGGCAAGATTACTGCAATTTTTCATCGACCCTACCTAGGAGATGATGAAAATGAGGCCAGTTTAATATTAAACACGTACACACACACACACACACACACACACACACACACATAAACACACCCTCTTGTGTGTGCTCACAATACAACGTAATTTTATTTTTATCATTACCAAACTCGATATTTAAAAGTTTAATGTAAAAGTAAATATCAAGAACGTTAATGACTGAAAGTGCACCAGTGTGACAGGGGTTTAGAGGGTGAGAATTTAGAAAATACTTAATATCTCCGTTATTATGCGTCGGATCGAAATACTGTATAGAACCAATCTTATTGCAAATGTAATGTTCTATAAATGTTGTTATGTACATTTTTCATCTATGTTCAATTTTAACGGGGATATTGACACCTTTTAGTCTTCAGCTTTCAGTAAAATCCCCACTCCAACCAATGTCATATTAACATTAGCCATATCATCAAACATCTTACTCCGACGATGAATACAAAACACTCTTTTCTACAGTTAGTGTGATGACGTTATCAATTATGATTTATTTCATTGATCTCCCACTTCTACTTCTAATCGGATTTTTGTCGAAATAGAGAATATAAAGTGAGATGAGATCAGTAGTGTATCATTCCAACTTGTGGGAAATCTACTTACTTTACGCAGGCTTGCGTATCTGACTTTTTATAAAATTCATCAATTTAAGTAATTACATACAATAAATTTATTTAGTTAACAATCTTAAAACACTCTAAATGAAAGATATTTTTAGCAGATTTCTCTTAAGTTTCACTTCTTCTCAAACAAAGAATATTATTTAATAGATTTAATGTTGTACGGCAGAGCGTTGATGAGTATACTTACACTTCTCTTGAAGTATTTATGTTTGTGGTTTTGGGTTTGAAGCATATTCGTGTATCCTGTTTTATGATTATGTGTTGTACAATTTTTGTAAAATAAGTTCATGCTTTGTCCCATGAATAATATTGTTTGGTACATATATGAGGGTAAAATTCATTATTTTTGACTCCTTAAAAAGTTGACTACAGGAGTCTCTCGTTTTCCTTTTGTATATAAACGTACATTCTTATCTATAGGAC
The DNA here is from genome assembly GCA_019009955.1 of Riptortus pedestris. Lineage (NCBI taxonomy): Eukaryota > Metazoa > Arthropoda > Insecta > Hemiptera > Alydidae > Riptortus > Riptortus pedestris. The sequence goes on from CM032228.1 coordinate 19,650,592, forward strand.
ACAATCATGTAAAACTTGTCACGCGGAAAAACACCATTGGAATGGACTTAAGTAACTACACAAGACTTATGTAAAGTAACATAGACAGAAATACTTAGCATATAGCAAGGTCACTGACTGAACGCGACTAGTAAGCTAAGAGAAGTTAAATATTCAGTGAATCTGTGGTTTTACGAACTTAAAACAAGACGAGATGAAGTCAAACCGATTGGTAGATGTTGTATATTCTGGCTGACTGCAAACAATGCCATTACTTTTAGATACCACACGACTTTCATGAACGACTGGAAATGGGAAGCCCATAGATGGGAAATATGGTATGGCAAACAGGTGGAGGACAAAATGGCCACACTTCTACAGCACTTATTAAAGGAAAACAAGTGTAGCCATTTTTTTCCTTTACCTGCAATATAACTCACTTCCACCTGCCAGAATACAAACTTAGAATACTCTCAAACATTTTAAAACTATATCCTCTTATTCAAAAATGTAATCAAATGATATCATATTTTTAATATGAAGAAAGCATATGACTCTTGTTTGGAGAAGGCTCATTCTCTCTCAGTTGATCGAATGGGGTGCCCATGGAAACATTATAAGGTTCCTGGTTAACTATTTGTCTGAACGATTTTTCAGAGTGAGGGTAGGTACTGCTTTATCAGACGCCCTTCTGCAGGAGAATGGAGTGCCTCGGGGAGGTGTGCTGAGCACAACCTTGTTCAACATAGCCACAATTTCTGTCATAAAGTATATCCCCCTATATATTGATGACCTTATATTATATATCAATTACTCCATCATTAAAACTCGCACAAAACATACAGAACTCTTTAAACGTACTTCAAAAATTGTTTTCTGTAACAGGGTTTAAGTTATCGATCGAAAAAGCCAAGTCTACAACACTTTTATAAATAAGACAGACAATCTCACATTTTTATGTCTTAAATTTGACATTGTGTACCCACGTCGAGGAGTGGCTACAATGTGGAAGGCACCTAGCCGCGAGGCCTTAATCCTTCCACACCAATCCAACTACCTCGTGGTCACTGAGGACTCGCTACGGTGGTCAAGAAGCAAGTCCTATGGAAGGGACGGTCCCCTACTACCCAGCTCCCACACGAGAGAAGAACTCCAGTACATGTACCAGTTTTCCTGGCCTGTACGTCCTCGTGCTTTGAACACACGACCACTACGTCTGCGACCGGCAGTGAAGGCAAGCCCCCACTCCGGACACCACCCAGCCCGTAGTTCACATTGAGTAGGCAGACCCTACCCCATTAAGGCAGGAGTGATCCCCTGCCCGGAACAGCAAAGCCGACTAAGGACCTACTGTTCCTACGGTTCCCCTACCCAGCAGCTACACAGCGGGGGCTTACTGCTGCCACTGGGAAGGGCCGGCCCCGTGCCGGAGGCTTACATTTGACAGAAAACTCACATGGTTTCCCCATTTAAAAGGCCTCGTTAGAAAAGCTTGGTCTTATTAAGGGTACGTAGTAATTCAACATGGGAAGCTGACATGTTCTATGCTAAATGTTTATCGTGCTTATACCAGGTCATTGCTGGATTATGGCTGTATAGCATATTCATCAGCCAGTCCAAATACACTTAAAATGTTAGACACAATACACAACACAGGACTGAGGATAGCAACTGGAGCCTTCAGATCGAGCCCAGTAGATAGCCTCTGTGTCGAAGCGGGAGAACCTCCATTGGAATATAGGAGGCGAATCATCTGCGTAAAGTGTCTTTCAAATTTTAAATAACATACATTTTAACAAATATATAGAAAAACACAGTGATCATAAACCTCTAGTCATACGCACTTCAGAAAGTACTATTGATTCGAACATATTGCAAACTCAAGTACACTATAACAAAAACATAGCACTCCCTCCATGGAGAATAAATAACTTATGCATTAATTTAACTATAACAAAATTTAATAAAAGAAGTGAACATGCAAAATTAGCTACTCAGAAACTTGACTTAGACACAAATGAACAAACAATAGACGATTTAGTACATTCTGCAATAACTAACGTACTACAAGATTAAGGGTGGGGGGGGGTGTCTTCTAATAGACAATCAACTACGACAAATTAAATCGTTAGTATTTACATGGACAAATAAATTGTAACATATTCGTGGAGGGAGGAAGTAATTTTAATAAGGTTCCGAATTGGTCACTCCTTCCTTTCTCATAGCAATTTAATGGAAAAAAGAGAAGCCGCCCAAAATTTCATGTATGCAATTTTACTCTTACAATAAAACACATACTGACAGACTGCAAGAGACGAGATCATTTACAGATACCCCACGACCTACATGACTTACTCACTGAAGGTAGCCCATACATACCCACTATACTACAACATCTAAAAGACATTAACATATACAAACAAATTTAAATATACAACATTTACAATTAATACTTGCGTTTTAAAATAGATTTTATAATTTCCTTATAGATGTGCGAGCTGTGTGTGTGTGTGCGTGTGTGTTTGTATATATATATATGAGTGTACACTTACTCGAGTGTCTATTATAAAGATGCCAAGTTTAATGAAAATATCCACCTGTTACAGTTCACATTTTATCTAAACCTTTATTATTTTATTCAATTTCGATACCTATTTCATTTTAATTATTTCTCTATTTATTTATTCATTATTTAAATATTTTTATTTTCTATTGCTGGATGTGACTCTAAGTTTCGATTTTCAGTTTTGAACCTAGTTTTGAATTTTGTCTTCATGTTTGTCCCCTAGTTACGTATTTTGTTGTTTGTTGTGTTCCATTTTTGTTTTTTAGAGTTCCATATCCGTTTTCATATTCCATTTCCGGTTTTGTTTTCAATTTCAGTTTTTGTGTACCATTTCTGTTTTTGTATTTCCAGTTTCTTTTTCTTTTCTTTTTTTTAGTTTTTTTTTTTTTTTTTTTTTTTTTTAATTTATGAAGCTTTTGATCTAAGTAAAATCGCCACAGCTGCGAAGCTCCAATAAATAAGTAAATAAACATCTTATTATTAAAATAACATGAGTAGGAACGGGGGTTAACAAATACCTGGAAATTGAAAAATACAAATATCTCGGTTAATAATCAAGTTAGTGAAAAATGTACAATATTTATAGACAGCTACATTTGCATTATGATTGGTTCTATAAAATTTCTCAATCCAACGCAAAACGGAGATATTTGGAATTTTTGGAAATTCCCCCTCTAAAACTCCCCCCCCCTCGCTTACTGGTCGGATTTCAGCCGTTAATGCATTTGATCTTTATTTTAACATTATACGTTTATATGTCGAATTTGGTAAAAATGAAACAGACATTTCGACCGCTAGATTGACAACAAACAAATATATACATGTACAGATCTCATTTTCGCAAGGTTGCTGGACATTTGAAGAAATATTTCGAAAATTACGCCATGAATGGGTTAAGAGAAACCTGCCCCAGCTACCATAATCATGAGCTAATCCCCTTTTCCCCGAAGGGACTAACCTTCCATGAGACGGCCTTGATGGACTATTTCTATCGATAATTATCAGAACCCTGCTATCAATGTTATCTGCCAATCTTCTTCCCATTTATATTCGTTGTTGTCTCTTTTCTCCACTGGCCGTTAAATATTACATACAAAGTCTGCCGCAAAACACCTGTGTAATGTAAGATTATTTACCATCTCCTGGAATGACAGACCTTACATCACCTTCAGTAACTCCCTGCTTATAGTCATAGTACTTTAACAATAAGGGAATATATATATATAATTTAAAAAGTAGGAACATTTTGTGAGGGGTGGGGGTGAAAACGCTGTGGAGATGTGCCCAATTATTTCAGGTATTTATTAAAACTCCTCCCTTAATATGTTACACTTTACGGAACATACTATGTACCATTATTAATAAAAGTCCTTCACTCAGGGGCTGCGTAAACTAAGCACATTTCCCACGTGAAGTTTTACAATAGAGAAATCTGCATACTGGTAACACAATACCACCGTGATTAGATAATGAGAAATCTTTCAGTTAAAGAATAATTTATATTTTAATAACTCAAATTTTAGTAGTCCAAGAACTAAAGAAGAAGGGGTGGATGAACGTATTTGCATAAATCTCACAAAGTAAGGAAGGTAAGGTTAGAAACGACAGGTAAGGTTAGAAGAAGCTTCCACCTGACCCGAGAATTTACGAAAATGGCCGACGTAACTATACCCGACCACTTGTCTCACAGACTTCATAAAAATGCAAATATCTCCGTTAATATTCAAGATAGAGAATAAATGTATATAACAATATTTATAGTACATTTAATTTGCAATAAGATTGGTTCTATACAGTACTTCGATCCGACGCATAATAACGGAGATATTAAGTATTTTCGAAATTCTCACCCTCTAAACCCCTGTCACACTGGTGCACTTTCAGTCATTAACGTTCTTGATATTTACTTTTACATTAAACTTTTAAATATCGAGTTTGGTAATGATAAAAATAAAATTACGTTGTATTGTGAGCACACACAAGAGGGTGTGTTTATGTGTGTGTGTGTGTGTGTGTGTGTGTGTGTGTGTACGTGTTTAATATTAAACTGGCCTCATTTTCATCATCTCCTAGGTAGGGTCGTGGAAAAATTGCAGTAATCTTGCCATGAGTACAAGTTTAATAGCTGATTTCCATTAAGGAAAATCTCTACAACATTTAGAGTAAATCACCCAAATTTATTTGAAGGTCTACTGAAATACATATTAATGTATGCCGTATTTCCTAATTAACCAAAGGAAAAATCTGCTTTAATGTATTACCTTACCTTAGAAGTAAATGTAAAAATAACTCCACCAAACTATTAAAATCATAGAGCTGACCTTTAGAAATATTGAAAATAAACAAAAGTTTAGAACATGAATTATCTAATTTATCACATTATCTGTTTTAGAAGGCTGATATTCACACCAATAGGTCACTGATAATTGATCAAGGATCATTTTTGATAAGTTGTCATAAACTTGTTTCAAATATTCTTTTTCGTTTTATTACTTCTTGTTTTATATTTTTTTAACAAGTTTCAAACACTCGGAGAGTTATTAGCTTTTCGTACTTATTAAGTACATATTAGGATGTATTGTTTGTGTTTCTTAAAACTATATTGACTTTATACTGGGTTTAATTACCAACACAATACCTAACCACCCCGAAAACAATTCGATACTTTTTAAATTAACAACCAAATTTGATAACAGGGGAGACAGAGTTATACCTGTAGATTTCAACGGACTTTATTTACCAGATTTTCCTTAAGGGAAATCAGCTATTGATGTCGTACTTATGACGCATTTTTCGAAAAATTTCTTCAAATGTCCATCGATCTTACCCAGGAGATGACGAAAATGAGGTCCGTTCAAAATTATATATATATTTATTTATTTGTCTTTTAACGCTCCAGCGGTCGCAATTTTAGTTTGATCGTTACCAAACTCGGGATTTTATAGTTTTATGTACAAAGAAAGATTGAGTTCGGATTTTCGATAATTCGAAATATCTCCGTTACTATACGTCGGATCGAAAAATCGTATTTAACCAATCTTATTGAAAATTAAATTTATTATAAATTTTGTTATATAAATTTATTATCTATCTTGAATATTAATCGAGATATACGCATTTTTTTTAATTGTCGGCCTCCAGCAAACCCTCTACTTCTACTCACGTTACATAAACAATACTCCGTTATTTAATAAACCACATTATTCGAAGCATAAATACCAGATATTGCTTTCAAGAGACTTTTATTATAAGAGATATATGCAAATATGTTCTGGTGACCCCACCAGCCCTTAAGTCTTAAGCTCTTGGAGTAATAAAATTTGATAGCTGAGATAAAAATTATTAGGATTCATTATAAATTACAGTATTAGATATAGTTAATAGTTTTCAATAAAATTAATATGTTATATTCTGTTATATTTTAGTAATTGTTTTTCTTTCCGGTAAGAGGTTGGACCTGATTATTTAAATTTCAGACGCTTTCCGTCTGGAGGTTTCTTATTATCATTTGTATTTATTCGCTTAATATTGAAGGTGCTGTTTTGTTACCAGTACGTAGATTTATCCATTGATAAACTTCACGAGGGAAATCTGCTTACCTATTTTACGCAGCCGCTGCGTGACGTACTTTTCCGTCATCTCGTGGATAGGTTCGACGCACATTTGAAGATATTTTTCGAAAATCGCATCATGAGTAATTCCTCCTCACTAGGCGATTTCCATCGAGAAAAAATCGCTAAAATAATAAGCGAACTTTGCTAATAACGCAGAGCGTCGACATGTGGAGAATATTTTAGTTAGAATAATTTCATTTAGTTTCTGTAGGGTAGTTTACAGGTTTGGCAACGTTATGGAATTAACAAGTTATAAGATTTCCACTCACCTTGGGCATTTGATGGTGAGAAGAGAAGATGGGATTCTACGAACAATTACCGTAAATAGCGATAGTGCGGACTTCTTAACAAATAACACTGAGAAAAAAATTTATTATCAGATTGCCTTCACGAGAAATATTTAATCAGTTTATTCTCGTATTTGATGATAATCATGGTCTCTTGAAAAGAATATTTGTTATTTAATCTTGAACAAAGAAGTTCATGATATAACGGCTTATTGTTAATATTACTTGAATAGTAGAGTGGGTGTTTACTTAAGGCAAAAATATTCAAGATGAAAAAAAAAATTCCGTCACGCAGGGGCTGCGTAAACTAAGCAGATTTCCCACATGAAGTTTTACAATAGAGAAATTTCACGAGAGCCGAACCAGTCAAAGAAACGGTCGAACTAGCTTTTGGCGGGAAAGTAACTCTCGTCCCGTTAGGCTCCGAGATTAAATTAAAAAAACAATTCAATCTCAAAAAACAACAAGAACACAAAAGTATGGATCTTAACCGTTAATGATAGCATGCGCTCAGAACACTTATTTTATATCACCAACACTAAATAGTACCCTTACAGAATATCCATTAATTGTCTAAAGACATAATACTGCTGTGAATATTAAGTAAACAAAATAAAAGGGCAAGACAAATGGTAAGAACCTTCCTGATAGCAATACAGCCTGAGTTCTATAACAGATCAGGTTAGCCAGCTTCTTTACAGGAAATAAAAGCAATTACGGAAATATATTTGAGAATATAACTTTAATAAATTTTATTCATATAACTATTTTACAATTATATCTAGTACTGTAATTAAATAATAGAACGTAACCCTACAACCGTAAATAACGAGCAGGATTGTAAACAAACAGGTTAGCCAACCTTGTAGCGCAAGTTATCCAGATAGATAGACCGGAAAAACAAACAATAAAATAAACATATCTCAGAATATAAACTATTACGTTTTTATATTGGAAACTATTTATTATAGTTAGTGGAAGTAATTTGAAATGAATCAAAATAATTTCTATCTCAATCACTCAGATTTATTGTAGTCCAAGAAAAAAAAAGGAGGGGGGGGGGGGTTCAAACAGAACGTATTTTGTTTGTACTCTCGTAAAATAAAGCTTTGTATTGGAAAACAATATTTTGTATTTAACCTAATAATGAGGTGGTTCTTAAGATATCAGCTTAGTATTAATATGTCCCTAGTAGGAGTAGGGGTTTACTGAAAGCGAAAATCATTACAAAAAATAGAAATATCTCGGTTTCATACTCATTATAACATACGGAAAATAATTATAGAAACAATATTTATAGTAAATGTAATTTGCAATAAGGTTGATTCTATACAAAATTTTTCTAGATCCGACGTATAGTAACGGAGATATTTCGATTTTATCGAAAATCCTCCACTCTAAACCCCCCCTCCGCACTGGTTCTCCGATTTCAGCCGTTAACGAACTTGATCTTTTATTTTTTACATAAAACGACTATCAAATTTCGTTAGTTTCGTAACGATCAAAACAAAAATTGCGAACCGTTAGAGCGGTAACAGACAAATATATATTAATATATATATATATATATAAATATATATATATATATATATATATATATATATATATATATATATATACAGTTTTGAACGGACCCTCATTTATCGTCATCTACTAAGTAGGATCGATGGACATTTGAAGAAAAATGTCGAAAATTCCGTCATGAGTACAACCTCAATAGCTGATTTCCCTGAAGGGAAATCTGCTAAGAGAAATAAAAAACTATATAAGAGCATTTGTAAGACATTCAAGTTTCAATTCGATTGGTTCTGTACAATTTGTTGACCTTTTGAATTTTGGGAATTCTCTCCCTCTAAACCCCCTTCCTTCCAGTCCCATTTCAGCTATTAACAACCTTGATAGAAAAAATTCCGTCACGCAAGGGATGCGTAAACTAAGCAGATTTCCCACTTGAAGTTTTACAATAGAGAAATTTCAGAATAGAGAGCCGAACAGTTAAGGAAACGGCCGAACTAGCTCTTGACGGAAACTCACGACTAGACCCGAAGTTAGCCGATCTCATCTCAGAAGCTGAAAACGGAAAAATGCAAATATCTCGGTTAATATTCAAGTTTGAGAATAAATTTATATAACAATATTTATAGTAAATGTAATTTTCAATACGATCGATTCAATATAATTTTTCAATCCGACTTATAGAAAAAGTTGATATTTCGAATTTTCGAAAATCCTGCCCTGTAAACCCCCCCCCCCGTTCGAATTCAGCCATTAACGAACTTGATCTTTATTTTTACATAAAACGTTTAAATATCGAGTTTGGTAACGATCAAACGGAAATTGAGACCGCTAAAGCGTAAACAGACGTATATATATAAAATTGTAACCTGTCTGTACATTGATTTTTTTCGCGAAATTTCACGATAACTTTTCGTTTCACATGTCACATGTAGACACCATAACTGCATTTTGTTTCTTTGGTGTCTGTTTGTTTGTTTATTTGTTTTGTTCTACTAACCCAACTTAGACTTTAGGCTATGTTAATATGACGACCAGGAATGGGGGTTATAAGGGAGGACTGAAATTAAAAATATCGATATTTCGTTCCCTATTTCATTTTCGGCAATTATGCACATAAAAAACGTTGTTTATTTTGTTATTTAAAGTAACTTTTGTTATATACACTTTTGTCGTATACCTAAGTATAAATGAGTTATACGTTAAAAACTACTGCGGAAGTCAACAATTTTATTTGGCACAAAAAAACTCAACCGAACGAAACCAAACTCGGTATGTGAGTTAGCACTAACGCTTTCCTTATAATAAGCCATACTAACATTTCTAAGGACGGGCTGGAGTGGGGGTTATAAGGGAGGCCTGAAATTAAAAATAGTGATATTTCGTTTCCTATTGGGGTTTCGGCAAATATGCATATAACAAAAGTTGTTTATTTTGTTATTTAGAGAAACTTTTGTTTTTTAACAATATCGTCGTATACCGATAAGTATAAAGAGGCGTTATACGCTAAAAATTATAGCGGGATTCATACAATTTATATTTTGGCACAAAAGACTCAACCGAACTAAAATTTAAACTCATCGGAATATTAGTACTAACGCCCATCCTTATAATAAACCATACTACACAATTCTAGGGACGGGCAGGAGTGGGGTTAAAAAGGGAGGCCTGAAATTAATCAAATTTTTACTTATTAACAAATCCACAGAAACGACGGGTATAATCCCTAAACACTGGGAATGGTAAATGGTCAAAAGTTATTGTGCAAAGTAAAAGCCTTTACACAAAAAAATATCATCACTATCCAGCCTCAAATAAATCCCCGGGTGAAAGCCGGGTAATCTGAGCTAGTATATATAAATCTATAAATATATAGAAATATATATATATTCTTATATTAAAATTAATAATATATATATATATATAAAATTGTAACCTCTGTCTGTACATTGATTTTTTTCGCGAAATTTCACGATAACTTTTCGTTTCACATGTCATAGACACCATATCTGCATTTTGTTTCTTTCGTGTATGTTTGTTTGTTTGTTTGTTTGTTACCTTTTCACGCATAAACGGCTGAACCAAATTTTATGAAACTTGGTATGTATATTACTACTAACCCAACTTAGACTTTAGGCTATATTAATTTTCTCTGAGACGAACAGGAGTGGGGGTTATAAGGGAAGCCTGAAATTAAAAATAGCGATATTTCGTTTTCTATTGGTTTTTCCGCAAATATAAACAAAACAAAAGTTGTTTATTTTGTTATTTGGAGTAACTTTTGTTATATACACTTTTGTCGTATACCTAAGTATAAATGAGTTATACGTTAAAATTTTAGCGGTCACTAACGGCTGAACCGAACTTAACAAAACTCGGTATGTCAATTAGCATTAATTCTTCCATGATTATAAGTTATATTAAAATTTTTAGGTTCGAACGGGAGGGGGGTTAAAAGGGAGGCCTGAAATAAAAATTCACCATATTTACATGTATAAGAGACGGGAAATATAAAAATATCGAAGACTGTGAAGCCTTATCGAACAAATAATTCTATTATTAGTAAATCCACGGCAAAGATGGGTATCAATCCTAAACACTGGGACGGGTAAATGTCAAAATATTGTGCAATGTAAAGCCTGCTAAAAAATACCATCACCATTCAGCCTCAAATGAATTCCCGGGCGAAGCCGGGTATCTGAGCTAGTATATATATATAAAATTGTAACCTCTGTCGTGAAGTTTTTTCCCCCCCACCCCCCCCCCCCCCCACCCCCCCCCCCCCCCACCCCCCCCCCCCCCCACCCCCCCCCCCCCCCACCCCCCCCCCCCCCCACCCCCCCCCCCCCCCACCCCCCCCCCCCCCCACCCCCCCCCCCCCCCACCCCCCCCCCCCCCCACCCCCCCCCCCCCCCACCCCCCCCCCCCCCCACCCCCCCCCCCCCCCACCCCCCCCCCCCCCCACCCCCCCCCCCCCCCACCCCACAACCCCCCCCCCACCCCCCACCCCCCCCACCCACCACCACCCCCCCCCCCCCCCCCCACCCCCCCCCCCACCCCCCCCCCCCCCCACCCCCCCCCCCCCCCACCACCCCCCCCCCCCACCCCCCCCCTCCCCCCACCCGCCACCCCGACCTCCCCCCCCCACCACCACCCCCCCCACCCCCCCACCCACCCCCCCCCCCACCAACCACGACAGACCCCCCCCCACCCCCCCCCACCCCACCCCCCCCCCCCCCCACCCCCCCCCCCAAACCCCAAACCCCAAACTGTGCCTTCCATTCCCTTTTCCCAAATTTCACCCTTAACGAATTTTGATCTTTTTTTTACATAAAACGACTAAATATGAAGTTTTGTAACGATCAAACAAAAATTGCGACCGCTAAAGCGGTAACAGACAAATATATATAATATATATATAATATATATAATATATATAATATAATATATAAAATACAAACACTTACTAAAGCAAACACAATTAAATACTTGGGAATAATTTTGACAGTAAACTAACTTGGAACGCCCACATTCAACATCTTGAAACAAAACTATTGAAACATATAAACCTACTTTCAATAGCAACAAAACGACTTGGGACTACAAACAGACACATTACGGACTATATACTCTGCAGCAATACAACCTGCAATGACTTACGCCATCACTGCTTGGCATGAAGGTTTACAGCGGCAATATAATTTAAGGAAAATGGAGAGAGTTCAGAGACTGATGGCTTTGAAGATAATAAAGGGTTTAGAACCATTTTGTATGAAGCTGCCTGTGTTCTGGCGAGAGTTACACCCATCTCATTACTTGCAAATCAACAAAAAACACAAAATGTATTACTACATGAAAACATACATATACAAAACATTACCTCATCCGTTATTGAAAAACCCTGACATCACTCAAAATCGACACATCCTGCTATTCAACCACACATAGAACTGACTCCAACTCACACAACGGAATTTCAAATCTACACTGACAGAAGTGAGGATAAAGAATATGTAGGGTGCGATTTTATTGTCTTTTATAGGAATATACTCACTGACGTACTTAAATACCGTCTAGGACCCTTATGTACAAACAACCAAGCTGAAGCCCTTGCATTAATGAACCCACTCGAATACATAAAGCGAAATAATAAACAAATTACAGAAGAAACTATATACACAGACAGCAAGGTAACAATACAAAAACTAATAAAATACAGACATACATGACCCATTGACAGAACACAGTAGGCAACTAAATTATAGACATTCAAAACAACAATACAAAAATATATTGACTTGGGTCAAAGGACATGCCGGGACTTTTACGAAAACGAATTAGTTGACAAAATTGCAAAAAATGCATCCAAGGACCAAAACATTCCCATAACATACTCCAACATAACAAAACAAAGTCTACAATACACTTACGCACGGACACAATAAAACAGGGGCAGGAGCGATGGGACAAAACAGAGAAAGGAAAACATTTAAAAACATTCATCCCAAATATTGAGGAATACCTATATATATATAAAATTGTAACCTCTGTCTGTACACTGACTTTTTTCTCGATATTTCACGATAACTTTTCGTTTCACATGTCATAGACACCATAACTGCATTTTGTTTCTTTGGTGTCTGTTTTTTTGTTACCTTTTCACGCATAAACGGCTGGACTGAATTTTGTGAAACTTGGTATGTGTATTACTATTAACCCAACTTAGACTTTAGGCTATATTAATATTCTCTGAGACGAAGAAGAGTGGGGGTTATAAGGGAAGTCTGAAATTAAAAATAGAGATATTTCGTCTCCTATTGGGTTTTCGGCAAATAGGAACATTACAAAAGTTGTTTATTTTGTTATTTAGAGTAACTTTTGTTATATACACTTTTTTCGTATACCGAATTATAAACGAGATATACGCAAAAAATTATAGCAGGAGTCAACAATTTGATGTGGCAAAAATGAATCAACCGAACTAAATAAAACTCGGTAGTGTATAGACTAACTGAAGGGTTTGGGAAAAATGATTAAGCAGATAACTTTGGATAAAAACTTCTATTTGAAAAAGCAGTTACAATACAAGACAATGTGGCGGTAGACTACAACATTTCCGCCAGAGTGCTCTCTCTGTTCCCAGGACCAATGCCTGCTATATTTGATTGGAAATATTGATCACTAAATAACCAACACTTCCCTTGAGCGATATTTCCAAAAACAATACAATTTACTTTGTAAAACAATACAATTTACTTTGTAAACAATACAATTTACTTTATAAGTCCAAAACACTTGAAAAAATATTCATGTTTCTCCCTACTTAAAGGTTTCGTCAAAATATCAGAGAGCATTTCTTCAGTGGGCATATGCTCCAGCACAATATTTTTTATTGTTGAAAAGTTGTAACAATTTGCTCAATTTCATTCATTAAAACTTTTCTTCTTTGGAGATTTCCTTTTCTTTTTATCATTTTTCTTCTTTGGAGATTTCTTTTTTCTTCTTTGTAGACTTCTTTTTCTTTTTGTCATTTTTCTTCTTGGTTGATTTCTTTTTCTTTTTGTCATTTTTCTTCTTTGTAGGTAACTTTACCCAGTCATATGTCTTGTTTTTCTTAAACGAATTCAGTTCGTCTTCCATCGCCAATCTCCATTGCTTGGAGTACGGACCTTTGAGCGCCTCATCTGCGGTCAATGGTTCTTCAATGGGGTTCAGTGCAGCTAGATATGTAACGAAATCACTCATATCTTTTGGTTTCGGCACACGTCTGGATCGTCGAACCTGAGGTGAGTTCTCCTCCTGGATATCTGGCTCGCTAGAGACAGATCCTGGCACTGAATCATCAGAATCAGTCTGATGGTCGTATCCTGATTCCGTATTCTCATCAGAAACGTCCTCTTGTGAATTGGTTGTATCCTGGAGAGCAGGCGGCTCATCCACATCTAAAAATACTGATGTAGTAGGCAGCTGTCGAGGCTTATGTCTTTCTTGGTTTGAAGTTTCAAGAAAAACAACATCTCGACTCATAGTAACCTTCTTCGTTTCAGGATCAATTAATCGATACCCTTTGATTTCCTCTGAGTATCCGACAAAAATGTATTTTGCCGATTTAGGATCCCATTTTCTTCGGATTTCCTTGGGAACCTGTGCCATAGCCGGACATCCAAAAATCCTCAAGTGAGACATATCAGGCCTCTTACCATACCACGCTTCATATGGAGTCCTCCCGACAACAGCCTTTGTCGGTGCGCGATTGTTGAGGTAAACGGCTGTAGAAACAGCTTCTGCCCAATAGCTTTTGGGCAAACCAGCATCCTGTAACATAGTGCGAGCCTTCTCCACAATGGATCTGTTGGCTCGTTCAGCCACTCCGTTACTCTGTGGCGAGTACCTAACGGTCAGTTGATGCCTGATTCCTGCAGAAATAAGTCCAGCTTTGAACTTTGAGTTGACGAACTCAGTCCCATTGTCAGACCTCACACACTTGATTTTCTTCCCTGTCTGAGTTTCAACCAGAGCCCGAAATTCAGCAAAAATATCACTCACTTTGTTCTTTTCTGAAAGAAAATACACGAATGTGTAACGAGAGAAGTCGTCAATTAAGGTGAAAAAATATTTACTTCATCCTATGGATAAATTTTCCATGGGTCCACATAAATCCATATGTAGAACTTCCAAGATTTCCTTTGCTCGGCTCTTACTGGCTCTGAAGGGTAGTCGAGCATGCTTCCCTAATAAGCAGACTTCACATGGATCATCATTAGGTGTTATTTTATCAATACCTGTACACATGTCTTGAAGTAGGTTCATCCTCTTCCTGGAAAGATGTCCTAAACGTCGATGCATTAGGGAACCTGCATCTTCAGCGAAATAGGTAGGTAATATTCTGTCCTTCATGGTATCAAGCTTGTAGATCCCATTCTTCCTTTTAGCTGTGGCTAATACTTCACCATTAGGGTCAATGACCTTTCCCATTTCTTTGGTGAATATGACCGAATGTCCCTTATCAGTAATTTTGCTGACTGATAATAGGTTAGCACCTATACCTGGCACGTAATGTACATCATGCGCTACAACGCTATCAGCCTGTCCATTAACTATCAGTGAAATGTTGGTTGTACCAACAGCCTGAGCAGATAAATTTACATTATTTATTGTCGTAATTTTTAAATCTGAATCACCAGATACATTGTCTAGTATATCTATGTCATTGACTAGGTGAGAACTGCAACCTGAGTCAAGAAAAAAATCTACACTGTTGCTAGTGTCATTAGGTCTAGACTTGTAAGAAAAATCGTAATTTTTAAATCTCCATATTATTGTATTATATAAGTGCTTTACCTTTTTTACCTTTGGGTTTTCCTTGATTTGAATTTTCAGTAGAATCTTGTTTCTTACGATCTTGGGTCTCCATCTTCTTGGTACGGCACTGTGAAGCATAATGTCCTCTTTTGTGACATGCATAACACTCAATTTTATGTTTTCCTTTGCCTTTGGAACCCTTCCCCTGGGAGAACAATGCTGTCTCACTACTGGGTGTATGTGAATGTGCGGGAGTCTTCACATCCTGGAGAATTTTTACTTTAATCGAGTCTCCTGTGATTTTCAGTCCCGAGCTCTCTAAACCCATGATCATTGGCTTGTATTCATCAGACAAGCCCGCCAATAAAATTGTCCCGAGCCACTCATCATCCACTTTGAAGCCAATATCAGTGAGCCTCTGTGATGTTGACATAATTTTATTGACATATTCTTCAACTGAAGAACAGTTTTCTAGTCTGGTCGTTATCAATGATCTCAAAAGACCTACCTTCCTGGTAAGACCATTGTCCTCGAATGCAGTCTTCAAGTTGTCCCAAGCCTCCTTGGCTGTAGATGCACTTTCTATGTGTGGGAACACAATTGGATCGATAATAAGTACTATTTTTGAAAAAGCTTTCCGATCTTTTGCTAAAATGTTCTCTTCTTTCTGCGTCGTAGCAGCGCCTTCTAACTTGGGAACAACGATTGATCCATCGACCACACGCCACAAATCGTCAAGATTCAAATATGCCTTAGCTGCAAATTTCCACGAAGCGTAATTTTGTCTGCCGAGAAGTTTCTCAACCGGTGGAGGGTGGTTTGATGCCATGATGAACAAACTTCAGCGAAAAAATCAACTGTTCACAACCTAACCTCACTGCACGTGGGGACAACACACGAGATTTACACTTTTCATGAAGTTTTTCGATCGAATCTATACTTTTTCTCGATAGAAAACGATTTAAGCAATCACTGGGCCCATAACCTGAAGGGTTTGGGAAAATGATTAAGCAGATAACTTTGGATAAAAAACTTCTATTTGAAAAAGCAGTTACAATACAAGGCAATGTGGCGGTAGACTACAACATTTCCGCCAGAGTGCTCTCTCTGTTCCCAGGACCAATGCCTGCTATATTTGATTGGAAATATTGATCACTAAATAACCAACACTAACGCCTTCATTATGACAAGCCATACTAATATTTCTAGGGACGGGCAGGAGTGGGGGTTGTAAGGAAGGCCTGAAATTAAAAATAGCGATATTTCGTTTCCCATTGTTTTTTTGGAAAATGTGCATACAACAAAAGTTGTTTATTTTGTTATTTAGAGTAACTTATATTATATTCAATTTTGTCGTATAGCAAAGTATAAACGAGATATACACTAAAAACTAAAGCGGGAGCCAATAATGGTATTGAGCACTAACGATTGAACGGGACTTAACAAAACTCGGTATGGGAATTAGCATTAATTCATCCATGATTATAAGCTATATTTGAATTTTTATGTTCGAACGGGAGTGGGGTTTATAAAGGAGGCCTGAAATAAAAATTCGCAAATTTCATTTTCCATTTGTTTTAAGGCAAACGTGCACATAAAAAAAGTTGTTTAATTTGTTATTTAGAGTAACTTTTGTTTTATACATTTTTTCGGGAACAGTGTATGAAGCAAGTAATTTGCGTAGAAATATTGAAATGCTCAACAATTCTTTCCAAAATGAATTACCAGGTACCTCGCCTGGGAAAATTAATTCAAATCTACGTTATTATTTTGTCCTTAATAATTCAAATCTATGCATAATGCACAGGAGACGGGAAATATGACAATATAGAGGACAGTGAAGTCTTACATAAAAAATTAATTTTATTATTAACAAATCAACAGCAACGACGGGCATAAACCCTAAATACTGGGACGGGAAATGCCAAAATATTGTGCAAAGTAAAGCCTTGCCAAAAAATACCATCACCATTCAGCCTCAAATGAATTCCCGGGCGAAACCAGGTATCTGAGCAAGTATATATATATATATATATATATATATATATATAATTTTGAACGGACCTCATTTTCGTCATCTCCTGGGTAGGATCGATGTACATTAGAAGAAAATTATTGAAAATCGCATCATGAGTACGACCTTAACACGTTGTGAGCGCGACCCCAAATTCAAATTTCATGTTAATGGCGCAAAAAAAAATGTTTTTGTTTTCTTCATATTTTATTTCATTGAGAGATTTTATTTATCGGAAAAATAGAAAAAATAAAAATCTGGCTATTATTTTCCGAGAAAAAAAATTTAAAGTGAATTAATTTAAAATACTTACGTGAAATCTAAGAAATCCAAAACACGAACTTTTTTGTATTGAAAAAATTGTAAGCTCAAGGCGCACCTTTGTAATGTATTCCATGAAGAAACGAAGTAGAAGCTAAGTGGTGGGGGCTAGTAAAAGGGCTTCAAGATGAGTAAAAGTGCGTAGGAAGGTTGCCCACTGTCGGGGAATGCGCCTGGGGGGAAAGTATTATTTGCCCGCCGGCGAGCACCTTAGCACTCAACGTGTTAATAGCTGATTTCCCCTAAGGGAAATCTGCTAAAATGTGGTGAGTTGAGGGCACACACACACACACACATATATATACATATATATATACGACTATGTGACTTCAGCACTCAACAAACGTACAAATATTTATTATAGGACTGCAGACTTTTGAGAGACGGAAGAAAAATTTTAAAGCAAACAGTGACAAACAAAGTAAGACATTGGTCTGTTGATGAATGAGTTATCCTTCATAAATACAATAAAGCACTTTGAATGTACACTGAGGTCATTTATAAAATCAAGGGAATCTGGAACACTTACTATGAATAATTGTGTATGTATATATATATTAAGTCCTCGTTTTGTTTTGTACATTTTTTCATTTATTATTTGCATATTTTTTTATTTATTACTATTTATCATAAACCTAATATTAATTTAGACAAACTAGAGCATACTTTTGTATAATATTATCAAAATTTTAAAACAAATTCATGGGATGTTCCAGTAGTGTATATGCCATGTATGAAAAAGAGTCCCTCTCTTCAGTGAGGAAAAAAAATCAATGTATATATATATATATATATATATATATTGGGTTGTAAAATGAGTTCGTAGCATTTATCAATATTTCAATTTAATCCTCCCTGTGTTAATAAAATCATGTTAACTTGGTCAATAATGTTTATATATTCTAAAAAAGCTAAGATTAGTTAAGGTGCTTTTATGCATCAGTTTCCACCGAGATTCATTATCTTTAAGTGGTATGCTTGCTCAAAACGGAAAATAAAAAAAATATTTTTGTCATTTAATGATTTTTTTCCGGAAAAGGAAATCAGCTGCACCATCGGTTTGGCTGGGATGTATTCTCTAACCCCCCCTATTCACCAGACTTTACTTTAACAGATATTCACTTATTTCGGGCCCTTCATAACTCTCTTAAAGTGCAACACATTAATTCGCTCGAGGACTGCAAAACGCACATAGAGGAGTTCACTGTAAAAACATCTGAGAAGTTCTGAGAGAACGGAATTAAAACATTTCCTGAAAGATGTCAATATGCAATAAATTAAAATGGGTTGTATAAAATTGATAAATAATATTTATAAGAATCTGAAGTTTTCATTGAAATCACCCATAAACTACAAACTTACTTTACCCTATATATATATATATATATATATATATATATATATATATATATATATATATATATATATTTGAAGGGATCTCATTTTGTCATCTCTTGGGTAGGCTCCATGGTTATTTAAGGAATTTATTTAAAAATTCCGTCATGATAACAACTGCAATAGCTGATTTCTCTGAAGGAAAATCTGGTAAAATCAGACTGTTAGAAGTGGAGGTTTATTATAGACTGAAAAAATAAAAGGCATATATATATATATATATATATATATATATATATATATATATATATATATATATTCCCTTAAGGGAAATCTGCTAAAATGAGTAATTGAAGTTAGACGCAAGAAAAAATGCCACAATAATTGTTTCTTGTTTATTCCAGATTCCTCCCAAACAGAGTGATGTAACTGAAGAAGCGACGCCAGCTCCAGCCCCACCTCCAACTCCAAGACCTCAGGAGCAGCCCGGCCAAAGACCTTCAGAACCAGCTCCTAAACCCCAGAGCAA
This sequence comes from Riptortus pedestris, assembly GCA_019009955.1. Lineage (NCBI taxonomy): Eukaryota > Metazoa > Arthropoda > Insecta > Hemiptera > Alydidae > Riptortus > Riptortus pedestris. The sequence continues at coordinate 19,670,054 of CM032228.1, forward strand.
TCCTGCTATAGTGGTCAAGGACAGAAGGGTTGCCGTGTTAGATGGCATTCACAACCCTGATGGATCATACTCCTTCCTCGGAATACGCTATGCTGAACCACCTGTCAAGAGGTCTCGATTCCTAGTAAGCCTTTTTTTTTGTGCATTTTTAAATTATTAGCAATATCAATTTACCTGACACAGAGGTTTTATATATATATAAATGAATGTTTGTTTGGATGTACTTTAGAGAATCGTAAACAGCTGAACTGAATTTTATGAAACTTGGTTTGTATATTAGCACTAAAACAAGTTAGGTTTCTGGCTATATTAATATTCTCTGAGACGAACAGGAGTGGAGGCTATATGGGATGCCTGAAATTATAAATAGCGATATTTCGTCTCCTATTGCACTTTCGGCAATTATGCACATAACCAAAGTTGTTAAATTTGTTATTTGGAATAACTTTTGTTATATACGCTTATGTCGTATACCTTAGTATAAATGAGTTATACGTTAAAAACAATAGTGGAAGTCAACTATTTTATATGGTACAAAAGACTCAACCGAATTAACCGAAACTCCGTATGTGATTTGGTATAAACACCTCCCTGATTACAAGCTGTATTAAAATTTCGAGGTACGGACAGCAGTTGAAATATAAAATATTTCGTATATTTCGTAATTTTTCCATTTTTCTTTAAACGCGCATATAACAAAAGTTGTTTGTTTTGTTATTTAAAGTAACTTTTGTTAAATGCACTTTAGCCGTATAACGAAGTATAAATGAGGTATACACGTTAAAATATAGAAGAGGCCAACAATGTTATAGGACACAAAAGAATAAATCGAAATCAACGAAACTCGAAACTCGGTATTTTTGACTATAAGCTATATTAACATTATTAGGAACGAACAGGAGTAGGGGTTGCTAGGGAGGCATGAAATGAAAAATCATCATATTTCGTTTCCTATTGTTTTTTTGGCGAACCTGCACATGACAAAGGATGTTTAATTTGATATTTAGAGTAACTTTTGTTATATACATCTTTATCGTATAGCAATTTATAAAGCAAGTAATTTGCATAGACGATTTCTTAAAGTCATCAATGCGTATCCATGTATGAATTAGAATTATGGGAAAATGTAAAAATATGGTACAAAGTAAAGCCCTAAAAAAATACCATCATCATTCAGCCTCAAATGATTTCCCGGGCTAAGCCGGGTACCTTGGCTTGTTAACAATAAATTTAATCATTAATTCTGAATTGGTATAAATATTATTATTATTTATTAATGGCCACTTTATGCTACTATGGCTAATTTGGACCGGTTATCTACAGGTTACCACCCTTTTCTAGCCAGGGTGGGTCTACAAATTTTAGTTAATGAGTTTGTAACTAAATAAATTCCAATTGCCCAGGCAGGAATCAAACTTACCACTCTAGGATTACCACGTGAGATTAAAGCCAATTCTTTAACTCAAATGCTTAACCTGAGCCCCGAATTGATAGTATCTATATAATCATTTATAAGAATATAACCATTAGTTCTTGTATAATTTATATGAATACCTTGATTTAAATTTTGAATTGGTATTATTTATCTAATAATTTTATGAATATAATCATAATTTTCTAATTAATATTATTTTTATAACCATTCTATATTATGAAGAATATATTTTGAAATAATTGAGCTGATAATCTTTTTCAGCAGATTTAACCCTTTCATTGCGGGTGGCTTAACGCAATTAAAGGGTTAATTTAATTAAACAAAGATTTAACTAGCTAAAATTTCTGACTGAATAATTTAAGAATTAATGATTAAATTCATATAAATGATTAAACTGTAGATTTAACTACACAATTTCTGTGTGAGTGTGAATGCATGTGCAAGGTTTTAGAAAATTTAACTTAATAATTTAATTTCTGTACTCACTAATTTTTATTTAGCAGTTTTAATTTTAATGATTGGATAAATATATATATATATATATATATATATATATATATATATATATATATATATATATATATATATATATATATATATATATAATAATTTATTACTTATTATAGTTTTTACTTATCTGGTTACTTCATAAGATTTTTTTTGTTTTTGAATTTAATGTTGTGTTTTTATATACTTTTTCTCATTTGTTGGTAATTTGTGTCTTTTTTGTTTTGAGTTCTTAGTTAGTCCCATTTTAATAGTTGGTATTTAATTTTATTTTGTAACATTTTTTAAAATATTTTCTATTTATTTCTATTTTTTGTTCACAAACAATATTGCCTAGTGGCAAATGCCCCTCAATAATAATAATAAATGTTCAACAAATTCTATTTCTTCATTTATTATTATTATTATTTTTATTTAGAAAGATTTTTAGAAAATATCAGAAATAACTTGACAGAAAAAAACCGTTTTGTTTTTTATAAAGTTAAAAATAATATTTTTTTTCCCCCCAGAGACCAAGAAGGCTGAAGTTGAAGGGAAATATTGATGCGAAAAAATTTGGTCCGCCTTGTCCACAATGGTACAGGGGACGAGTGATCGGAAGTGAAGACTGCCTCTTTCTCAATGTCTTCACTCCAGAGGTAAAGCAGTGTTTTACATTTCATTTTTGGACGCTATCAACCTCCCTTACATTTTTTCTCAGTTTTTGTTTGATCGTATTACCAAACTCGATATTTCAACCTTTTATGTAAAACTAAAGATCAAGTTTGTTAGTGGCTGAAATCAAACCAGCAGGATGGGTGTTTAGAGGGAGGGGGATTTATTGTATCAATCCTGTCTTAATTATGCATTAAATGTACATTAACATTTAATTTTCTACAAATGTTGTTATATACACGTTTTCCCTATTTTGAATAATAACCTGATTATTTGCGTTTTTTTAAATTTCTGCCTTGCGTAAACCCTCAGATTTAGTTGTCAAACATTGAATATATGCCAATATTTCATGAAAAATCTAACTTGAAGCTTAAATACCAAAAATTGTTTTCATCGGACACTTACTATGTCAGATACATGCAAGTCATTACGTATGACATCATCATTTATGATTTTACATTCTTGACTGGGAAATGTATATTTGATTAATATTTAACCATTTTATTCAACTCATACATGACTCCTACCTGCCATATCCATATTCCATTTTATTCTGCTCAGAATCACTCGTCTTGTCTCAAAATAACATTTAGAAATGTTATGAAGAATAGTGTGTGGGTGTCCCCCCCCCCTCATCACCAATGAGAGCTTAAGATGAAAATATTTTTATAGTATAATAATATATTATGTAATATTTATTATTTAATAACAAACTATGTAATACCTTTACTTACGAAATAAATAAGCAAAGAAGCATATATTAGTAGCATATTATTATTATACGAAAATATAAATAAGTATAAAAAATTATATACAAATATTAACCTACACAGTACAAACAAAAAATCAAAGGACACTCACTTATAAGGAAAATAATGCAAAAAAACATGAAACTATTCAATTGACGATTCGTTATTGGCAAAACATTCAGGGAAACCATAGTATACTATGTGTTCACCGTAAATACTTCTTTGGCATTTACAACAAAGAAGGGTACCTCTACTATTTTTTTTATTATTTATAAATTACTACCTCTTTCTTCCAATTAAAAGTTCATTTCTAATCTCATCTTCAGTGATAAATAGCAAATTCTGTGTAATAGAAAATTTAGAAAAGGGAAGTTAAACAACAAGGCTGTGTCAAATACGACACCTACCGGCACAAACACTCCGAAGAAGTACGATAAATGTTGGAGGCCAGAGCGTGCAATGACCTTGACATGTAGTTGACTATTGAATAGGAGGGTATTAAGCACACCAGTCTTGTCCTGTTTGTTACAAGCTCATGAGTGTACAACTTACGGCATAGGTGTCACATATAACACAGCCTTGTCGTTTAAAGGTTAAAAGCTGAAATAGAACAAGGAAGAGAGGGGTTTAAAGAAGGAGAGTTCAAAAATTTGAAATAACTCAGTCATTATGAGTTGGATAGAAAAATGTCATGGAATCATTCTTATGAAACATTTAATGTTCTTCTTTTAATGTTTTATACATTTTTTTTAGTCGATTATTACATGTTATTTGCATTTTTATTATTTCAGCCTTCTAATCATTTAATATTTCCTTTGTGTAACTGAGTCACAAAAAAATTAATCTCCAGCTTATATTTTAATTTCTGTATATTCATCGAATCGGAGAAATAGATAATAAATGACAAGATAAGATCATCGTTATGTCATGCCAGCATGTAGGAAATCTGCTTAGTTTCAATGCGTTTTTGCATGATGGAATTTCCTCTTTTTAGCAGTTTTCCATTAAGGGAAATTAGTTATTGAGGTACTACTCCTGACAGGATTCTTGAAAAATGTCTTCAAATGTCCATTGATCCAAGCAAGATGACAAAACTGAGGTCCCTTCAAAAGTATATATTTATTTGTTGATGCCTAGCTGTCACAATTTTTGTTTTATTATTACCAAATTCGATATTTAAACGTTTTATGTAAAACAAGATCTTAGTTTTACAAAAAACCTTTATTAAAACTGAGTTCTAGTTAATTAATGGCTGAAATTGAACCAGTGGGAAGGGGCTTTAGAGAGGAAATGGTTCAAAATATCTCTGTTACCATGACTCATAACAAATAATTGTATAGAACCAATTTTGTTGTTATATAAATTTAAGTTTCTATAAACTTTCCTTCTTTCTTAAACTAACTAACTTTCCTTCTTGTATAAGCTTTCTTTCTTTCTTACATATGTAACTGAATTTTATGATTTTTAAAATTGTTAGCCTTCAGTAACTCCCACTTTTAGCAAGTGCACTTTAAAAATAAGTAAATATATCACGAAACATCTTATTCCAAGTTTAAATACCCAAAACTGTGTTAATCAGATCTTTATTACATGAGATACATGATAAAGTGAGGTGTAATGGCACCATCAATTAAGATTTTCTTGACCATCCACTTCTACTTATGGGATTTTTATTTGGAAATAGAGAACTGATGGTGAGATGAGATCACCAGTGTGTAATGCCAGCAAGCGGGAAATCTGTTTATTTTACACAGCACCTTTGTGATAGATTTTTCACTTTTTCGGTTGAAATGAAATATGTTTATTTCCATTAAATGTTATCATAACATAATAGTATACGTACAATATTTTTATTATTTTTTATTTTCTAATATTATGCCGATTAAATTCTTTACAAATTATTGAATCACACTTACACTTACATAATTCATTCATTATAAAATTAGGTCAAATTCTAAGAAAAAATAAGTAAAAAAAAGTCTGTCATGCAGGGGCTGCGTTAACTAAGCAGATTTCCCAAGTGCGTCGCGTTTTTCCATTTATCTCAAAAATTAAAAGTTCATTGAGAACAATGTTTGGTATTTAAGCTTCAAATAAAATGCTTCATAACATAATAGAATATTGTTAATATGAGATGAGTAGGAGTGGGGGTTTACTGAATACCGAAAACTAAAAAAATGGAAATATCTCAGTTAATAATCAAGATAGTGAAAAAATGTACATAACAACATTTATAGAACATTAAAGTTGCAATAAGATTGGTTCTATACGATTTTTCGATTCTTTGCGTAGTAACAAAGATATTAAGGATTTTCGAAATTCTCCCCCTCAAAACCCCCCTTCCCCCGTGTCTGATTTCAGCCGCTAATGAACTTGATCTGTCTTTTTGTATATAAAAACGATTATATGTCAAGCTTGGTAAAGATAAAACAAAAATTGTTACTGCTAGAGCGGTAACAGACAAATATATATATATATATATATATATATATATATATATATATATATATATATATATATATATATAAAGTTTTGAACAGACCTCATTTTCGTCATCTCCTGGGTAGGATCGATGGACATTTGAAGAAAAACTTCGAAAATCGTGTCATGAGTACGACCTCAATAGCTGATTTCCCTCAAGGGAAATCTGCTAATAGTATAAAATTCATAAATGTAAATAATTATTTACAGTGAACTAGTTTTGTTGACAATCTTAATAAATAACATAATTTTTTTTAAATTACTGGCAAGCAAATTTATTAAAAGATGACATGCTTATAATTGATGAGAAATTTAATTTATACCCTATTTTAATAATTAATCATACTTAAAGAAACAATGTACCTGATCACTAATTATTTTAGACCATTATTTATGGCAAATATTTTGTAGCTGATTTAATAATTGAACATGTTTGAAATTGTTCATCTTGTGCATAAAAACATCCTTCAGGCATGAAGTTCTTTTATTTATTTGTAAAAAAATATATTTTTTAATAGACTAACACATTCAGACACAGCTTTAAAGAGTTTTACTCCGAAAAATGATATGCTTTTCTCAAAATATTCATGTTGTGGATAGGGGTTTGAAGCATATATTTTGTATCTTATTTTATGATTACGTGTTAATTCATTTTTGTTAAACAAGTTCATGTTTTGTTTCAAAAACAATGTTGTTTGGTACATATATATTGAGAGAAATTATTTTTGACTCTTTAAAAAGTGTATGACAGAAATGTCTCAACTTTCTATTGTATCTTAACCTTATTACTCTCTATTGCAATTTAATATTTAAATATGATTTTTTGAGTGGCCACAATGCATAGCACCATAAGTTAACCATGTATGGAATTATCCATAGTATATTAATAATAGAGTTTCCATTGGAAGATATTTATAATAAGAAGCAAAGTGATTTTAGTTTCTTACTTAGTTCTTCAATTTGATCGGGCCAGTACTGGTAAAATTTCCAAACTATCAATTGAGATAGGTCCAGAAGAATGTGAGCAAAGTTTAGTTTATAGTACAGGTTATTATCTTTGCCATGTAATTTCCTTTATTTTATTTGAATCATTAATAAATCACAGCTCAGCTGCAATCACTATTCTCTGACTTACTGGAATCATTATTTGAACATTTAACACTAGTTTATTATATATGTAATTTATTTATTTATATATAAAACATTAATTGTTTAGATGTAATCATGATTTATTTTATTTTACATTAGTTGCCCCGAGGTGATGGTAGCCCACCCCCAGCGTACCCAGTTTTGGTTTGGATTCATGGAGGCAATTTCCAAAGTGGATCAGCAGCTCAATATATACCGACTGACATCGTCAGGAAAGGAGTTGTGGTTGTTACTCTGCAATACAGGCTCGGCTCTCTAGGTACTCTCAAATAATCTTAGTTAATTACTCTGTACTCCTAAGTCCTGAAGTTAATAATGAAAATTTTATACGTTCTGTAACAGGTTTCCTCAGCCTAGGAAGAAAAGAATTACCCGGGAATGTAGGGCTATTTGATATCGCATTGGCCAACAGATGGGTCAAGGATTACATTCGATTCTTTGGTGGTGACCCGAGAAGAATAATTCCATCCGGCCAGGGTTCTGGAGGTAGTTGTGCCAGTTTTCTCGCAATGAACAGAATGATGAGAAGTAAGGATTTTTGTTAATGTTATTTTATTTTGTCAAAGCTACTTTTTTATTTAGTTGATGTTAATTCATAGTAATAAACTGCTTATCTGTGTGAAATAAAGCATTCTATAAGTGAGTGGCCGTCCGGAAGATGTGAGAATAGACGAGACAAAATTTTACTCTCGAGACTTAGGATAGGACACTCACATTTAACGCACTCATACCTCATGACTTGAACAGAAAAAACTTTCTGCAGAATGTACCATTAACTAATAAAGCGAAGCATTGAAGTCGACATGCTCGCAAAACTAACGACAAAAAACACCAATACTGACATTAAAAAAATAACTTTGGACGACTCTCAAAACTAACATACCCCAAGAATGGCAAAAGGACTGGTTATTAACAGAGAACAAACTGAGACAAATTAAAACTACAATTAAGGGATGGAGTGATAAATATGAAGCATTTACACGGAGAGACAAAGTAGTCCTTATAGGTATAGGTCATTCTCTCCTAACCCATATCTTTTTGAAAATAAAAGGATGCCTTACTGCAATGGGTGTAATGCTCTGCTTACAATAAAACACATACTAACAGACTGCAAAAGACGTGACCATCTAAAGATCCTTCATGACTTACTTTCTGAAGGTAGCCCACACATTCCCATAATACTCCAACATTTACATGACATTAACATATACTCACAAATTTAGAAGTATTACATTTTAAAATCCTTCTTCAATTAAATCTTTTTAACTCCAGCAAAAAATGTTTACTATGTGCGTGTGTGTATGTTTGTATGTGTGATAAAGAAAGTCGGAGCATATGATTGTGAATATTTTAGATTACTTAATTGTTCATGCTATTAATGTACATCCTAATTTTTATTTATTTGATTTTAGTTTTAATTTTAACCATTGAAAGTATATATTTGTTTCCTTATTTTATTTGTCTTTATAGTTTTTAATTATCTAGTATCCTTACAAGATATTTTTTTTGTTTTTTAAATTTAATGTTTTGTTTTTGTTTATTTTTTTTATTTGTTGATTCGTGTCTTTTTGTCTCTTTGGTTGCATTTTGTTATTTGGTTGCGTTCTTAGTTTGTTCTGTTCTACATGTATTGTTTAATTTTTTCTTGTTACTGTTTTCATTTTTGTATTTTGTTTATATTCATTGTTTTGTTTTTTTATGAGTAATATCGCCTTGAAGTGAACACCACAATAAATAAATAAACACTTGCTGACAGACTGCAGGAACATTTCATGCTTAGAAACTCTACATAACATGTATGAAATTCTTACAGACAGGAGCCCACATATTGACTATCTTATAGAAATTGTTTTGATTTACAAAATTTAATTTCTCTCTTTTTTGGGATTTTGATTTAGTGAGTAATTTAATATAATTTTGAACAATTTGAAAACAATATACAAATTCTAGCATGTAGAAATAGCATCATTTATTTTTAGTACAATATTACATTTAACATATTTCCAGGAGTGAATCACCACAGTAGCAGAACTCCTAAACCCAGTAAATAAATATTGTTGAGTTCTGTTCTTAGGAGAGCTTCCTAAGACTTATTTATTCATGATTACGATTACAGGCTATTCTATTTGTCAGCAAAATTATTCTTTCTAGCATTAATAGCTTTGCAATAATTCCAAATATTTTCTAAGGTTACCCATGTGAGTTAAAGCGTTAGCCTTAATCTCACATGGTAAACCTAGAGTGGTGAGTTCGATTCTTGCCTGGGCAAAGGAAATTATTTAGTGATGGAATTCATTAAATAACATCCTAAGTCCCACCCTGGCTAGAAAAGGGTGGTAACCTGTAGATAACCTGTTCCAATTAGCCTTAGCTGCAAAAAGTGGACGTTAATAAATAATAATAATAATAATAAATATTTTCTGTTTAAGACAATATAAAAGGAATATTTTCCATGAGTGGAACACCAGTTTCACCTTTCACGTTGGATGAGAGTGAGGTTCGGACAGCGAAAGAAGTGGCTGAAGTAGATGGATGCACTGAAGAGACAGAGACAAAGTTCATCCGATGCATGCAAAATCTTCCGCTGGAAACTGTGCTTAAAGGAGACAGTGTTGTCAAAGTATGTGATATTTTTCAAAAACTAAATTCTCTTAATTGTTATTTTTTCCCCCTCTTTTAGCAGTTTCCCTTAAAGGAAATCAGCTATTGAGGTAGATCTCATAATGCAATTTAAATTTCTTCAAATGTCCATAGATCGATGGTTTTTGGTAATCATGCATACCTGTACATCCAACATTGTTTTGTTTCTTATTTAGAGTAACATTAGTAATATACACTTTTGTCGTTTAACAAAGTAAAAATGAGACAAACGCTAAAAATTAAAACTGGTAGTCATCAATTTATTGAGCACGAATGGTTGTTGGCAGGAAAGGGAAACTACCCCTTTTCCACCAAAAGCACATATACCAGAGAATGAGAAGCATTCAATGAAACAATATGAATACTCAGTTTCTTCGTTGGGAATACAAAAGAATATTTTTAAGAATGGTTTTTAAATACATAAAATAGGTATATGTGATGTGTTTGGGGCTGCTTTTGGGAATAGAAATTGTGAACATTACTTAGTTTACAATAAAGAAATGCTGTCCACTAATATGATATTTGTGACCAATAATATTTTGAACAACGAATTGGGATTGAATAGTAACTACTTAACGTTTAGTCTGACAAACTGGTCCTGGAGTATTTCTCATTTTTATACTTATATATTTAGAGAAAAAGTTTTTAGTACTAATTTTAGACGTATGCCAATAAAATTCAGTTTATGAATTTTTGAAACTGTAGTAAACTTCCCATATGCAGATTGATGCCCTCAAAGGGGGTTGTAAGCTAAGCAAATCTTTTGACTTACTTTTTATACATTTACAAGCTTTAAAAAGTAAAAATATGAATTATACAGTTGACAATAATTCATATTAACAAATTCTAATTAATGTTATTCTGCATCACCATGAGGTTTTCTTTAAAGGACTCTTGTACATTTGACATCTCATATTTGTTTCAGAATAGCCGAGAAAATAGATTTGACTATGCGAAAAAAATGTCAAATATCCTCGTTCCTGGACCTGTTGAAGAAGGTAAAGATGACTCACGTTTTCTCCCTAATTTCCTCGTTGAATCACCGTTGGACTCGCTGAAGAAAGGCAACTTTCCCAAGATCCCTCTCCTTACAGGAATTACAAAACAGGAAACTGGAGTTGGAGTAAAAAGTAAGTGTTAGAGGTTCTAATTTCTTTAGTAAAAATAAATACTGATCTCAATTAACCTTTAAATGACAAGTCTGTCATACGTGACATCTATGCCGTAAGTTGTGCACGCATGAGTTTGTAACAAACAGGACAAGACTGGTGTGCTTAATACCCTCCTATTCAATAGTCAACTACATGTCAAGGTCATTGCACGCTCTGTCCTCCACCATTTTTCTTACTTTTTCGGAGTATTTGTGCCGGTAGGTGTCGTATTTGACACTGCCTTGTTGTTTAACTTCCTTTTTGTAAATTTTCTATGACACTGAATTCGCTATTTATCACTGAAGATGATATTACAAATGAACTTTTAAGACAAATGGAAGAAAATGATAGGAATTTATAAATAATAAAAATAATAGAAGAGATACCCGTCTTTGCTGTAAATGCCAAAGAAGTGTTTGCGGTGAACACATAGTATACTATGGTTTCCCTGAATGTTTTGCCCATAACGAATCATCAAGCGAATAGTTTCATGTTTTTTTGGATTATTTTTCTTATAAATGAGTGTCCTTTGATTTTTTTTGTACTGTGTAGGTTAATATTCGTATATAGTAATTTTTATACTTAGTTATATTTTTGTATAATAGTAATATGCTACTAATATATGCTTTTTTGCTTATTTATTTCGTAAGTAAAGGTATTAAATAGTATATTATAATATAATAGATATTACATAATATATTATTATACAATTAATTTATTTTATGCATATTTTTATTTAATATTTCATTTTAAACTCTCATTGGTGACGAGGGGAAGGGGGTACTACTACTCACAATCACTCGCACACACTAAGACACAATTGTTTTGTGTAATGAGGTAAACAAATTCTTTCGGGAAGGGGCTGCGTAAACTCAGCAGATTTTCCAAGTGCTGGTATTGCAAACTAATCTCATCTCACCAAATATTCTGACTGAAAACAAGAAAGTACTAATTAGTAGCTTAATATTGAATTAGGAAGAAATGCATAGAAGAATTGTATATCATCAATAGTTCAACAAGATTGGTTCTATAACACTTTTACATTCTCATGTGGTAAACTTGAGAGTCGTGAGTTTGACTCTTACCTGGGCAATAGGAATTAATTTAATGGCATACTCATAAAATAAAATGCTTAGTCCCAACCTGGCTAGAAAAGAATGATTACCCCCAACTTTTAATATAATAAAATAAGAGTAAAACGACTTTTTCCTGGACAGATGGATGAAATTGAACTCGACATTTTAAATATTCTTAGGCTACATTATTTTAGTTGTGCGAAAATTTGATTTTGTAACATTCCTTTATCTTCCATTCAGCCAAATTGATAAGTTTTATTTGTTTATAATTTTTATTATTTTATGACTTATAATTTACTAGTTTAGAGTTTTAGATGTATATTTCAACAAATGAGCACCACAACAAGTTTCTTATTTATAAAGGGAGCTGTTCATATATATTCCAATTTAATTGTTTGAGCACATAAGATTTAACTGGGATTTCCAATGTAAGTCTCTGATAATCTGTGAAATTGTTTATCGAGCTCCTAAGAGTCACTCATTTATAATTTGTTTTTCATACATTGGTTAAAGAAATAAAATGAAATCAAATGCATTTATTTCAATTAAATGCTAACAAAACATAATAGTGTACGTCAAATATATCTATTTTCTATAAAACAAATAACTAATATTATGGGGCTGAGGTTAGCCATGTGAGCTAAAGTGTTGGCCTTACTCTCACATGGTTAAACAATAGTGGTAAGTTCAATTCCAGCCTGGGTAAATAGGATTTTATTTAGTGATTAACTCATTGAATAAAATCCTTAGTCCCACCCTTGCTAGAAAAAGGTGGTAAACCGTAGATAACCTGTCCCAATTAGCTATAGTAACTAAAAGTGGTCGTTAATAAACAATAATAATATTAATTAATTTTGAATACATTCATTTCAAAGTTAGTTCAAAATCCATGAATAAATTTTATGAAATCTATCTATTTAAATAGTTATATATATCAACTAAATTTTGTTACCCATCTAAATCCCATTCTAAATATAGAACATACATTCAGAGGTTTAAGTCAAACTTCAAAACCTTCCTTTACATGTCCTGTACCATGCTTGATTTTTAACCTTTTCACTCAACAATAAAGATTATATTTGTTAAATCCTTTAATTGGACCAGGATTGGGGAATGTAAGAGAAGAGGGAATTCAAATATTTAAAAATTTCTGCTATTTTGAGTCTAATTGAATAATATAGATCCAATCTTGTTAAAAATTTCAATTTCTACAGTGGTTTTTCTGTATACGTTTTTTAATCTTGAATATTAAGCAAGTTATTTGCATATTTATGTTTTCAGCCTATAATGAACCCCCACTTCTAATAGTCTGATTTTACCAGAATACCAGATCTCTAAAGGGAAATCAGCTATTGATGTTGCAATCAGCATGACAGGATTTTCAAAACATTTCCTGAAATGTCCATCGAGCCTACCCAGATGGTGACGAAAATGAGTTCTTTTAAATATATATATATATATATATATATATATATATATATATATATATATATATCTCTATATATTTATACATCACTCTAGAGATCACATTTTTTGTTGTATTATTACCAAACTCGATATATAAGCATATTATATAAAACTGAAGATTGAGCTCGTTAACGGCTGCAATTGTGCTGGGGAAAATAGGAAAAATTGAAATATATTTGTTATTCTAAATCTGATCAAAAATCTGTATATAACCAATCTTATTATAAACTTAATTTCCTATAAATTTTGTAAAATTTATAATTTCTCTATCATGAATATTAACGAAGATATTTGGATCTTTTAGTTTTCAGCCCTTAAATGAAATCCTCATCTCACATTAACAATAAGCTTTTATATCTTAAATACCAAATATTGTTTTCAAGAAACCTTTATTATGTGAGATACATAGAAATTCATTGTCATCAACTAAGATTTTATGTTCTTGCTTCGAAAATGCTTACTTCACCTATCACATACTCAATATTTAACTCTTTCATCGTAACACTAAAGAAGATATTTGTTATTGTTATTGCCTAAAAAAAAAAAAAAAAAAAAAAAAACATTTATAGAACATTTGCTTCTTCACAATTTTTCGATCCAATGTATAATAGGATATTTAGAATTTTTGAAATTCTACCTCTATACCCCCCCCTCCCATTGGTTCGATTTCAGCCATTAATGAATTTAGTCTTTACTTTTACGTAAAACATTTAAATATGAAGCACAGGGAAATTGTGATGGCAGTAGCATTAACTGAGAAAAGAAAGTATATATATATATATATATACACAAGTATATATATATAGAGCGAGAGAGAGAGATGTATGTACAATTTTAAAATGATCTTATTTTCGTCATCTCCTGTGAAGGATCAATATACATTTGAGGAAATTTTTCTGTACAAATTCAATAGCTGATTTCCTTCAAGGAAAATCTGCTAAAAAAAGGTAATATAGTCTCCCACATTTGAACAAAATTTAAACTTTGTTTGTAATTTAAAAAAGGAAAATTTTGTATTCTACATTAAATTTACCACTAATACAGTTAACGAGACATTAATTAACAAAAATCTATAAATTCTCTTCATAATTCAATTTTAGAAAACCTGTTTGATGAAATAAGCAACCTTCTGTCTCCATCATTCTTAAAAGGAGGCCTCTTCAAAGATTTACTACAAGCAAATACAGGTAACCAGATTTGAAGTATTATATTTTATTTATTATCATTAAATTACTTGTATTCTTGTCAAATGATAAATTGCATTTATATTAAATTGGTTTCAGTTAAAAATATTATCTTCATGTAATTAACGTTGTTAATTTTTAGGTCTCTATGTCAACAAGACAGTTAATCCAAGCTTATCTAAGCTGTTTGACACTGGAGAATATTTGCAATTCTTTACAAATGTTGTTTCATCAGTTGTTGGAGAGCTGGATCAAGTAGTACAGGTAGGGCGTATTCGATTATATTCTTGCCTCTAATTTATAATGTGTTCATTTTATAAGAAGGTGCCAGTGGGTGGGGTGGTGAATACTCTAGGTTACTGTATTACAAGTGGCAGGCTCGTACTTTGGAACCGTACTCTTAATTTTATTTAGGTACTCAGCCTCGTGTGGCAATCGAGTAGCAATTTCTGTTTCACAATGCACTACAGCATGACAAAGAATGTATCAAGCTGACTTGACTGGACTCCCAAAAAATCCGTGCTACAGGCCTTGGCCCTTCCTGGACTGTTGAGTTAAATTTTTATTTTATTTTTAAGAACACTAATGTTAGATCGACTGCAGCCATCCTTTTCTGGACCACCCTTTTCTAGCAAGGGCGGTACTGAGGATTTTATTTAAAGGTTTTCTCACTATATTAATTCTTATTACCCATGTGAAAGTGAAACCTGAAATCAAAAAGGTCCGTCACTCAGGAACTAAACAGATTTCCCACGTGCTTGAAAGTCAGAGTAGTGATTGCATCTCACTATATATTTTCTATTTCTATTTAAAATTCCAATGAGTAGAAGTAAGGGTGTACAAAAAGTTTAAAACAAGAAAGTAAGAATAATTTAATATTTATGATTTACCAAATAATGTATATAACAACAATTGTAGTGCATCAATAGTTTATCAAGATTTATACTATAAACGTTTTTGCTCGAACTCATAGTAAGGAGAATATTTTAAATTTTCTAATTCCTCTGCCCCCTCCCTCCTTCCTTATCTGGTTTGAGCCATTATCAAGTATGACTTTTTCTATTGAATTAAGCAGTTAAATATTGAATATGGTATAGATCAAATAAACATTTTGGAGTTCATAACATAAAATCTTAGATCGTAATGTCATCATCACATAAATCACATAAATGCTTGTATCTTTAACCTTCGAATGAAGTGGCTCCTAATCATATCATAATGCATTAGCTTATGAGATGAGTAGGAGTGGGGGTTTATTCAATTTACAGAAAAAATGTACAAAACAATATTTATAGTACATTACATTTACAACAAGATTGGTTGTATATGATTTGTGGATCTGACTCATAGTAACGGAGGTAATTTGAATTTTCAATTTCCTACCCCTCTATACCCCCCCCCCCCACCCTCTCACTCATCAGTGAACTTGATGTTTACTTTTACATGAAACGATTTATAAAATAAAATTATTTATTAACGTCCACTTTTTTCAACTAAGGCTAATTGCGACAGATTTTCTACAGGTTATCACCCTTATCTATCCTGGGTGGTACTAAGGATTTTATGAATTCCGTCACTAAATAAATTCCTATAGCCCAGGCGGGAATCGAACTCACCACTCTAGGTTTACCATGTGAGATTAAGGCCAACTCACATGGCTAACCTGAGCCCCAAACAATTTAAAGAACCAAGTTTATATGAAATGCAACATTGTATAAGTGTTATTGTATAAATTTTATCTCCAGCTTAAATATTAATAGGGATATTTGCATTGTTTAGTTTTCAGCCATTAGTAAACCCCCCACTACTACTTTTGTCTTATTAACAATAAGCTGATATATCATGAACTACTTTATTCGAATGTTAAATACAAAATACTGTTTTCATTGAGCATTTACTTTGTGAGATATATGTTTGATGTCTTCATCAATTCAAAGAAAATTAATATTTAATCTATACCATTTATGGGCAACCTTTGACATGCAAATAGTTTTGGGCTGCTTTTAAAAGTTGTGCATTTAAAGTGGTGTTCATAATTTTTAACGATAGATATCAGACATGAAATTATACAACAATGTAATTATAATACAATTTATTAAAATAACAAAATGAAATGAAAAAAATAGGTACAACATTATAATTAAATCATAAAATTTGGAATTATTACAAACAACGAAAGTTAAATAGCGACACCAAAATCAATGAGACACTTGAGCTTGAATTTGGGAAACTAATCCATCGATGTTTGGATTAATTCCACTGATACAAAGATGTAAAGAATTTTCCAATTATCATCAGTCAGCCTTGTACGATGTTTTGATTTACTAACTTTCATCATTGAAAAGAACTTCGCATTTATATTTACTGCCAAACGCACAAATCTCTCCTCATCTTCCTCATTTAGAGTAAGTAGTGAATATTTTTGTTTAATTTGGTTTTTCAAATGTCTTGCCACATATCTCTGCCGGGTTGTTGCCCACATATGATCTATACCATAACCAGTAACTAACCATTTTATTCAACACTAAAGTTCATAGTCGTTAATGGTTGAAATCAAGCCAAGAGCAGGGTGGGGGATAATAGGAGGAATTCGAAAATTCAAAATATCACTGTTATTATGAGTCGTATTGATAAATGTTTCCCCTTCCTGCCTAAATTCTCACTTACAACATGTCACTGGGGGCAGACTAGAGGGTAGATTATAGTTGTAGTCTGCATAATCATTCTGGCTAATAGTCTATCATTAGTCAGCTGATGCAGGCTGCAGGCTGCCGAGGGATGGCTATCTAACAACTCTGCCCTTGAATAGTTGCAGCCAGCATACTGATACTGGCTAATAGTCTATCATTAGTCAGCTGATGCAGGCTGCAGGCTGCCGAGGGATGGCTATCTAACAACTCTGCCCTTGAATAGTTGCAGCCTGCATACTGATACTGGCTAATAGTCTATCATTAGTCAGCTGATGCAGGCTGCAGGCTACCGAGGGATGGCTATCTAACAACTCTGCCCTTGAATAGTTGCAGCCTGCATACTGATACTGGCTAATAGTCTATCATTAGTCAGCTGATGCAGGCTGCAGGCTACCGAGGGATGGCTATCTAACAACTCTGCCCTTGAATAGTTGCAGCCTGCATACTGATACTGGCTAATAGTCTATCATTAGTCAGCTGATGCAGGCTGCCGAGGGATGGCTATCTAACAACTCTGCCCTTGAATAGTTGCAGCCTGCGTACTGATACTGGCTAATAGTCTATCATTAGTCAGCTGATGCAGGCTGCAGGCTGCCGAGGGATGGCTATCTAACAACTCTGCCCTTGAATAGTTGCAGCCTGCATACTGATACTGGCTAATAGTCTTTCATTAGTCAGCTGATGCAGGCTGCCGAGGGATGGCTATCTAACAACTCTGCCCTTGAATAGTTGCAGCCTGCATACTGATACTGGCTAATAGTCTATCATTAGTCAGCTGATGCAGGCTGCCGAGGGATGGCTATCTAACGACTCTGCCCTTGAATAGTTGCAGCCTGCATACTGATACTGGCTAATAGTCTATCATTAGTCAGCTGATGCAGGCTGCAGGCTACCGAGGGATGGCTATCTAACAACTCTGCCCTTGAATAGTTGCAGCCTGCATACTGATACTGGCTAATAGTCTTTCATTAGTCAGCTGATGCAGGCTGCAGGCTACCGAGGGATGGCTATCTAACAACTCTGCCCTTGAATAGTTGCAGCCTGCATACTGATACTGGCTAATAGTCTTTCATTAGTCAGCTGATGCAGGCTGCAGGCTGCCGAGGGATGGCTATCTAACAACTCTGCCCTTGAATAGTTGCAGCCTGCATACTGATACTGGCTAATAGTCTTTCATTAGTCAGCTGATGCAGGCTGCAGGCTGCCGAGGGATGGCTATCTAACAACTCTGCCCTTGAATAGTTGCAGCCTGCATACTGATACTGGCTAATAGTCTATCATTAGTCAGCTGATGCAGGCTGCAGGCTGCCGAGGGATGGCTATCTAACGACTCTGCCCTTGAATAGTTGCAGCCTGCATACTGATACTGGCTAATAGTCTATCATTAGTCAGCTGATGCAGGCTGCCGAGGGATGGCTATCTAACAACTCTGCCCTTGAATAGTTGCAGCCTGCATACTGATACTGGCTAATAGTCTATCATTAGTCAGCTGATGCAGGCTGCAGGCTGCCGAGGGATGGCTATCTAACAACTCTGCCCTTGAATAGTTGCAGCCTGCATACTGATACTGGCTAATAGTCTATCATTAGTCAGCTGATGCAGGCTGCAGGCTGCCGAGGGATGGCTATCTAACGACTCTGCCCTTGAATAGTTGCAGCCTGCATACTGATACTGGCTAATAGTCTATCATTAGTCAGCTGATGCAGGCTGCAGGCTGCCGAGGGATGGCTATCTAACAACTCTGCCCTTGAATAGTTGCAGCCTGCATACTGATACTGGCTAATAGTCTATCATTAGTCAGCTGATGCAGGCTGCAGGCTGCCGAGGGATGCCTATCTAACGACTCTGCCCTTGAATAGAATTTCCTCCACTCATGCTTTTACTAGTGTGAATGGAATATTCCTCATGGTGCCTTTATTGCTGGATGGTCTGATGCAGAAGGCAATGAAACCACTGCATGTCCTTGCGACCCTCTTATTCCCTCATTCGGTCTCGTGAAAAGGAGTAGCCTGTAAATACTACAATGATACATGCCATAGATCGAATATTGTTACACTACTAATGCTTTACAATTGTTGTTCCATATATTTATTGGTAGCTTAAATATTCAAGTTATTCGAATTATCTTCTTTTCAACCTTCTTCTGCTTTTAGACTTCTACTTATACAATCTTTACTCTGAAATAGAAAATATATGGAGAAATGACATCACTATGTGTGATACAATGCACGTGGGAAATCTGCTTAGTTTTTAGGGTTTTCAGTTATTTTTACATTGCTCCAGTTAGGTTCTGAAATATGTCTGTGTAAACTAAAGACTATAAGTATCATTCTTAATTACAGTTTTGTTATATATTTTGAAATATTCCACAAAAGAAAATAATCCAATACTTGTCATTTTTAGCACAGCACAGACGCATTCTTCAGCCTTCCAGCATTCTTAACGTCACTATTTTGGTCACAGAGGAACAAGGCATTTTTGTATAGTTTTGAACACAAAGGCCCTGCTAATGCTCAAAAGTTTTTGCAAGGAATTCCACTGGTTTCATCGGATGAACAACAGGAAAATAATGGTATGTTTAAAAATATTCATTAGGTTAAAGCATAATATATTAACCTTGGGGCTCAAGTTAGCCATGTGAGTTAAAGCATTGGTCTTAATCTAACATGGTAAACCTAGAGTGGCGAGTTAGATTCCCTTCTGGGAATTAGGAATTTATTGACTGAACAACTCCTTAAATAAAATCCTTTGTCCCATGGTCCCACCTGTAGGAATCCATCCCAATTAGCCATAGTATCTTAAAGTGTACATGAATAAATAACATAATTTATTAACATATTTATTCACTAAATGGATATATATATATATATATATATATATATATATATATATATATATATATATATATATATATATGACAGTTAATGGTCTAGTGGTCGTAATTTTCGTTAGATCAGTACCAAACTCGATATGTAAACGTTTTATGTAAACTAAAAGATCATGTTTGTTAATGGCTGAAATTGGACAAGTGGGAGAAGGGTTTAAGAAGGGGGGATTTCGTAAATTCTAATTACCTCTGTTATTATACTTTGGATCAAAAAATTATGTGGGCAATGTTATTGAAAATTTAATGTCCTATAAATGTTGTTTTATACATTTTTCTCAATCTTGAATATTGTTATCTCGTGTATATTTTATTGTAGGACAAAAGTAAATATAACAAAAGTTACTCTGAATAACAGAATAAACATCTTCTGATATGTGCACGCTTTCTGAAAAACTAATAGGAAGCGAAGTTGGGCGATTTTTCATATAATAGCTCCCTTACAACCACCACTCCCGTTCTTTTGTAAAAATGTTCAAATATCTTATAATCTGGAAGTTCTAATAAAAATACATATACATAGTTTCGTTTAGTCGTTGGTGCCCAATAACATTGTTGACTTCCGCTTTAGTTTTTAGCGTGTATCTCATTCATATTTCGTTTACGACAAAAGTGAATATAACAAAAGTTACTCAAAATCCTCTAACCATCTCAAAACACCTTCTTATATGTGACTAAAAAGTCCGTCACGCAGGGGCTGCGTAAACTAAGCAGATTTCCCACGTGAAGTTTTACAATAGAGACATCTGCCTAATAACAACTGTAGTAGTAAGAAACCTCTAAACTTAAAAAACATTATTTAGGGCGTAATAACCCAGTAGTTTCTAGCCCAAAAAACAGTTAACCTAACCTCTAAACCTATTCACGAGGGACGATAGTTATGGAAACGGCCGCCAGAGCTCTCGTCGGAAACTCCGAGCTTAGCCTATTGGTAACCACACGCAGAATACAAATGCAAATATCTCGGTTAATATTCAAGATAGAGAATTTATGAACATTATTTATAGTAAACTTAATTTGCAATAAGATTGGTTCTATACAATCTTTTGATCCGACGTATAGTAACGGAGATATTTCGAATTTTCGAAAATCCTCCCCTCTAAACCCCCCCTACCACTGGTCCGATTTCAACCGTTAACGAACTTGATCTTTCTTTTTACATAAAACGCTTAAATATGAAGTTTGGTAAGGATCAAACAAAAATTGCGACCGCTAGAGCGGTAACAGACAAATATATATATATATAGATATATATATACAGTTTTGAACGGACCTCATTTTCGTCATCTACTAGGTAGGATCGATGGACATTTGAAGAAAAATGTCGAAAATTCCGTCATGAGTACAACCTCAATAGCTGATTTCCCTTAAGGGAAATCTGCTAAAACCAATAGGAAACCAAGTACAGCGATTTTTCAAATAATGCCTCTCTTACTACCCCTATTCCTGGTCGGCTCTAGCAATTTTGGTACAGCTTATAATCATGGAAGAGTTGATGCTAATTCACATGCTGATTTTTGTTCAGTTCGGTTCAGTCTTTTGTGCCCTATAAAATTGTTGACCCTGGCAATAGTTTTTAGCCTACATCTTGCTTATACTTCATCGTACGGCGAAAGCGTACATATCAAAAGTTACACTAAATAACAAATTAAACAACTTTTGTTATATTCATGTTTGCCGAAAACCCAATAGGGAGCAAAATATCTCGGTTTTAGCAGATTTCCCTTAAGGGAAATCAGCTATTGAGGTTGTACTCATGACGGAATTTTCGAAATTTTTCTTCAAATGTCCATCGATCCTACCTAGTAGATGACGAAAATGAGGTCCGTTCAAAACTGTATATATATATCTATATATATATATATATATATATATATATATATATATATATATATATATATCTATATTTTTGTCTGTTACCGCTCTAGCGGTCGCAATTTTTGTTTGATCCTTACGAAACTTCATATTTAAGCGTTTTATGTAAAAAGAAAGATCAAGTTCGTTAACGGCTGAAATCGGACCAGTGGGAGGGGGGGTTTAGAGGGGAGGATTTTCGAAAATTCGAAATATCTCCGTTACTATACGTCGGATCAAAAGATTGTATAGAATTAATCTTATTGCAAATTAAATTTACTATAAATATTGTTCTATACATTAATTCTCTATCTTGAATATTAACCGAGATATTTGCATTTGTATTCTGCGGGTCACCAATAGGCTATGTTCGGAGTTTCCGACGAGAGCTCTGGCGGCCATTTCCATAACTATCGTCCCAAGTGAATAGGTTTAGAGGTTAGGTTAACTGTTATAAACTACTGGGTTATTACGCCCTAAATTATGTTTTTTAGGTTTAGAGGTTTCTTACTACTACAGTTGTTATTAGGCAGATTTCTCTATTGTAAAACTTCACGTGGGAAATCTGCTTAGTTTACGCAGCCCCTGCGTGACGGACTTTTTCATTCCAGGCTTCCCTTATAACCCCCACTCCTGTTCGTTCCTAAAAATACAAGGTAGGATAGGGAGGGAAAAGGGGAGGAGGGTTTAACTTATAGATAAGGAATACGTGGTGAGATGAGATCAGAAGTCTTATATACCAGTACATGGGAAATCTGCTTAATTTACGCAGCCCCTGCGTGACAGACTTTCTGCCAAATGCTGCATCTATTCCACGCTTCTTAAATGCTTAGTATGACTTGGATTTGTTGTTTGTGGAAGTCTAAGAGTATATTTAATGCTATTTATTTTCCAACATAAACCAATGAAGAAACTGTAAATGACCATTTCTTAATTTCTTTTCTTGTTGTTTCAGAACCATGCCACGGAGATGATCTAGCTTACCTTTTCGATATTAGGAGCCTCGAAGGGAAACCTTTGGAAAACGCAACTCAGCTCAGCGAATCCGACAAGAAAGTGAGAGATCATTTTACATCAATGGTTGCCGAATTCGCACGGAGCGGGTAAGACAATTTCTCTCTCAAAATTTCTATTTTACTTGACAAAATATTCGAAATAAATTATATAAACATTTCATTCAGATTAATATACATCATTATCGATTATCGGGCGGCCACTCACTTAACACTCTTACCAAAATATGAATTCCGTGACGTAAACCGAATCATCCGGTCGCACAGGCCTGGAAGAGTTAATAGTAATTCTCATCAATAAATTCGTTATTTTTATTTATTGATTGAATAACTTGTATGAAATTTAATCTATTATTGCCATTTTTAATCCTTTCATTGAAATCACTGTCATCCGTACGATATATAGATCGTGACGATGAGCGTTTTATTGGTCCATGGCTCGTGGAAAGCTCCATAGCAAATCATCTACTGTGTAAAACACACACGAAAAGAATACGAACAAACTGGTTTACAAGCTACAATGAAAGATATACAACATCACGACAGACGTAAACCGAATTACCCCATATCTTAGACCAGCAATACGTAGGCTGTTACCCAAAACAAGAGGTACACGAGACCGGAGCAAAACGACCTATTGCTAGTCAAGGTCGAATGCCGTTGACAAACTAATCCAAAACACTTCCTGTGTGTAGAGGAAGGAAAGACTCACAGCTAATGAGGTGGAGAGCCCGCCAATATTAGCACGTCTACCAATACATGAAATATGAAAATCTCTACCGGTCTCTCGGCCCAGTGTTTCTGTAAAAGTGTTAAAGACGATTTTTAAATTATAATTAAAAGAAAAATCACTTTATTATTTTAAAAATCCCGTCATAAATACAAACTGTAATAAGACATCTTTCAGTCAATTTACAAGTTAATAATATCTACAACGGTAAGCGTCTGAATTGTAAACAACATCGCAGAGCCGAATAGATACTACTATTTACTACAGCTAGTGAAGTAATTTGTAATGAATCAGAATAATGAATAAAGGAGTCTCGCCAGAGATGTTGGCTCAATAGGGACCAACTCTAGAGCACTGAAGATGGGACGGTTCGCCCCGAAAGTACTTTGCCTGTAATAAATAAGTATTAAGAGTGGAGGTGTTTGACCTTTTTGATCCTTCCGTTGAATCAGAAGAATAGATATCTCAATCGCTGAAATTTTACTAATCCAGGAAAAAAAGAAGGGGGGGGGGGTCAAGAGAGCGTATTTTAATTATCTCGTATAATATAGGTTTGTTGAAAACAGTATTTGTTATTTAACCTTGCAATGAAGTGGTTCATGATATCATAGCTTATTATTAATATGACATAAGTAGGAGTGGAAAATTATAAAATACTAATATCTCAGTTAATACTCATTATACGGAATATATGTACAGAACAATATTTATAAACCATTCAATTTTCAATAAGATTGGTTCTATACAATGTTTCGATCCGACGTATAGTTTAGCGGCGACTCACTTACTAGTGAGTCATTCGCAAAACAAGGTAACCTGGTGGTATACAAAATACCAGATGGTTATATAAAAAATATGTTCAGTGAGTGAAAATAGTTAACCGGATTGCGAGTGTAAAGTCAAGTGCGAAAAAATTATTATCTAGTGTCTCGTGCTAACAGTGAGTGAGTTGTGGCTATTCAAACTGGACCATAGTGAATAGTAAAACTACTAGACTTGTTACCTGTAAATATTTTATGCACAGAAGTTTTTATTGTTTTTAATATACAACTTGAAAAGTGCACAGAACTATTTATTTTACCCCACTCAGTCCACTAAAATGGTGACCCCGACGCGATCTCTACGCTCCGACGTGATCTCTACGCTCCGGCGTGATCTCTACGCTTCGACGTGATCTCTATGCTGCGTGAGTAATACATTTTTTTCAACATGTTTGATATTTTTACAGTGGACGGGGAAACTTCACACAGGTTAGACCCAGAACAGATGGCACAGCAAGTCGAAGCTACTTCTGCTGCAACAATTAAAGCCCAACTCCCGGCTTTTTGTAAATACGACCCGGAAATTTTTTCCCTACAATGTGAAGCTGTTTTCGCTCTTAATGACATCCGCAATTCAATTAAGCGATTCAGATTCGTTGTCTCACAACTGGATAAGGAAGCTGTCTGAGATGTGTGTGACTTGGTGAGGTCTCCTCCAGCGGAAAACCCTTATGAGATTCTAAAAGGCAGGTTAATTGGTATTTTCGGTGAATCTGATAACGTCCGTATCAGGAAGTTACTAGAGGACCAGCGCCTGGGAGACCGTAAACCATCACATTTTTTACGTGATCTCAAACATTTTGGAGGCACCATGGTTTCTGACAACCTCCTTAAGCCTATCTGGCTGAGAGGGCTGCCCGACCAGATACAGACCGCACTAGTGGCCTCGGAGCAACAAGACCTGACTAAACTTAGCATTATTGCAGATCGCATTTCCGAAATTTATGAACCGAGAGTCTGTGAGGTAGCAGCTGTTAAGAATTCCCGCGCTACTGATTCCAAAGGTTCTTATACCAACGAGAAGTTGTTAGACGCCATCGAAAAGCTGTCTGAAAGAATTGCCACATTGGAGATGCGAGAAAGACCGCATGCTACAAGAGCAATGACCACCAAACCTCGTACCAGGAGTAGAAGCAAAGGGCGCCACTTGTGCTTTTACCATGAAAGATTCAGGGAAAAGGCAACAAAGTGTCGACAGCCATGCGATTGGAAGCCTTCTAAGTCTAAGAAAACAGGAACAGGAAAACTAGAAGTAGCGACGGCAGTGGCGGAACCCGTTGCTACGAACTCTCACCGCCGATTATTTGTAGTCGATCGCCAGTCTCTAATCCGATACCTTGTAGACACAGGAGCTGCTCTCTCTGTGTTACCAACGAAGAAGGGAAATAAGACTGAACCCAGCGACTTCGCCTTATATGCAGCCAATGGGACCGCAATTCCAACGTATGGGGACCAGCTGGTCACTTTGAATTTGGGCCTGAGGCGGAAGTTGACATGGCGTTTCGTCCTAGCAGATGTAGGGCACCCTATAATTGGAGCAGACCTTCTTTATCACTATCAAATAATGGTTGATCTAGCGAGCAATCAGCTGATCGATAAAATTACAGGTTTGACGTCAAAAGGAAGACCAGAAAATTTCGCAGTGTCTGCCATTTATTCCGTTCCCAGCGGTAAATGGTACACCGAGCTGCTAAATAAATACCGCTCCATCACTCTTCCCACAAATTACATGAAGCCGTCTCACTCTGTCGTTCATTATATTGAAACGCGCGGCGCACCGGTTACCGCGAAAGGGCGTAGACTACCCCCTGACCGATACGCGGCCGCGAAACGGGAATTTGAGCAGATGATGGCAGAAGGTATCTGTCGCCCGTCTAACAGTCCTTGGGCGAGTCTATTGCACATCGTGCCAAAAAAAGACGGAGGGATTAGGCCCTGTGGTGATTACCGTCGCTTAAACGAGAAGACAATCCCTGACCGTTATGCCGTTCCGAATATTGCCGACTTTAATATAAACCTCCACGGAAAGCGGATTTTTAGTAAGTTGGACCTGAACAAGGCTTACTATCAGACCCCCATAGCTGAAGAAGACAGCCGTCATCACCCCTTTTGGCCTGATAGAATTTCTTCGGATGTGCTTCGGATTACGTAACGCGGCACAAACATTCCAGCGATTCCTAGACAATGTATTAAGGGGACTCGACTTTGTCTTCCCTTTCGTGGACGATGTCTGCATCGGCTCCAAAGATGAGGAACAACACAAGGCACACCTCGAGGAAGTTTTTAAACGTCTACAGGACCATGGACTCACCATTAATCTAGCTAAGTGTGTATTCGCCGTGGAAGAGATTGAATTCCTAGGGCATCGGGTGAATCGGCATGGTGTCACCGTCTTACCTGATAAAGTCGAAGCCATCACGAATTTTCCACGCCCATCAAACGTCAGTGAACTCCGACGATTCTTAGGTATGGTCAATTTTTACCGTCGATGCATTCCCCACGCAGCAGAACTTCAAGGCCCGTTGAATGCATACATGTGTGGATCGAAGAAGGACAAAACTCCGATCATTTGGAACGAGGAGAGTATCAAGGCCTTCGAGGGTTATAGAGATGCTATTCGCAACGCGGTTGTACTTGCTCATCCTAAACCCAACGCAGAGTTAGTACTGGCCTGTGATGCTTCCAGCGTTGCTATGGGGGCAGCTCTACAACAGCGAGACGCAGATACATGGAAACCTCTGGGTTTCTTCTCGCGTAGTTTTACCTCAGCGCAACGCAACTACTGCACTTACGACAGGGAGTTACTTGCAATACATCGGGCCATAAAACATTTCCGCCCATACATCGAGGGTCGACATTTCACAATATGGACTGACCATAAACCCCTGCTTTATGCATTTCGACAGAAGCCAGAAACCTCCACCCCAATGCGAATTAGACTACTGAACTACATTAGTCAGTTCACCACAGATATCCGCCACGTTGATGGTAACGAAAATGAGGTAGCCGATGCACTTTCCAGGGTGGAAGAAATACAAGGGCCTGACGAAATGGACGCAATTGCTGAAGCTCAGGTCAACGACACATCCATACCTGAGCTACTCAAGAATCCCAGTCTACAGCTCAAATGGATTAATCTCCCTAATATCTCCAAGCCAGTCCTGTGCGAGATGTCTTCGTCGAAGGCGCGCCCGTACCTTCCCGAGAACATTCGTCGTGCCATCTTCGAAAGAATTCACGGACTGAGTCATCCCGGCATCCGTGGTTCGCGAAGACTCTTAAAGCAACGATTTTTTTGGCCCAACCAGAACGTCGACGTCGGAAAATGGTCACGCTCCTGCCTTGCCTGCCAACGTTCTAAAGTGCAAAGGCATACAATATCACCTCCCGGGAAGTTCCCATTGGCATGTCGTTTTGAACAAGTCCACATAGACATCATTGGACCCCTTCCCTCTTCGGGAGGCATGAGGTATTGTTTAACCATGGTCGACAGATTTACCAGATGGCCGGAAGCACAGCCGATTGAGGATATTTCCGCGTCTACCTGTGCTGCAGCTCTGATTGCTACGTGGATTCCCCGCTTTGGAGTTCCGGTCAGAATAACAACCGACCAAGGAAGGCAATTCGAATCAGACCTCTTCTCCCAACTCTCTAAAACTCTTGGTTTCCAACGAATTAGAACCACATCATACCACCCGCAAGCCAACGGGTGTGTGGAACGCTGGCACCGCACCTTGAAGACCGCCTTGACCACCCAGTTGGACGTAAATAACTGGACTCTCAGGCTGCCATTGGTCCTGCTTGGACTTCGAGCCGCTATCCGCGACGATAACGTCGCTAGCGCAGCTGAGATGACTTATGGACAACCACTTCGTCTGCCTGGCGAACTTCTGGAAAAGTCCAGGCAACCCGAGAGCAACGAGGCTTTTATCCGCCAACTTAGGGAATATATGGAGCAGCTACGCCCAGCAGCCTACAGACAGTCATCTGCGAAGACCTTCGTGCATCGCGACCTGCAGAACTGCACACATGTCTTCCTCAGAGATGACACCGTCCATCGTCCTTTGACCCCTCCTTACACCGGTCCACATGAAGTCATCAGCCGAAGCGATAAGACCTTCAGCATCCAGCTGCCTGGAGGACCTCGGACGGTGACAGTCGACCGACTGAAACCGGCGTACCTGCTACATGACAAGGACTCCAGCTCCAGTCCACCAGGCACTACACCACCTACTGCGCCAATTTCTAATGACTCTACCGCGGAAGAGTACGCTACAGAGGAGCAACGAACCCGTCTGGGCCGAATGATTCGTCCTCCTGTTCGCTTCCGCGACTGAGTCATTGGGAGGAGGTGATGTAGCGGCGACTCACTTACTCGTGAGTCATTCGCAAAACAAGGTAACCTGGTGGTATACAAAATACCAGATGGTTATATAAAAAATATGTTCAGTGAGTGAAAATAGTTAACCGGATTGCGAGTGTAAAGTCAAGTGCGAAAAAATTATTATCTAGTGTCTCGTGCTAACAGTGAGTGAGTTGTGGCTATTCAAACTGGACCATAGTGAATAGTGAAACTACTAGACTTGTTACCTGTAAATATTTTATGCACAGAAGTTTTTATTGTTTTTAATATACAACTTGAAAAGTGCACAGAACTATTTATTTTACCCCACTCAGTCCACTAAGATAGTAACGGAGATATTTCCCCGTCCATTTGCCACCATAGCTCTTCTTCAAGTGGCATTGCTTCAAGGAGTGCTGTATTTATATCGTTCTGAAGAAGATC
This sequence comes from Riptortus pedestris, assembly GCA_019009955.1. NCBI lineage: Eukaryota > Metazoa > Arthropoda > Insecta > Hemiptera > Alydidae > Riptortus > Riptortus pedestris. The sequence goes on from CM032228.1 coordinate 19,699,325, forward strand.
ATAAAACTCATTTGCATTTAACCGTCCAGTCAAAAAAGTCCGTCACGCAGGGGCTGCGTAAACTAAGCAGATTTCCCACGTGAAGTTTTACAATAGAGAAATCTGCCCAATAACAAGTGTAGTAAGTAGTAAGGGATCACTAAACTTATACACGAGGGACGAATAGTTACGAAAACGGCCGCCAGAGCTCTCTTCGGAAAGTACCAAACAGCTCACTCCTGCCGACTAATGCAGAATACAAATGCAAATATCTCGGTTAATATTCAAGATACAGAATAAATGTATAGTACAATATTTGTAGTAAATTTAATTTGCAAAAAGATTGATTCTATACAATTTTTCGATCCGACGCATAATAACGGAGATATTTCGAATTTTCCGAAAATCCCCCCTCTAAACCCCCCCTCCCACTGGTTCGATTTCAGCCATTAACGAACTTGATCTTTCTTTTTACATAAAACGGTTAAATTCCGAGTTTGGTAACGATCAAACAAAATTTGAGACCGCTAGAGCGTTAACAGACATATATATATATATATATATATATATATATATATATATATATATATATATATATAAAATTTTGAACGGACCTCATTTTCGACATCTCCTGGGTAGGATGGATACACATTTGAAGAAATGTTTCGAAACTCGCGTCATGAGTACGACCTCAATAGCTGATTTCCCTTAAGGGAAATCTGCTAAAAACGGGTTGTGTCACATGCTGCCCACAGACGCCTTACCACACGTTCACACTGAACTGATGCTGATGCTGGAAGAGACCAGAGGTGAGAGTTTTGCGAGTTGAAAATGCCCGCACGTGTGAATGTCGCCTCATCTGTCTTAATTATGCGAGCTGGGCTAAAGTTGAGCCTCTCGTGACACTGTTGAACGTACCATCGCCCAAATGCCATCCGTAGCTCCATATCACGGGGCAGCAACTCCTGGACATTGTGTACCCATTTCGAAGAGTGGCAACAATGTAGGAGGCACCTAGCCGTGAGGCCTTAATCCAACCTACACAGTAGGTCTGATAAGGATATCGACTGTCTTCCTTGACAGCTCTCAAGACTGTAGAGTGAAATATTCCAAGTCGATTTGAAGCACGCCGTGTACTTGTTGATGGATCATCAATAAAAAGATTCAAAATGTCATCAACCTCCCTGCGAACTCGACCCGCGAACACAGTGGGTTGTCTTGGTGCAGAGTCTGTTTCTCTCATGATGCGATAAGCATTTTCAATAGTTCTTCGGTCTGGATATCTTTACCGATTAGGGAAAATATTGCGATATTCTTTTTGTGCTCGAAGGCCATTACCTCTGGTAGCCCTGTACGCCAAAATCATATCAAGGTATTCCTGAGCTGTTCATAAATCTAGCATTGTACTTCTTGAACTTATTAGACTGAACATTTGCACGATACTGACAATTATTAATATTTACAACAGAAAGTAGGCAGAAGGAGGATAAGAGAGATAAGGTAATCCGTAATCCGAACATAATCCATAATAAGTAAACAAGAACTTTGATCATGTCAGCCATTCCTCACGTTCTTTTAGGTTTCTATTATCATCCTATTCTAACAACATTATAAAATTACTAAACTTTATTTTCATATTTATCATTCGACTTCATTGTAAGAATTACGTTAATTATTCTTTTTAATTTACATCAAAAATAATTTTCATTTATTTTTGATATGATCATAAAAATAAACATGATGTAAGTTTTATTTATTAGTTGTTTTTTCCACTCCTATTCCAATTACATTATGAAGTGGAGAGATAATTGCATTCTGAGTACACCATTAGAAAGTTAATTAAATTTTACAACTTTATGTAAGATTTGGCAGTTTGTAGGATATTTTTTGGATGAGTAGTGATTCTCGAAACATTGTCGCTAACTAGACTTTTTTTAAGTTTATATTTTTTGATCTGTAATTGCTGTGTAAAAAAATCACATGTGAACATTGAAAGTGCATAAGCCTTAATGTAAATTTAATGCTGATTTCAAATATGAATGAAACGTTGAAAACAAATGTGTAAAAGTTTGCTGCAAAAAACATGGTTTTCTCGAGATAACCTTTAGAACGACATATGTCCGGAACAGAATGAGATAGAGAAACCTGCAGTTGGTGGCGTTTAACTACATTTTTGAATTAGTTTTAAAGATTGTCAACTACCTGCGATACACCCTGTATATACGTATATATTGTTGCGAAAAATTAATACGTTGAAGATTGCCTGAAGGAGAGGGAGCCGTGTGGTCGATCGAATTAGGGCCGATCTAAACAGGGCCGCCGGCAGAATCTAATTAGGGCCTTTCAGGAAGTTCTGGACCTTTCCTACGTCTAGCCCCTTCTACAGGTATATTTAAGAGACCCTGCCAGCCCCCAAGGGCAGTTAATGCTCGACGGTCTTCGAGGGATGTTCAGCGCTACAGTGCGACTTAGTGCAGTGCGGTAAAGTGTTGTGCCGAGTCTGTAAGCAACAGTTTAGTGCCGTGTTTAAGACAGTGCAGTGCCGCGAAGTAAAGGACAGTGACCGTGAGTGAATTATTGGACTGTGTAACCTGAAGAACAGTGACACTATCAGTGTAATTTTGTGAGTAGTAATAGTTAACCAAGAGTATTGTGTATTGTGAAATAAATTGTGCAGTGTTAAACTGTGAAACTTCTGTTTGTTTAATTTTGCAATCCAAAAGAACTCTTATTAACAACGTTTATTACTGGTTTTGTAAAAAAAACGTAACAATATATACAATTTTGAAGGGATCTCATTTTCGTCATCTCCTAGGTAGGATCGATGGGCATTGGAAGAAAATTTTCAAAAATCGCGTCATGAGTACAACCTTAATAGCTGAGTTCCCTTAAGGAAATTAACACTTCTGGAATTTATAAATGAGAAAATTGTCAACGGGAGGACCACTCTTTATTAACAAATAAAATATTTACTGGTTTAAAACAGCTTATCATTAGTCAAGTGGTTCATAATTGAATAGGTTATCTTATTTAGTCTGTTTTATTTGATATCAGAAAAGTCATTTTGTTGACTATACTAACTATAATTTATAATTATATTTTGTCATTCAAATAAATTCTAGAAATTTTATTTTAAGTAATAAAGTGATTATGATTACCTTCTTTTTTCAAATATGTTTATTTGATCTATACCATACACGACATTTAACCGTTTCAGGTAACGCTAAAGATCATATTTGTTAGTGGCTGAAATCGGACTGAAATAGTGGGGGTTTAGAGCAGGTTGTTTTTTTGAAACTTTCATAAATATCCATTATGTAGGATCTTAAAATGTTATAGAACCAATCTTGTTAAACTATAGATGTTCTACAATTGTTGTTGTATGCATTGTTTAACTCAAATACTTATCGAGTTATTCGTACATCGTTCGGTTGCTTTTAGCCCGCAGTAAACACCCTCTCTTCTTCCCTGCCGCACCCTTCTACACACCGCTCTTCTTTACAAAGGAATAGAGAAAAAGTCCGTCACGCAGGGGCTGCGTAAACTAAGCAGATTTCCCAAGTAAAGTTATACAATAGAAACATCTCCATATGAGTGCCGAACACTTACGGAAACGGCCGAACTAGCTTTCGGCGGAAACGAATAGGAGCGACCATAGATCGTCCGTTACACTTAATAAAAAAAGTCCGTCACGCAGGGGCTGCGTAAACTAAGCAGATTTCCCACGTGAAGTTATACAGTAGAGAAATCTCCATAGGAGAGCCAAACGTTGACGGCAAAGGGCCGAACTAGCTTTTCGCGGGAAATTCAAAAATCCGTTATCGGCCCAAATTTCATAAAAATGCAAATATATCGGTTAATATTCCACATAGGGAATAAATGTATATAACAATATTTATAGTACATTTAATTTTCAATAAGATTGATTCTATACAATTTTAATAGCCGACTTCTGCCGAACACACATAATAAAAATGCGAATATTTTGGTTAATATTCAAGATAGAGAATAAATTTATAGTACAATATTTATAGTAAATTTAATTTGCAAAATGATTTTAATTTTTCGATCCGACGTATAGTAACGGAGATATTTTGAATTTTCGAAAATCCTCCCCTCTAAACTCCCCCTCCCACTGGTCCGATTTCAGCCGTTAACGAACTTGATCTTTCTTTTTACATAAAACGACTAAATATCGAGTTTGGTAACGATCAAACAAAAATTGCGACCGCTAGAGCGGTAACAGACAAATATATATATATATATATATATATATATATATATATATATATATATATATATATAGATATATATATACAGTTTTGAACGGACCTCATTTTCGTCATCTCCTGGGTAGGATCGATGGACATTTGAAGAAAAATTTCGAAAATCGCGTCATGAGTACAACCTCAATAGCTGATTTCCCTTAAGGGAAATCTGCTAAAATGCAAATATCTCGGTCAATACTCAAGATAGAGAATAAATGTACAATATTTATAGTAAATTTTATTTACAATAAGATTGGTTCTAAAAAAGTTTTCGATCCGACGTATATTAACGGAGATACTTCGAATTTTCGAAATCCCCCCCTCTAAACTCCTCCCTCTGGTCCGATTTCAGCAGTTAACGAACTTGATCTTTCTTTTTAGATAAAACAAGTAAATACCGAGTTTGGTGTCGATTAAACAAACATTGCGACCGCTAGAGTGTTAACAGACATAACTATATATATACAGATATAAATACACACACACACACACACATATGTATATATATATATATATATATATATATATATATATATATATATATAGTTTTGAACGGACCTCATTTTCGTCATCTCTTTGGTAGGATCGATGGACATTATTTTTCGAAAATCGCGTCATGAGTACGACCTCAATAGCTGATTTCCCTTAGGGGAAATCTGATAATGTGTTGTGGTGAAGAACTTTTATCATTTTGAACAAGTAATTTTGAATATTATTGGTGAAGTATGATGTTTACTCGGAACAATTGATTATAAAAGTTGGCCTTGGCAATGTCTGGATATAGATTTGAAAGATATGACGAAGATCAGGTGTTCACAGATTATCTTTTATCAGATATTGTATGTCAGACATGGCCAAAGATTGTCTGTGTTTATGTATTCCCTTTTTCTCATGAAAAATGAGTTTTCTTCTTAATGAGCTTCTTGTTTTTCAGGACTCCAAAGACTGCGGACGGGCAGACATGGGCACCGTTTTCGAAGGACGAGGGTAGCTACATGGTGATAAAGGAGGCGCCCTCTGCCGCCAAAGGCTTCAGGAAGTGTTCGATGGGGCTGTGGACGGGGGACAGCGACTTGCTCAACTCGGTCGAATGCTCTCTGGGAGAAGCTAGCAAGATAGTGACCAACACCCTGGGGGCGGCAGGAACACAGCTCCTGAGCACGGTGGGCTCGCTGGAAGGAAGGCTGGGGGACACCGCGGGACAGGTGCAGAAGCAGACTCAGGAGAGTATCGGCAAAGTCACCGACACCCTCACCAATCCTGGAGGGCTCGTAGGTCTGGGCGGGGGAGGGCAGAAGGATCCTCAGAAGAACAAAGGCTCCCTTCTGGGCGGTCTAGCGGGCGGAGCATCCGGGAGCAAGGGATCTCTTCTAGGATTAGGATCTGCGACCCCAGCAACTTCCCCGAACAGGGGTGGTTCGATCCTAGGTCTGGGCGGATCCAACCAAGGAAACTCAAATAATAAAGGATCCCTTTTCGGTTTCGGAAAATGAGACCGACTCACTTCAAAAAATCTTAAGGAATGACTATAAATTATCCGTACTTAACGATTATCAGGAGGCCATTCCTTTAAAGACGATTATTAAATCATTATAAAAAAAAAATCAGTTTATTATTTAAAATAACTCTTAAGAATTTATAAATGACAAAATGGTTAACAGAATGCCCACTCAAACTTATTCAAACTTGGCTAGGTTATCGTAGTCATTCTGTACCTTTTTTTATTATTATTATGGGAGAGGTTTAAACTCAGTGAAAACTGGAGTAAAATCCATATCGGGGGGAAATCCAACCGATATGGAGTTTGTGATTGTGACATGTTATGGGGAATTTAAAAAATTTCGCACGATTCTGGCAGTATCAAGAAGTACCCTTTGCTGTGCTTATTTTATAATTGTTGTTGGCAGATTCAAGTTCTTGGTGCCTGCTATCGTTGTTTTTGGCACGAGTCCATTTGAACTTACTATAATAGACGTAAATGTGGCAGATTTCAGTTTGTATACCTCTTTGACCTCGATAGCCAATTCTTGATATTTTCTTAATTTTTCGGCATGGGATTTTCGAATATTCTCATCATTGGGTACTGCAATGTCAATAATATCAGCAGTATTATTGATCTTGTCAATATTGAGAATGTCCGGTTTGTTATGGTGCACAGTAGTTATTATTATTATTATTTATTTACGTAACACAATTGTAGATTTTCAACAATATAACAAGATTGGCTCTATAACATTTTATCATCCGACTCATTGTAACGGAGATATTTTCAATTTTCCAATTTCCCTCCGCTATTCCCGGTCGAGTGTAACAAATATGATCTTTAGTGTTGACAAAACGGTTTAATAGGGAGTATGGAATACATCAAATAAACTGGAAGTTTTTCATGATGAAAAGAATTAAATTATTTATTAACGTCCACTTATTGCAACTAAGGCTAATTGGGGAGGGTTATCTACAGGTTACCACTTTTTTCTAAACAGGGTGGGACTTAGGATGTTATTTAATGAGTTCCGTCACTAATTAATTTCCTTTGCCCAGGCAGGAATCAAACTCGTCACTCTAGGTCAACCTTGTGAGATTAAGGCCAACCCTTTAACTCCCATGACTAACCTGTTTCTTTTCTCATGAGTGATGGTTTATTATTCCACACCAGTTGGTGGCAGCTACCTTGCAGAGTTGATGCAGCTGATGACGACCGGGAACGACCACTTTACCTAGCTACTGTGCGACATCGTCCAGTTTTGGGCTAACTCTAATTTATAATTATATTTTGTCATTCAAATAAATTCTAGAAGTTTTATTTTAAATAATAAAGTGATTATGGTGATTTAATAATATATTAGTAATGATTTAATAATCGTATTTAAATGGGTGGCATCGGTTGAGTTTAACTTTATTTAATTTGTTTTTTTTTTTCATTTCCATTTATTAATTCTATTTGTACTTATCTTACTTATTTTAATATTTTATTTTTTTTTATTATTATTTTATTTTGTTTTATGTTTTTTATTATTTCATTCTATCTTTATTTTATTTTATTATTATTATTTTTTATTAGATTTAATTATATGGTAATAACCCATTAAAGAGTATATATTGTATAAAATATATTAAAGCATTATCATACATGTAGTATGCTATGTGGCAATGGAACATGTACTCTAATAAATAACTTCTTATAGAGTTACTATGAGAAAAAAAAAAAATTGGTGGCCTCCCGATAATCGATAAGTACCAGGTTATCTACTACCTGAAAATATAATAATGGTGGTTGAAATCATAGACATCCAGTGGAATTATGATTTTTTTTTTTTTATCTGTCTCTATAATTGTGATTATTTCACAAATATTTTTAAAACTACTGAAATTTGTCACAAATACTCCAGAAAAAGTCCATTTTTAAGGCGCTAGATAGTGAAGGAAGCTGATTCTATTATAAATATTGAAGCAGGGATATGGATCTAGAAATAGAAAAAATAATTGGAAGAGTTGCTATTTATAAAGACTTTTTTTTTCTATTTACATTCATATGCAGTAATTGTATACGATCTACATTTGATTGATTAAACATTTATTTATTTCAGACAACAAATACGATAGTATATAGACATTATGTATTATATAAAATAAAAGAATAAAAAACGTTGTTTTTTATATTTTTTTTTATTTATTTATTTGAGCTTCGCAGCTTTGGCGATGTTGCTCTAAAATAAAACTTAAAAAACAAAACAAAACTCAAATAAAAACAAAACAATACAAAAAAATAACAAAATTAAACAAAACATAAATACGTAGAACATAGAACACAAAAGGAACACAAAACACAAAAGGAACTTTGAACTCAAAAGGAACACAAAACATAAAAGGAACATAAAACACAAAACATAAAAGTAACATAGAACACAAAACATAAAAGGGACATAGAACACAAAACATAAAAGGAACATAGAACACAAAAGGAACACAAAACATAAAAGGAACATAGAACTCAAAAGGAACACAAAACATAAAAGGAACATAGAACACAAAACATAAAAGGGACATAGAACACAAAACATAAAAGGAACATAGAACACAAAAGGAAAACACAACATAAAAGGAACATAGAACACAAAAGGAACACAAAACATAAAAGGAACCTAGAACACAAAAGGAACACAAAACATAAAAGGAACATAGAACACAAAAGGAACATAAAACATGGAGAATCAAAAAACATAAAAGATTGGAAATCAAAAAATAAAAATGGAACACAACAAAGAACAAAATAAATGAACGAGGGAACAAATAAAGACAAAATTCAAAACTAGGTACAAAACTGAAAATCGAAACTAATGATATTGGGCAATAGGGAAATCATTAATAAAATATTTTTTTTTGGGGCTCAGGTTGGCCATGCGAGTTAAAGCGTTGACCTTTATCTCACATGGTAAACCTAGAGTGGCGAGTTCGATTCTTGCCTGGGCAAAGGAAATTATTTAGTGACGAAATTCGTTAAATAACGTCCTAAAATCCCACCCTGGCTAGAAAAGGGTGGTAACCTGTTGATAACCCGTCCCGATTAGCCTAAGTTGCAAAAAGTGGACGTTAATAAATAATAATAATAATAAAATATTTAAATATTCAATAAATAAATAAGTAAATCGATAGTTAAAATTAAATTGGTATATAAAATGAATAAAAGAAGTTTAAAATTATTAAGGTTTTGACAAAATATAAGTTGGTTTAGGTGACTATTTACATAAAACTCTGTACACACTCAAGTGAGTGAAAACTTGAAAACAAAAAAAATTGAGGTTTAGATAAAATGTTTATTTTTGCATCCAAAAATTTTGTAAAAATAAAAATGTGAAACAAATTTAAAATGTATCAGATTTTTGAATAGATGTGTATAGTCTTTAAATGTTTAAGAATTGTATTTATGTATGGACTCCCCTTTGTCAGTAGTTCGTGTAAATTATGTGGTATCTGTAAGTAATTGCGTTGCCTGCAGTCAGTCAGTATATGTTTAACTGTCAGAGCTTCATTACAACTTCTACAAATCGGTTTGTCTTGTTTGTTCATTAAGTATGAGTGTGTTAGTAGAGTGTGTCCAACCGTGTAAGTATTACTTCATCTCTTCTTGCTTTAAAGTCGTAAGGCCACGTCTTAACTGAATGTTTAATTTCTCTAAGCTTTCTAGTCGAGTTCAGCCAGTGACCTTGTCATATGTGAAGTATTTCTTTCTTTGTTACTTTTTTATATTTATTACAGAACAAAACCATATAATTATTATTATTTTTTTAACGTCACAAACTTTAACATTTTGAAACTACTTTATTCCTGCCTGTTTCTAAATGTTTTTACATGTATTTCAAAAATAATAAACGTTGATTGTTAGGGTTTTTTGGATTACAAAATTAAATAATGAAACTTGAACGTTGTTATCAGTACAACATTTATTTGACGACACTCTACACGCTTTAAGCAGATTTCTCTTAAGATAAATCAGCTGTTGAGGTCGTACTCGTGACGCGATTTTCGAAATTTTTGTTCAAATGTCCATTGATCTTATCTAGGAGATGACGAAAATGAGGTCCGTTCTGTCTGAAATGAGGTCTGTATATATATATATATACAGTAGAGCGTCGATTATCCGAACTAATGTTGTCAGAGGTGGTTCGGATAATCAAAAGTTCGGATAATCAAAATTTTTATTTATTTTGTGTTTATTTATTTTCTTATAAATAATAAGGAAAAGGAAGATCTAAAACAACTTCGTAAAAAAAAAAAACAAGTTTGTTTATTTATATAAACATAGTATGTATGAGCATAGTGAAGAAACGAGTGTTATGAAATACATACATACATACTTATGTATAAGTTGTCTAATTGAGCTACATGTACATAGAGAAAATGAAATGTGTATTCAACGTTTAATTTCATTGAACACACATTGAACCAGATACAAATATGTAACGAATCAGTTTCTGAGTAATAATTAATGATGGCTTCCGTTATAGACGTTCTGAGAAAATAATTTTATTTTTGTTTAATTTTATTCAAAGTAACACTCATCATAACATACCAATAAGTAAATTAAATGATCAGTTTTAATAAAATTACACACAAAACTGGTTCAGATAATCGAACGTTCGGATAATTGACGTTCGGATAATCGACGCTCCACTGAATATATATATATATATATATATATATATATATATATATATATATATATATATATATATATATATGTTATCGCTCTACCAATTTTTGCTTCATTGTTACCAAACTCGGTATTTAATCGTTTTATGTTATGAGGAATATCAAGTTCGTTAATGGCTGAAATCGGAACAATGAGAGGGGGGGGATTAGAGGGTGGATTTTCGAAAGTTCTAAATATCGCCGTTATTATACGTCGGATCGAAAAATTGTACAGATCCAATCTTATTGATAATCCAATTTACTCTAAATAGTGTTATATTCATTTATTCTTTATCTTGAATATCAACGGAGGTTTTAGCGTTTTTTTAATTTTGGGCTTTTAGTAAACCACCACCCCTACTCAAGTCATATTAACGATTACCAAACTTTTTTTCTCATTGAACATTTACGTTTTGAGATATATGTAAATACGTGATGCACATGGGTTATCTGCTTAGTTTACGCAGCCCCTGAGTGACGGACTTTTAGCAGATTTCCCTTAAGGTAAATAAGCTATAGAGGTCGTACTCATGACGGAATTTTCGAAATTTTTCTTCAAATGTCCATCGATCCTACCTAGGAGATGACGAGCTTTTGGCGGGAAAGTCACTCTCGTCCGTTAGCCGCCAGATTTAATAAAAATGCAAATATCTCGGTTAATATTCAAGATAGAGAATAAATGTATATAACAATATTTATAGTAAATTTAATTTGCAATAAGATTGATTCTGTACAATTTTTCGATCCGACGTATAGTAACGGAGATTTTTCGAATTTTCGAAAATCCTCCCCTTTAAACCCCCCCCCCTCCCCTCCCTCCCAATGGTCCGATTTCAGCCGTTAACGAACTTGATCTTTCTTTTTACATAAAACGACTAAATATCAAGTTAGGATTAGCGATTAGGATATTAAATTTAATAATTTTATGTTAAAATAAATCGATTCTTAATAACGCAAAAACAACATTTGTTATATGCACGTTAAAAATGCACCCTAAAAACAAATAGTAAATAAAATATCGCAAAAACGTGGTACGCAAAAAGAAAAGGAAAAATGAGAGAAGGAAAAGAAGACGTTTTAGTTCTTTGATTATCTGGTAGAATGCGCACTACACGTTCTTAAAAACAAACAGTCGTAGACCAATAACTGAAATAAATAAAAACCCTCAACAATAATAACGCAAATACATAAATATAAATAAAGAAAGGAAAATAATTGCAACATTCAAATCAAATTAATATAAATTTGGACAATAAATAACAATGTCTGAAAATGAAAACCTCTCGCAGCTGAAAACACGTTTTTTTAAATGACATACTTAAACCCTAAGGACATACATAAGATATCCCCTTAAAATAGTATCACTGATACAGCAAAAGGGGCCTCTCGGCTCAACCTTGGTGTCTACAAACACCAGCCTTTTGTTTTGTTTTTCCTTTGTTCGTTTTGTGAGATCTTTTTTGCTGTGACTCAGAAAAAAAACATACATAAGATAAACATATTAACATTTCATTACATTACCAATAAACTCGCCCTTCGCCCTTCGACCGGAGAACTGCTCCATCTGCCTGGCCGATCTGCGGCGCTAAACCATCCGGGGCGTCACCCGAACGCGTATTCAAAAATTCAATCAAATCAGACCATCCGTCTAGGAGGAGTTCAGTGACATACACATGTACACTAGAATTATATATATAAAGATATATATATATATATATATATATATATATATATATATATATATATATATATATATATATATATATATACAGTTTTTAACGGACCTTATTTTCGTCATCTACTAGGTGGGATCGATGGACATTTGAAGAAATATTTCAAAAATTCCGCCATGAGTACAACCTAAATAGCTGATTTCCCTTAAGGGAAATCTGCTAAAACTAAGGTTTGCATGATTCCATATTTAAATTTTGTGGGAATCTATTTTTTTATACATTTTATACCATTCTAAGAACAATGGGATCAAAATTTAAAATCTTCTCTGTCAGTCTGCCTGTTTATTGCTCAATCACTCAAAAACGGTATGGGTGATTTATATAAAGTTTTATATTTGTGAGACAATTACCCCAAGATACATCAGAGCTGTATGAAATGTCCTCTATGCGGGGGCTTTACTTCGACGTGAAAATACATATCCACAAATAGCTTCGTTAGCATTGGTTTTATCAAAAAGATGAAAAGTTATTTGAGGAGTTCTACGTAAAAAGGCCTGATAACTGAAAACCTGGTATTGAGATATTGTGAGTGCGAAATGTCACTTGTATATATCGTTTAACCTGAAACCTGTGCAACTTGAACTTCCAGTAATGAAATAATGTTCAATTTTTGGTGATCTAATTTATACAGAAATCTAAAAAAAAATCGTTAAAAATATTAAATAAACTCCTTTTAAATATAACCATACATACACCCTTCTTGCATAGACATTGCCAAGTAAGATCTGATAATATTGAATAAGAACTAAAATTAAAGTCCGTCACGCAGGGGCTGCGTAAACTAAGCAGATTTCCCATGTGAAGTTTTACAATAGAGAAATCTGCATACTGGTAACACAATACCACCGTGATTAAATACAAACGGTAATGAGAAATCTTTCAGTTAATTAAAATAAATTCCCAACTGAAACGGCTTCTGAATTGTAAGAATAATTTATACTTTAATAACTCAAATTTTAGTAGTCCAAGAACTAAAGAAGGGGGGGGGCGGCGGATGAACAGAACGTATTTGCATAAATCTCACAAAGTAACGAAGGTAAGGTAAGGTTAGAAACAAAAGGTAAAGTTAGAAGAAGCTTCCACCTGAGCCGAGTTATGACGGAAATGGCCGATCTAATCCGAACTATACCCGACCACGGACTTCATAAAAATGCAAATATCTCGGTTAATATTCAAGATAGAGAATAAATGTATATAACAACATTTATAGTAAATTTAATTTCCTATAAGATTGGTTTTATACAGTTTTTTGATTCGATGCATAATAACGGAGATATATTGCATTTTCGAAAATCCCGCCTCTAAACCTCCCTCCCTCTAGTCCGATTACAGCCATTAACGAACTTGATCTGTCTTTTTAAATAAAACGGTTAAATATCGAGTTTCAAACGATCAAACAAAAATTGCGACCGCTAGAGCGTTAACAGATATATATATATATATACTAGCTAAGGTACCCGGCTTCGCTCGGGAAATCATTTAAGGCTGAATGATGATATTATTTTTTTGGGCAAGGCTTCAATGTTTACAACTACACTTCCCGTCGGCGCGCATTGTTTTGCTGTGAGGGTCAGGCAGGTGACTTATAAATGAGAAATTTTATATTTGAAGAATAAATAAAAATGTGTTCCTAATCTATCCCTTGCCACTTTTTAACTCACCTTTTTGAATACTTCAAACCATAATCATGGATAGTATTTATTACAATTAAATATCGTCTATAATGAAACATATTTCCTGTCAAAAACCAATCCGAACACATATAGTTTAAGCATAGTTTAGCACGTAAGGTTATATTCATAATAGTAGATCACAGTGGTAATCACTTCCCGTAATGCCCAGCATTTCACAGGAAATTAGTAAACTCAATTAACTCTATTAGCCTCCGTCTATTTCCGCTCTCGTATTAGAGCTATCAACACTCTTCTCCTTAAATTATTAATTCAAAATATGATTGTAATAATTTATCTACCTGATGGAATTAAATAATAGTGTTACCCTAAAAATAATTTCAATTATATTCAAAAAGCTAGTCGAGGGTAAGAGATCGTAGCCGTCCCTGCAACCTAAGTAAAACTTTAAACAATGATATCGAGTTTAAGAGCATTTTGTCTTTTCTCATAATGACATTAACGTTTAATTGTTATGATAGTACTTATTTGTTTCAATAACATGAAGATATCGGAAATAAGATAGTACCTATATAACCAAAATCAAAGAGTTTGATTCCCTAGTACTTCCCCTATCACTCCTTGAGGAAATTCAGCACGATTTTTTTTTTAAATAATACATTATACAAATTAAATAATGGAAATGCGCTTATAGTTTAAATTTCTATTGGAAATAAATAACAAAGTTATTTTCTAGGGAAAATAAATAAATGAGGCGAAGGGGGAGGGGGATTTATAATCTCACTAATCCTTTAGTCGTCTGTTTCTTTGAAGATGAGCGATTGCCAGAATTCCCGTCTTCTTCATCTACGAAAAGCGAAGTATCGAGCTTCTTGTTCATGTAACCTTGTTTGAACCTACGATTAGCGATCGTCGAATCCCTGGAATGGTTTAGAGAAGGCTGCGGGACCGGAGGATTCTTGTAATCGTCGGTCGTCAAGTCCAAAGTTTTCCACTCCGCCTTTATGAAGGTCACTAACCGCTCGAATGGAGGAAACTCAAGGTGAGCTACTTCCCTTTCAAAATCCTTCCGCGTTGCTGGATCCAGGCATCTAAGTACCAGATAGGATAAGATAAAGTCATCCGCGTCTTTGATTCCTAGCTGCTTAAAAGCGGAGACGCTCTCCAGAACGACTGTAATGAAATGCTTAAGGCTGTTGGCAGTTGGCCTGCTCCTGAACGGAACATAATTTAAAATAGTCTTCAAATAGTTTCCGGCGAGGCGTCTCTTGTCGTCGTAATTCTCCTTCAAGATTTTCCAAGCCTGTTCGTAATTGGAGTCCATTAGAGGAACACTTCGGATCAGGGAAAGAGCGGGACCTCTCAAACATGAGACTAGAAAATGAAATTTCTCAATGTTAGATAAGGTAGGCTCATCGTGTATCAGGGAGACAAACGTGTCCCTGAAAAGTGGCCATTCGCTCTGATTTCCTGAAAAATCAGGGAGGTTGATCTGTGGGAGGCACGCACGGACAGATCGGGACTCATTTAGAGAGCTACCCGCTAATGTACCTGCGTTAACCTCTGAATTCTGGGTTAAGGGAGCAGAAACAGGCGTTGGATTCATGTGCGATTCATAAATTGCACAGGCCTCGTAATAATAACGCTTCGCCGCTGTGTGCAATTTCTCCTCATTCTCACTTGGAAATGAGGCAGGGATGTTTGCTGCCGAGTGGGCGTCCAGCAGCTTCTGCCATGTATCTTTGAAGCAGTCAAAGCATGGCTTCAGCTCGCGGAACATACCCTTAAATAAGAAAAGTTGAGTGGCATCTTTGGCTATTAGTCGGCCTTGGTCCAGTATCCCTTTTATTTCTGCTGTGGTATCACGAAGTTTTGACTTCAGGACGTTAATTTGGGCCACAGTTTCTGAATCCAGTTTATCCATGTTATAAGATGTGTTAAAACGAAAAAAAATGAAATAAAATATCAAATAAATTAATACTTAAAACCAGTGGGCGTCATGTGAGGCGAACCTGTGGAATATATTGTGGAATACACAAACATAAAAATAATACATAAATAAAGGCTCAAAAAAAAAAATTAATAATAATGTTGTAGTCCTTAACTGCTGCAATCCACGCTCGGAGGACCAAATGTTGACGGCCGGCCTGTCTCTCGCAATAGAGAGGTTGAGTACCAGGCACGTCTAGAAATAAAATAGCTGGTCGCAGCAGAGAAGGAGGGTTAGATCATAAAAAAAAATGAATAAAATGTATGGTATTTAATTATAAAATTAACAATGGACTTCTCCTATAATAATAAAAAAAATAATAAGAAAGATGCTTCCTTTAAAGGTAATGATAATAAAAATTAATATTATATTATAAACTAATTGGCCAACTAATGAGCTCTTAACATAATAATAATAATAATATCTTATCTGAAGACAGAGAGAGAGAGAGAATGATGGCCGGGAACACTTGGTGTCCGCTTGAGGCGTAGTCATATAGGTGGATGTACCCGTATGAAAATGACGTGGCAGCTGGGCCGGTGTGAACGGTGTAGCCTTGATGAAGGTCTATACCGAACTGGTAGGTGATGGGCAGCTGGGCCGGTGTGCACGATGTAGCCTTGATGAAGGTCTATGCCGAACTGGTAGGTGATGGGCAGCTGGGCCGGTGTGCACGATGTAGCCTTGATGAAGGTCTATGCCGAACTGGTAGGTGATGGGCAGCTGGGCCGGTGTGCACGATGTAGCCTTGATGAAGGTCTATACCGAACTGGTGGGTGATGGGCAGCTGGGCCGGTGTGCACGATGTAGCCTTGATGAAGGTCTATACCGAACTGGTAGGTGATGGGCAGCTGGGCCGGTGTGCACGATGTAGCCTTGATGAAGGTCTATGCCGAAATGGTGGGTGATGGGCAGCTGGGCCGGTGTGAACGGTGATGCCTTGATGAAGGTCTAGGCCGAACTGATAGGTGATGGGCAGCTGGGCCGGTGTGCACGATGTAGCCTTGATGAAGGTCTATATCGAACTGGTAGGTGATGGGCAGCTGGGCCGGTGTGCACGATGTAGCCTTGATGAAGGTCTATGCCGAACTGATAGTTGTTTGGTTAATCCCTGCAGCCTGGGAAGAGCTTGAGAAAACTAGGCGATAAGAGAGTTTGGGGATTATCCTGGCGTCTGGCTCTATCTCTCTCTCTCTCTCCCTCACGCTCTCTCTCTCTCCCGCTTGGGCAGCTCTGTCAAGTGCTGCCATCATGTGGCAGCTACACGTATTACATCTATTACGGTTACATTACTTAATGCTAGGTTTATAATATAGAAGAGCATTATTTACTCTAAACTTAAAATTAAAGAGGGGACACAAAAACAAAATATGTCGTCCTCGACAGTCTTTAACACTTTTACAGAAACACTGGGCCGAGAGACCGGTAGAGATTTTCATATTTCATGTATTGGTAGACCTGCTAATATTGGCCACTAAATCTTAGCCAGTAAATCTTAGGATTTCCCTCAACCTCAAACTCATTTTTCAATTTTTTTGACTAGTGGGTTTTTTGCTAGCAACCCTTCCATTTTTTAGCAGATTTCCCTTAAGGGAAATGAGCTATTTATGTCGTACTCATGACGGAATTTTCAAAATTTTTCTTCAAATGTCCATCGATCCTACCTAGTAGATGACGAAAATGAGGTCCGTTCAAAACTATATATATATATATATATATATATATATATATATATATATATATATATATATCTATATTTGTCTGTTACCGCTCTAGCGGTTGCAGTTTTTGTTTGTTCGTTACCAAACTCGATATTTAGTCGTTGTCTGTAAAAAGAAAGATCAAGTTTGTTAACGGCTGAAATCGGACCAGTGGGAGGAGGGGGGTTTAGAGGGGGAGAATTTGGAAAATTTAAAATATCCCCGTTACTATAAGTCGGATCGAAAAATTGTATAGAATCAATCATTTTGCAAATTAAATTTACTATAAATATTGTACTATAAATTTATTCTCTATCTTGAATATTAACCAAAATATTCGCATTTGTATTATGTGTGGTCGGCAGACGTCGGCTATATTCGGGATTTTCCACCGAAAGCTAGTTCGGCCATTTCCGTAACTTTTCGTCCCTAGTGAATTGGTTTAGAGATTCGTTACTACTACTGTTATTAGTAGGCGGATTTCTCTATTGTAAAGCTTCAAGTGGGAAATCTGCTTAGTTTACGCAGCCCCTGCGTGATGGACTTTTAGTCCTAAAACGTTGATTAAATATACGAATATACGAAATTTTGTCTTCCGACATTCGGTGTTCAAATTGAAATTGTTATTGAAAAATCTAATAAACCATTATTGCGTTGCCTTTAATCTCACATGGTAATCCTACAGTGGCGAGTCCGATTCCCGCCTGGGCAAGGGAATTTATTTACGAAATTCCTTAAATAACATCCTAAGGCCCACCCTGGCTAGAAAAGGGTGGTAACCTATAGCTAACCCGTCCCAATTAGCCTTAGTTGCAAAAAGTGGACGTTAATAAATAATAATTATAAACCATTCCCGTAGCAAATTTATTTTTAAAGAACTTTTTTTTTCCCATTCAACTATATCTCTATCTCAAATATTACGTAAATTATTTTTTATTCAATTATCTGGAGGAACATAATAACATCGGATTCTTGTGTGAGTGTACAATGATCATAAGTGGAGTTTCTTTCGTCTCAGAATTTTTCAAAATTCCGACATTTTAATAACTAAAATTTTTAATATGCCATTTACTAAAATGGTACAGAATATATCATTATTATTATACCCTAGCCGTGTTACCCGTCGTTGAATGGTTGAAATAAGAATAGTTTCCCGTGAAAATATAAAGATTAGATACAAAAATCATCCGATTATATTCATCAATAACACAAGTGCTCTGAAAAACATGAACAGTAAATGTGCTGGCATTCATGTGTTTTGCACGAGAGATCAGCATTTAGACAAATTTATGATAAGGATTGCTGTTATCTAGAAACAAATTGAAATAATAATGGTTTCAAGTAGAAATGTAAATATTGAAAGCATTAAGCAATCTATTTATTACTTTTATTTATAGTTTCGACCATGAATGTCTATTGGAGGAATAGTAGCCAATTTCTTACCGATCTTGTGACCAAATAAGTCTAGTTTCCCATTTAAAAACGTCCGTCACGCAGGGGCTGCGTAAACTAAGCAGATTTCATACGTGAAGTATTGGCAATAGAGAAATATGCATACTGGCAACACTTAACACCACCGTGAGTAAATACAAACGGTAATGAGGAATCTATTAGTTAATTTTAATAAGCTCCCAATGGAAACGGCATCTGAAATGTAAAAAAGAGGTCTGCCAACCAATCAGAGCTGAACAGATAGATGGACATATTCTTCACCGGAAAGAAACACAATTACTTAAATATATCTGAATATAACATATACCATATAACACACACACACATATATATATATATATATATATATATATATATATATATAAAACATATTAACTTTATTGCAAACTATTTACTATATCTAGTACGGTAATTTATAATGAATAATTGCTTATATCTCACAAAGTAGAAGTTAACACCAGACTCTAAACGAATTTCACGAGAGCCGAACAGTTGCGGAAATGGCCGAACTAACTTTCGGCTGAATCTCACGAACCAAACCAACAAGAGCCGAACAGAACTATATCTCGGTTAATATTCTAGATAGACAATAAATGTTTATAGTATTTATAGTAAATTTAATTTTCAATAAGATTGGTCATATACACTTTTTCCATCCGACGTAGAGTAACGGAAATATTTCGAATTCGGGGTAAAGAGAGGACCCCCCTCCCACTGGTCCGATTTCTGGTATTAACGAATTTGACTTTTTTTTAACATAAAACGATTAAATATCAAGTTTGGTAAAGATCAGACAAAAATTACGACCGCTAGAGCGTTTTATATATATTTATATAAATATATATATATATATATATATATATATATATATATATATATATATATATATATATCCCCTTTAAGGGGAATCTGCTAAAAAAAGGATTTTAATTAGCATTATTGTACTTAGCATTCGGCAAAAAAAATATATTATAAAATTTTGCGCATGTATTCTGTTGTAATACGATAGAAGAATGTTTGTGGTGTAAAACATCAAAGTATGCCGAGTAAAGATTAAAATCGCTCATATTAGCAAAATTAATTATATAAAGACATGCAAAACTATTTCCCAATTCTATTCAGGAATTTTTATGAAACTTATACGAGTTATGTAGCGTCCGGGAGGCGGAAGTCAAAATTCATAAATGTCAATAATGATTTAGGACCAATATGGTTATTCTAAACACAAATTGTACTGGTGTAAAATTTTTAAATTTCATATAGCTCTGATGTATCTTGGGGTAATTGTCTTACAAATATAAGACTTTTTAGAAATCATTCACACGGTTTTTGAGAAATTGAGCAACAAACAAGCAGACGGACAGAGAAGATTTTAAATTTTGATCCCATTGTTCTTAGAACGATCTGAAACGTTAAAAAAATAGATTCCCGCAAAATTTAAGTATGAAATCAAACCTTAGTTTTATTTTTACAGATTGTTAGGGCTATCTTCGAAGCGGAGATCCTTTCTGTACTTTGTTTGTGATCGAGTTGCTGTAGCAATTATGTCTCTTGTCTGTCCAATTAGAATAGCAAACCCAAAAACACCCATTAACCATGAGACAGTCATGAACAAGTATTCACCTTTTTGCGGAGCAGAACACAAGCATGTGACCAACAGGAACAATAGCACCAACAACGGCTGCCCAGCCTAAAACGAGCGCTCCATCCAGTACGCTAGCGCTGCTGTTTCCGCTTTTGGCCACCGCCCACGGTGACCTCCTGATGTACGGCCGGTTAGTGAACTAAGTAAGCGGCAGTACGACGGAACACAGATAATATACTCAACATCTGTCAATAAAGCACCAAATGATATTGCTGTGAGGTAGTTGAAATTACATTTTTCGTCACCTTTGATGGTTGGAATAACTATCATATTACATAAAAGGTAAATTAAAAAAATATATATATTAAATAACATTTATTCTGTTTACAGTAGTCTTTAAAATATTTTGTTGCGAAATATACATCCATTGTTCTACTTGTGATATATGTATTGTTTATGTGAGTTTAGGTTGGCATTTAGGCTTTAGGTATGTAGGCTAGTTAGTTAGGCTCTTGCTGCTACTTCTCTGAACAGTGGCAAAGGAGTCGCAGCTGCGGGTTCCCCTAGGACTTTTCGGACTTAAACTAAATCTCCCAAATACTGCACTTTTGCAGATACCTGGCCCAATTTATCTATTCAAAATTTCATATTTCTTAACAAATGGAGACCGCTGGTATGAGGAAACCCAAAGGTACAGCGGGGGCAGAGGTGGGAATTATAAAAAAAAATTAAATTGTCTACTTGTGGGATTTTGTTGCTACTTCAAATGCAATCACAGTCCTATTTAATCAGGTGTTCAAGAAGTACCTGCAACTTGACAGCACTCCTGCAACGATAGACATAGATAGAGCCAGGGCAGGAATCTAGAACTACCCAGCTCCGACCAATCACAGGGCGAGTTGGCGCCTCCAACCTGCTACAGTGGACGGCGGGCTGTTATAAACACGTTAGTTTAGAATATATCCCTGATATATTCTGCTGAGTAATAAATACGTGAAGTTAACACTGTATATTGTGGTTAGTTGGAAGATTACCAAGTATGTAAATAAAAGTCCTTCACTCAGGGGCTGCGTTAACTAAGCAGATTTCCCAAGCGCATCACATATTTACATATATCTCAAAAGGTAAATGTTCAATGAGAAAAAAAAAATGGTAATTAGGCTTCAAATGAAGTGCTTCATAATGTAACAGCTTATCGTTAATTTGACATCAGTAGGAGTGGGGGTTCGCTCAAGGCCGAAAACTAAAAAATGCAAATATCTCCGTTAATATTCAAGATAGAGAATAAATGTATATAACAATATTTGTAGTAAATTTAACTTTCAATAAAATTCTTTCTATACAATTTTTCGATTCGACGGATAATAACGGAGATACTTTCAATTTTCAAAAATCCACCCTCTGAACCCCTCAAAAGTTTTGTTCTATCGTCCCTAGCTCTTATCTACGAGATGACGAAAATGAAATCCATTCAAAATTATATATATATACAGTTCCTCCGACACATAGTCCAGTTTTGGACTAACACTAATATATAATAACATTTAGTCATTCAAATAAATTCTAGAAATTTTATTTTAAATAATAAAGTGATTATTATTATCTTCTTGTTATAATTTTTGATTCGTCTTTAAATGGGTGAAATTGGTTGAGTTTAACTTTATTTATTTTGTTTTTATCAGTTCCATTAATTAATTATATTTGTACTTATCTTAATATATAATTTTTTTTTAAACTTTTTTATTATTTCATTTTATCCTTATTTTATGTCATTATTATTATTAGAGTTGATTGTATGGTAATAACCCATTAAGGAGTATATATTGTAGAAATATATTTAAGCATGTAGTATGCCATGTGGCATTGAAACATGTACTAAAATAAATAACTTCTCATAGAGTTACCAAAAACAACTTGGTGGCCTCCCGATAATCGATAAGTACCAGGTTATCTACTGCCTGAAAATATAAGAATGGCAGTTGAAATCAGCACACAAATTGCATAGATATCTAGTGGAATTATGAATTTTTTTATCTGTCTTTTTTATCTGATTATTTCACAAATATTTCAAAAACTACTGAAAATTAAATTGGCCACAAATACTCCAAAAAATGAGTCCATTTTTAAGGTGCTAGATAATAAAGGAAGCTGAGTTTATTATATATATATTGAACAAGGGATAAGGATCTAGAAGTGGAAGAAATAATTGGAAGAGTCGCTATTTATAAAGACTTTTTTTTATTCTATTTACATTTATATGCAATAATTGTACACGATCTTCATTTGATTGATTAAACTTATATTTATTTCTGACAACAAATATGATAGTATATAGACATTATGTATCATATAAAATAAAGTAATAAAAAAGTTTTTGTTTATATTATATTTATTACAGAACAAAACCATATAATTATTTCATCTTTACAAACATTAACATTTTGAAACTACTTTATTCCTGTCCCTTTCAAAACGTTTTTGCATTTATTACAAAAATAAAAATCGTTGATTGTTAGGGTTTTTTTATTACAAAATTAAATTATGAAACTTGAACGTTGTTATCAGCACAAAATGTATTTGACGACACTCTACACACTCTTAGCAGATTCCCCAGAAGGGAAATCAGCTATTGAGGTTGTACTCATGACGCGATTTGCGAAATTGTTCTACAAATGCTCATTGATCCTATCTAGGAGATAGCGAAAATGATATTCGTTCAAAATTCTATATATATATATATATATATATATATATATATATATATATATATATATATAAGCTAAACTATGCTTAACTATATGTGCTCGGATTGGTTTTTGAAAGGAAATATGGATTGGAAGGTTTTGCTGTAGCCCACACTACTACTGCGTGTGTCCATATTGGTTTAAGTAGTAACTTGTATATTGTTAGTTTGTTTTCGGTAGACAAGTGAGATCTTCTATTTAGCAGTCCGTAAAGTTGTCCGAATCGTCTGTCAACTTCCTGTCTTTTAATTATTGTGTGGGATTTCCAAGTAAGTTTTGTGTCCAAATGTAATCCAAGGTAGCTAAATTGGGTAAATTTCTATTAAATAAACAATACAAAGTACTTACTTTATACATCATTAATATATTTTTCATAATAGGAATGTTCTAGGCAAAAATAAAAATAACATATTTTAAAAAAAAATTAAGAATCTCTTATTTTTCGTACTTTTCCACAAAACTTTGTATATATTTATATTGTAATAAATGCGTCACTATATCACTTAATATTTTATCACCACCTTCACCACCCAATGTCCGGAAAAATTCTACCTTCCCATCTTCAGTTAAGGAATAAAAATATTGCATGTCGAAAGTGTCTCTGTATACCATGAAAGGAAGAAAGAAGGAACTGATGTAATAACCTAGGACTGCTTTTGTTGAAAAATATTTGAGGAACTCCTCGAAGGACGGAAGTTTGACATCCGGGTGAACGTTGTCCTCGACAGACTTCCAGTAGGTTTCCAGGTAGTCGCTCCAGTGACTCTCACGATTTTGGGCAGTTGTGTGCATGTAGAGAAAGGTTGCAAGGTCGATAACTGGACATCCGTATTTAGTAAACTGGAAATCAAAATAAGCGCAATCCACCGGTTTCTTATTGCTGTCATATTTGTACAGAACGTTGTTGTTGCAGAAATCACCGTGCAGAATTACAGCGAATTTTTCATCTGGAATGGACAACAATTTATGGTTTTCTACGGATTCGATAACTTTTAAAAACCTATCCAATATATTTTGGTTTGCCCCATTTTTCAAATAAGCATCTACTCCTCTTTTCATGCATTTATAACTGATGGTCTCGAAAAACGGCACAAACTCTTTCCTTTCTTTCAGCTTGCCGACAAGTTGTTTGAATTTGTGAGGGTCGGTATGTTTCATCGAGTAGGACATGGCGTGGAGTTGGCCTATAGCTCGCATTGCTGTAGAAATGTGTTCAGAATCAAGGAAAATAGTTTCGGTTGATGATTCAAAGCCATATACCTTCAGATTCTCCAGGATGAGCACGTCACTCTCTGGGTCTTCCCCACCTGTTGCATATCCGTGGTACATCCTAGCGTACTTCCTCGTGTCTTTAGCATCGAGCTGAGGGAGGATCTCTTTGTACATTTGTACTTCGTTGTAAAACATAACTCTAGGGTCCTTATAATCATTATCTAAATTGTTTAGATCTTGAACTTTAACCAGCAGTGGAATGACACTCAACTCACCAGATTTTTCCCTCAAAGTGAGATTCAGTGCGGCGATCGCTGATGAAAATTGTGCGCCAATATTTGTAGCATCGTCTGTTCCGATACTGACAAACTCCACATCACCAAACACATTCTCCTTGACTAACCGCGGGATCAGCGAAGTCAGAACTCCTTCCATGTCCTAACTGTTACACAGACTGATTTCACCATGATCGTAATTAACTTATAGTTGTCAGCCAAGTATTTACTTGTCTGATATACTGATAAAGCTTGTTTAAATGTCTTATCAATCGTAAGATAAACATTAAGAGAAGTTTGATCTAAATTTCGTTTTCATATATTAATGTAAGATGAGATTGTAAATAATTTTACACTTGAAAAAATACTATTTGAAGTCTAGTTCATACGTAATCTTACGTTTATGTGGTTTTGTATATAATCATATTTCGTTTATTGACAAATCATTGGTTGACAGGTGTACAACATTATTATGCACGCTGATATAAATAAGGCAGTAATAGTTTTTATGGTTATTCATTTTTGGACTTGAAAAATTACCATAACATAAGATGTTAATGTCCATCAAAAGTTCTCAGTCGATCAAGAATTGAGTTTGCACCCACTCTAGATGGAGTGCCAGTTTTACGAAAAACCTTAGTCTTGCAGAATCTGCGTGGACTAAGCAGTTTTCCCATCTCATGGTATTACATACTTATGATCTTATCTCACGTTATCTTCTCTATTTCTAAACAAAAAAGTCTGTCACGCTGGGGCTGCGTAATCTAAGCAGATTTCCCTCGTGGTGTTTAATAATAGATAAATCTACATACTGGGAACACAATAGCACCGTTAACATCAACTGAATAAATACAAACGATAATAAGAAACCTCTTATCAAAGGAAAGGAAAACAATTACTGAAATATATCAGAATATCACATATTAATTTTATAGACCACTATTTACTATATCTATTACTGTAATTTATTATGGATCAGACTAATTTTTATCTCAATCAATCAAATATCAGTAGTACAAGAACTCAAGAAGGGGGGAGGGTCACCATAACATATTTACATTTATCTCGTATAATAAAGGTCTCTTGAAAACAATTTATGGTATTTAAGCTTCTAACAATATGGTTTATTACATAACAGAGAATTGTTTATGTAACATGTGTAGAAGTGGGGGTTTGCCGAATCTAAAAAAAAATCAATTTTCTAGGTTAATATTCAAGATAAAGAATAAATGTAAATATTAATATTTGTAGTACATTTAAGTTACAATAAGATTCATTTTATACAAATTTTTGATCCGACGTATAGTAACAGAGATATTTAGAATTTTAAAAAATCCCCCTCTACCCCCCCCCCTCCAACTTGTCCGGTATTAACCATTAACGAAATTGATATGTCTTTCTATATAAAACGTGTAAATATCGAGTTTGGAAACGATCAAACAAAAATTGCGACCGCTAGAGCGTTAACAGACAAATATATATATATGTCTATATATATATAGATATATATATATATATATAGATATATATAGATATAGATATATATATATATATATATATATATATATATATATATATATATATATATAGTTTTGAACGGACCTCATTTTCGTCATCTCCTGGGTAGGATCGATGGACATTTGAAGAAATGTTTCGAAAATCGCGTCATGAGTACGACCTCAATAGCTTGATTTCCCTTAAGGGAAATCTGCTAATAATAATAAATGGATTATACGTTCTGCCTAATAGTTCTCGCATATTTAGAAGTCCAAAAGAAAAAATAGGTAACAACTAATAGAATTGAAATATTTAAAAAATGAATAAAAAAACAACTACATATAAAAAGATAGTTAACAAAACAGAAGTCGAAAACTTCAAAGAACAACCAAATACAAAAATAAAAAACAAGGAAGGCACCATTCAAAATGACATAGCAACCAATAAAGATTAATTAAAATAAAGAATATACAAGGTCAGAATAAATGTAAATTATCACCAATTAATTGCAATTAAGAACTAATTAAAGAACAAACGATTAGATGAACTAAAAGAGTCAATTTGGATAAAGAATCAAAATATTATAACTTATATGTAAAAAGAATTATTAATTCCAAAAACTTCGAAAACATAAAAATATAAAAGTTGAGTTAAATATTATTATTAATCTATTTCTTTCATTTATGCTATACTCGATTTTTATCTGTACCATTACACACTAAAGATCATATTAGTTAATGGCTGAAATCAAAGGTGGAATATGAGGGGGGTTTATAGGAGGGATTTTGAAAATTCAAAATATCTCCTTTATTATGAGCCGTATCGGAAAATGTTAAAGAATCAATCTTGTTAACTATTGATGCTCTACAATTGTTCCTTTATACATTTTTTTCGTAAATCAAGTAATATGAGAGTTTTTTATACTTTCTTGTTTTCAGCCTTGAGTAACCCTGCAACCCTTTTATCATCGGCGCTTCACATAGAAATATGGAATAGGAGATCACCAGTGTGTGTTGTACCAACATGTGGAAAATCTGCTTAGTTTACGCAGCCCCTGCGTGACCGATTTTTTTTTTTTTCATTCTCCTCATATCCGGGAATCCATGATATATTTACGTCATTAGGCCATTTGTGTAATTACTGAGTCAATAATTAAAAAATAACTAAAACATTAGCTCACCAACAGGTTCAATATGTTTTTCCAGTACTTCCTCTTCTGTCACACCTTCGTTGAGTATCCCTTTGCCTCTAAGCTGCATGAGCAGGTCAATGAAGTCGTTCCTTTTCTCTCCGGTCTTCTCCCGGTGTTCTATCGTGTCCTTTATCGCTTTCACCATGAAACGCTCCACTTCTATGGGAGTGAGTCTGGAAACGCAACAAGAACTCTATGAATGGATTCCTTCGAAAGATCATATATATATATATATATATATATATATATATATATATATATATATAGAAATAATAGGAAATCGTTACAAATTCTGGATGTCCTAATCCCTGTCAAACCTGAATAATAAAAACAGTTTTATTCAAATTTTTCTTAACTTATTTGGAAATCAAATGGAAGGGAAAGTGTTTATTTCCATTGAATGCTATCATAACATAATAGGAAACGTACAAAAACTTGTTTTTTAGCAAATTTCCCAAGGGGGGGAAACCAGCTATTGAGGTCGTACTCATGATGTATTTTTTCTTCAAATGTCCATCGATCCTACCTAGGAGATGACGAGAAAATATATATATATATATATATATATATATATATATATATATATATATATTGTTACGTTTTATTACAAAACCAGTAATAAACGTTGATAATGAGAGTTCTTTTGGATTGCAAAATTAAACACACATAAGTTTCACAGTTTATCACTGCACAATTTATTTCACCATGCACAATACTCTTGGTTAACTATTACTACTCACAGTATTACACTGATAGTGTCACTGTTCTTCAGATTTCAAAGTCCAATAATTCACTCGCAGTCACTGAACTTCACATAAAACGACGGCACTGCACTGTCCTTTACTTCGCGGCACTGCACTGTCTTAAACACGCACTAAACTGTTACTTACAGTCACGGCACAACACTGTTCTTCACGGCACTAAGTCGCACTGTAGCACCGATGTGACTATCCATATATATATATACACACGTATGTATTTCTTCACACAAACACACACACAAACACACACACACACACACACACACACACATATATATATATATATATATATATACTAGCTCAGATACCCGGCTTCGCTCGGGAATTCATTTGAGGCTGAATGGTGATGGTATATTTTTGGCAAGGCTTTACTTTGCACAATATTTTGACATTTACCCGACCCAGTGTTTAGGGTTAATACCCGTCGTTTCTGTGGATTTGTTAATAATAAA
This sequence comes from Riptortus pedestris, assembly GCA_019009955.1. Classification (NCBI taxonomy): domain Eukaryota; kingdom Metazoa; phylum Arthropoda; class Insecta; order Hemiptera; family Alydidae; genus Riptortus; species Riptortus pedestris. The sequence goes on from CM032228.1 coordinate 19,727,985, forward strand.
ATTAATTTTTTATGAAAGACTTCACTGTCCTTCATATATTCATATTTCCCGTTTCCTGTTCATTATGCATAAATTTGAATTATTAAGGACAAAATATTAACTTACATTTGAATTAATTTTTCCAGGTGAGGTACCTGGTAGTTCATATTGAAAAGAATTGTTGAGCAAATTTCTCTAAATAACAAAATAAACAACTTTTGTTATGTGCGTATTTGCCGAAACCCCAATAGGAAACGAAATATCACTATATTTAATTTCAGGCCTCCCTTATAACTCCCACTCCTGCCCGTCCCTAGAAATGTTAGTATGGCTTATTATAAGGAAGGCGTTAGTGCTAATTCACATACTGAGTTGGGTTTAGTTCGGTTAAGTTTTTTGTGCCAAATAAAATTGTTGACTTCCGCAGTAGTTTTTAACGTATAACTCATTTATACTTAGGTATACGACAAAAGTGTATATGACAACAGTTACTCCAAATAACACAATAAACAACTTTTGTTATTTGCATAATTGCCGAAAATGCATTAGGAAACGAAATATTGCTATTTTTTTAATTTTAGCCCTCTCTTATAACCCCCACTCCTGTTCGTCTCAGAGAATACTAACATAGCCTATAGTCTAAGTTGGGTTAGTAGTAATATACATTCCAAGTTTCATAAAATTTGGTTCAGCCGTTTATGTGTGAAAAGGTAACAAACAGACACCAAAGAAACAAAATGCAGTTTTGGTGTCTATGACGTGTGAAACGAAAAGTTATTGTGTAATTTTGCGAATAAAATCAATGTACAGACAGAGGTTACAATTTTATATATATATATATATATATATATATATATATATATATATATATATTTATTTAAATAAAAAATGAGATAAATACTAGTTTTTTACTCATAAATGGAATAGAATACCCGTATATGATGAGACCAGATCAGTAGTGTTTCATACCAGAAGTTGGGTAATATACTTTGTTTACGCAGCCCCTGCGTGAAGGAGTTTTACGTTATCGCTCATCGGGACGGGTTACATTTTCCAAAGTAGCGTAGGGCCATGGATTTGTCGGCAAACAAAAATCCATTGGCTTTGTTGGAATCGAACCCACAGTTTTAAGATTACGAACTTGATTAAGATCAATGAACAATCCAGATTTGGGTAAATGCAAGTTTCGAGAAAGAATAAAACAAATAATTAATGTCGATATGCATCACCGACAAATGTTATGTAACCTATCTGACGTATTTCACTAGGATTGCACCAATTACAGGTGTTTCCCTGACTCAAATAGACGTGTAAATAAAATAAACAATTCCTAATCTGTATAAATAAAACTCCATAATTTGCCAAAAATAAATTAAATATCTTTTTATTAATTTATTACTTTTTTTTTTTTTTTGAAAATTTACTTTTTATTTAACAGGATAAATATTCTGGTCATTATTGTTGACGACAAATGTAATCTCATCTACTTAACTACAAATAAATTTTGGTTCCATTACTTTTAGACGTTGTATATCATCAATATAAATAAAGTCTCATTCTCTCTTTAAATTCAGCGTAGATCAATTAGCAGATTTCCCTTAAGGGAAATCAGCTATTGAGGTCGTACTCATGACGCGATTTTCGAAAACATTCTTCAAATGTCCATCGATCCTACCCAGGAGATGACGAAAATGAGGTCCGTTCAAAATTATATATATATATTTTTCTGTTAACGCTCGAGCGGCCGCAATTTTTGTTTGATCGTTACGAAACTCGAAATTTAACCGTTTTATGTAAAAAGACAGATCGAGTTCATTAATGGCTGAAATCGGACCTGAGGGAGGGGGGGGGTTATAGGGGGGATTTTCGAAAATTCGAAATATCTCCGTTATTATGCATCAGATCGAAAAATTGTATTGAACCAATCTTATTGCAAATTACATTTACTATAAATATTGTTATATACATTTATTATGTATCTTGAATATTTACCGAGATATTTGCATTTTTATGAAGTCTGTGGGACACGTGGTCGGTTATAGTTCGGATTAGGTTTGCCATTTTCGTAACTCCTCGGCTCCGGTGGAAGCTTCTTCTAACCTTACCTATCGTTTCTAACCTTACCTTACCTTCCTTACTTTGTGAGATTTATGCAAATACGTTCTGTTCATCCGCCCCCCCCTTCTTTAGTTCTTGGACTACTAAAATTTGAGTTATTTAAATAAAAATTATTCTTACAATTCAGAAGCCGTTTCAGTTGGGAATTTATTTTAATTAACTGAAAGATTTCTCATTACCCTTTGTATTTAATCACGGTGGTGTTGTGTTGCCAGTATGCAGATTTCTCTATAGTAAAACTTCACATGGGAAATCTGCTTAGTTTACGCAGCCCCTGCGTGACCGACTTTATTTTTTCTTTAGCAGATTTCCCTTAAGGGAAAGAGCTATTGAGGTCGTACTCATGAGGCGATTTTCGAAATGCCCATTGATCCTACAGAAAATGAGGTCCGGTCAAAACTGTATATATATATATATATATATATATATATATATATATATATATATATAGTTGTCTGTTATCGCTCCAGCGGTCTTAATTATTGTTTAATCGTTACCAAACTCTATATTTTGTCGTTTTATGTAAAAGAAAGATCACGTTCGTTAACGACTGAAATCGGAAAAGGGAGAGGGGGGTGTTTAGAGGAGAGGAATTTCGTAAATTCGAAATATCTCTGTTACTATAGGTCGGATCAAAAAATTGTTTAAAAAAAATCTTATTGGAAATTAAATTTACTATAAATATTGTTCTATACATATTTTCCGTGAAATAAGTATTAACCGAGATATTTGGATTTAATAGTTTTAAGCTTTCGGTGAACGCCCACTCCTACTAGTGTCATATTAATAATAAGCTGTTATATCGTGAACCACTTCATAAATATTGTTTTCAACAAAGCTTTATTAAGCGAGATACCCCCACCCCCTTCTTTTTTTCTTGGATTACTAAAATCAGAGTGATTGTTGAGATAGAAATTGTTCTGATTCATTTCAAATTACTCCGCTAGCTATAGTAAATAGTTTTCAATAAAATTAATATGTTATAATCAGATATATTTCATTAATTGTTTTTCTTTCCGATCTATCTATCTGTTCAGCGCTACGAGGTTGGCTGGCCTGTTTGTTTACAATTCACCAGCTTTCCGTTGTAGAGATTATTAACTTGTAAATTGGCTGAATGATTTCTTATTATCGTTTGTATTCTTTCCTTAACATTTACGGGGGTGTTACCAGTCTGCAGATGTTACTGTTGTAAACCTTCCCGTGGGAAATCTGCTTAGTTTACGCAGCCTCTGCTCGACGGAATTTGTACGTTTCAGACCATTTTACAATCGTTGGCATCAAGATTGAAACCCTTATCTGTTCTACCGTTTTTTACTCAATTATTCAAAAACGGCTCCGAACATTTCTATAATGTAATCTTATTATCTCAAGGTACAACATAAGCTACATGAGACTTCGAATTTTTTACTAGGTGGGGGAGGGGTTTACTACTAACGTGGAAATACATATTAATCAATATCCTCCTTAGTATTGGTTTTATCGGAAAAATGTTAAGAACAAATTGTGTTTCGAATGAAGATTTTGGTACTAAATCGTTGTTTACATTAATGAATTTTTGCAATTTTCGCAAAGACATTATTCGTGTTTGTTTCATGAAATTAGAATTATTCGCTTAATAGAATTGGACACATAATAGAATCGGGAAATTGTCTGTATATGCATTATGGAAAAATTATTATTAATGAGAGGAATTTGATATTTTACTAGCGCGCTCGGGGGGTTACTTTGATGTCAAAACATATATATAAGTGTAAAAAAGTCCGTCAGGCAGGGGCTGCGTAAACTAAACAGATTTCCCTCGTGGTTTATATATATATATATATATATATATATACTAGCTCAGGTACCCGGCTTCGCTCAGCAAATCATTAGAGGCTGAATGAAGATGGTATTTTTTTTTTTTTTTTTTTTTTTTTTTGGCTTCTCGTTTGAGCTTACTGTTTTTCCGTACGGGTCATGTAGGAGACTTATAGAATAGACATTTTAGTTTTGAAGAAATGAAAAAACGTTCCTAGGCAATCCTTCACGAATGTTTGTCACACAGTGAATAATTCAAATTATAATCATGGCTAGCACTTATTACTCAATCACTCAAATTTTAGTAATCCAAAACCAAAAGAAGGGGGGGGGGTCAACAGAACGTATTTGCATATATCTCACAAAGTAAAAGTTCTATGAAAACAATATTTGGTATTTAGGCTTCAAATAATATCTTTTATTAAATAACAGAGCATTATTTATGTAATACTAGTAGAAGTGGGGGTTTAGTGAGGGCTGAAAACCGAAAAATGCAAATATCTCGGTTAATATTCAAGATAGAGAATAAATGTATGTAACATTATTTATAGTGTATTTAATTATCAATAAGATTGATTTAATACACTTTTTCGATCCGACTCATAGTAACGGAGATATTTCGATTTTTCGAAATTCTCCCCTCTAAACCCCCCCTCCCCCTGTTCCGATTTCAGCCGTTAACGAACTTGATCTCTCTTTTTACATAAAACGACTAAATATCGAGTTTAGTAACTATTACACAAAAATTGCGACCGCGGTAACAGACAAATATATATATATAGATCAAGTTCGTTAACGGCTGAAATCGGACCAGTGGGAGCGGGGGTTTAGAGAAGAGGATTTTCGAAACTTCGAAATATCTCCGTTACTATACGTCGGATCGAAAAATTGTGCAGAATCAATCTTATTGCAAATTAAATTTACTATAAATATTGTTATGTACATTTATTCCCTATCTAGAATATTAACCGGGATATTTGCATTTTTATTAAATTTGGGCCGATAACGGATTTTTGAATTTCCCGCCAAAAGCTTGTTCGGCCCTTTGCCGTAACTGTTCAGCTCTCCTATGGAGATTTCTCTACTGTATAACTTCACGTGGGAAATCTGCTTAGTTTACGCAGTCCCTGCGTGACGGACTTTTTAGCTTATATCTCATTTAATCTTTGGTATAAAACCAAAGTGTATATAATAAAAGTTACCTTAAACAACAAAATAAACAAACGTTTGCTAATTCACATACCGAGTTTTGTTAAGTTCGGTTCAATCGTTAGTACCTAATAAAACTGTTGGCTCCCGCTTTAGTTTTTTGTGTATATCTCGCTTATAATTTGTTATACGAAAAAACTGTATATAACAAAAGTTACTCTAAATAACAAATTAAACCACTTTTGTAGATTGCCTATTTGCTGAAAAACCAATAGGAAACGAAATATTGCTATTTTTAAGTTCAGGCCCCCCTTACAACCCCCACTCCTACCCGTCCCTAGAAATGTTAGTTCAGCTTATAATCATGGAGAAGTTAGTGCTAATTTCCATACCGAGTTTTGTTTAGTTCCGTTGAGTCTTTTGTGCCAAATAAAATTGTTGACTCCCGCTTAAATTTTTAGCTTATAACTTATTTATACTTAGGTATAAGACAAAAGTTTATTACAAAAGGTACTCTAAATAAAAAAATAAACAACATTTGTAATCCGCATATTTGCTATTTTTAATTTCAGGCTTCCCTTATAACCCCCACTCCTGTTCGTCTCAGAAAATATTAATATAGCCTAAAGTCTAAGTTGGGTTAGTCGTAATATGCATACCAAGTTTCATAAAATTCGGTTCAGCCGTTTATGCGTAAAAGGTAACAAACAAACCAACAGGCACAAAAGAAACAAATTTCAGATATCGTTTCTATGACATGTGAAACAAAAAGTATCTTGAAATTTCGAGAAAAAAATCAACACAAATCACGATCCTTATTTCTTCATCTTTTGGATCGGCTCGTTGAACATTTTTTGAAAATACATACCTCAATAGCCGATTTCCCTATCTGTTGGTATATATATATATATATTGAGGTTGGCGGCCTGCTCCGGTCTGATCGATGCGGTAGCTAGTTGTCACGACATGGCGGGATACATTGCACGCCATTACATTTCTTAGAAAGAACAAACCATCGCCAATCCACCCCTAAAATATACAACTCCAGGCTAGGTCTGGTTTGCAACTGGTATATACCCATGACGGAAAGCCAGGGCTATGCAAACTAAGAACATTTTCCAAGTATTGATGTGAAATACGACTAACATCGAACTGTATATTCTCTAGTTCTAAATACAAATCCGAAGAGTACATATGGGGCTTTAAACAAGGCTGAAAACAAGAAAGTACTGTTAGGATTATTACAAAACGTCCGTCACGCAAGGGCTGCGTAAACTAAGCAGATTTCCCACGTAAAGTTATACAATAGAGAAATCTCCATACGAGTGCCGAAGAGTTACGGAAACGGCCGAACTAGCTTTCTGCGGAAACAAATAGAAGCGACCATAGCTCGCCCGTTAGACTTTATAAAAATGCAAATATCTCGGTTAATATTAAAGGTAGAGAATAAATGCATATAACAATATTTACAATTTTTCGATCCCACGTACAGTAACGGTAACTACAGGGGGTAACGTATAGTTACCCTCCTCTAAACCCCCCCCTTAAGGAACTTGATATTTATATTTACGTAAAACGGTTAAATACTGATTTTGGTGACGATTGAACAAAAATTGCGACCGCTAGTGTGTTAACAGACAAATAGGTATGATCGATGGACGTTTGAAGAAATTTTTCGATAATCGCGTCATGAGTACGAGACTTCAATAGCTGATTTCCCTTCTAATCTGCTAAAAATCCGATGGGCCTTACAAAAGGCTGAAAACAAGAAAGTACTGTTACGATTATTGCAAAAATAATAAATGCTGGTTATTAGGGTTTGTTTGTTGGATTTTGGGCAAAAACTGCAAGGACATCAATGACCAACAATTATTGAACCGTATTTGAGTTCCCTGACTAACGGGACCTTTTTTTTTTTTCTTATTTTTCCTTTTTTCTCTTATAATTATTTATACTTTCATTTTACTTTTTTAAATATTTATTTTTATTTTTTTTTCTTTCTTTTCCGTTACATCTATTAAAAAATAAATAAAAAAGGATGGTTGCTGTAACACAATATAAATGATTATTAGGGTTCTTTTGGATTGAAAATTTAACTTTATTATATTTGTCAGTACACAATTTTATCGATCACAACCTTTATTTATCATTTGGTTACCTATTGGCAGAAATCCCTGAAGGGAAATCTGCAATTGAGGTCGTGCTAACAGCTCGATTTTCAAAAAATATCAAATGGCCATCGATTCTGCACAGGAGATGTCGAAAATGAGGTCCGGTGAATATTGTTTTTTTTTTGTTTTTTTAGAATTGATTTTTCCCCTTGAAATTCATTGAACTTTTACTTTGTGAGAGATATGCAAAGATGTTATGTGATGACGTCATCAGATAAGGTTTTACGTCCTTATCTTTAAAATGTTTCTTTGATATTTAACAGTTTCAGTCAACACTAAATACCATATTTGCCATTGGCTGAATTCGGAGCTGTAATAGTTTAATCGGGTTTAGAGGGAGGAATTTCAAAATTAAGTTCCCTTAAGGGAAATCAGCTAAGGAGGTCGTACTCATGACGCGATTTTAGAAATTTTTTCAAAGGGCCTATCGCTCTGGCAGTTGCAATTATTGCTTTATCGTTACCAAACTCGACATTTTATCGTTTTATGTAAAACGAAAGATCAATTTCGTTAACAGCTGAAATGAAGCTTAAATACCAAATATTGTTTTCAAGAGACATTTATTATACGAGATACATGCAAATATGTTCTTGAGATAATCAATCATTACTTCAATGATTATATTTCAATTCATTTAGGAATAATGGTTATTCTAAATATAAATTTGACTATCTTTCTAAACGTGTTATCCGTGTTTTGATGAATAAGACTGATTGATTTCTATTTCAACCAGTCAAAGACTAGAAACACTTTTGCAAGTAGGTTCCCAATAACGATATGTGACAATGTGTTATCAATAAATGGAATTTGATAACCTAGAAGGTAACTTACACTTATATGAATGAAACAATTCAATAATGAACAGCCATGTTTGAGTGCTAAATAATTTAAAATTTCATCAGACTCTCATATCAGAAAATGAAACTCATATATGAAAAGTAATTGAATATTTATTTAATTAGTGATACGCAATAGATTAACCTGTATTGGTACTTGATAAACACGTTTTTTTCAGTTGATTACATTTGTAAATACTTGCCAACCCACAACAATATAATTACTCAGTCAACCACAGTTTGTGTAACAATTGGGACATGGAAGGAGTTCTGACTTCGCTCATCCCGCGGTTAGTCAAGGAGAATGTGTTTGGTGATGTGGAGTTTGTCAGTATCGGAGCAGACGATGCTACAAATATTGGCGCACAATTTTCCTCAGCGATAGCCGCACTGAATCTCACTTTGAGGGGAAAATCTGGCGAGTTGAGTGTCGTACATTTGTTCGTGAAAGTTCAGGACACCAGCAGCTCAATGAAGGATTTTAAGGACTCGAACACTATGTTTTACAACGAAGTAAAAATGTACAAAGAGATCCTCCCTCAGCTCGACGCTAAAGACACGAGGAAGTTCGCTAGGATGTACCACGGATATGCAACAGGTGGGGAAGACCCAGAGAGTGACGTGCTCATCCTGGAGAATCTGAAGGTATATGGCTTTGAATCATCAACCGAAACTATTTTCCTTGATTCTGAACACATTTCTACAGCAATGCGAGCTATAGGCCAACTCCACGCCATGTCCTACTCGATGAAACATACCGACCCTCACAAATTCAAACAACTTGTCGACAAGTTGAAAATAAGGGATGAGTTCAAATCGTACTTCGAGCCTATTTCTTTTCATTGCATAAAGAGAGGAATAGATGCAGCTTTGGAAAATAATTCGGAGAAAGTCGTTTTGGATAGGTTTTTAAAAGTTATCAAACCACTGTTTGACATTATTAAATTGTTGAACATTCCAGATAGAAGGTTCGGTGTTATTCTGCACGGTGATTTCTGCAACAACAATTTACTGTACAAATATGACAGCAATAAGAAACCGGTGGATTGCGCATACTTTGATTTTCAATTTTCAAAATACGGATGTCCAGTTGTCGATGTAGCAACCTTTCTCTACATGCACACAACTGCCCAAAATCGTGAGAGTCACTGGAGCGACTACCTGGAAACCTACTGGAAGTCTGTCGAGGACAACGTTCGCCCGGATGTCACACTTCCCTCCTTCGAGGAATTCCTCGAATATTTCTCAACCAAAGCAGTCCTGGGTTATGTTGCAAGCTCATTGTTTCTCCCCTTCATGGTCTACAGGGATACAGTCGATTTAAAAAGTGTTTCTGCAAAGACAATAGAAGAGTCAGTTATATTTCATTTGGAACTAGGAGGTGATGGGGGGACTAAACTCGTAAAGGACATAGTAACTCATTTATTGGTAAATAAATATATACATAGTTTTTTGGAAAAGTACGAAGAAAGAAATTCATCATAAAAATTCTTAATGTTCATTTGGTCTGTTATGTAAATAAAATCTTTCAAATTAACTATTTATTGTGGCATTTTAATAAAAGTTTCCGGTATAATTTGTGAAAGTTTTTATGATTAGTATTTATTATAAACTTCCTTCAAACGCCCACGGATCTTGCTACAAAGTAGAGATGAATTAGTATTTTTATTGTTTAGTTTGCCAAATTTCTCAATTCTTGAGAAGTAGGCGTTTATAACAGTCATTTAGTTGCGTAAACCATACTAGTAACACTACCGTGAATGTCAACGTGAAGAAATACAAACAATAATGAGAAATCCTTCTGTCAAATTTTAGTAATCAAAGAGCAAAAGAAGGGGTGAGGAGTCAACAGAACATATTTGCATATATCTCACAAAATAAAAGTTCAATGAAAACAATTTTTGGTATTTAATCTTGTAATGAAGTGATTCATCATATAACAGCTTATTGTTAATATGACATGAGTAGTAGCGGGGGTTTGCTGAAGGCTCAAAACTAGATAATGGAAATATCTCGGTTAATATTCAAGATAAAGAATAAATGTACATGACAATATTTATAGTTAATTCAATTTCCGATAGAATTGCTCCTATAGAATTTTTTGATCCGACGTATAGTAAAGGAGATATTTAGAATATTCGAAAATTCGCCTCCTCTAAACTACCCCTCCCTCTGGTCCGATTTCAGCCATTAACGAACTCGATCTTTATTTTTACATAAAACATTTAACTATCGAGTTTGTTAACGATCAAGCAATAATTGCGACCTCTAGAGCGTTAACAGACAAATATATATATAATTTTGAACGGACCTCATTTTCGCGCCATGTCCTGGGTAGGATCGATGTACATTAAATAAGCGGTTAAGGTTGACCTCTAGACGTGATTTTGAAAACGTAATATTTCAAAATGTTCAAAATCTTCACATAGATGATATATCAAATATTGAGGCATAAATCAAATAAACATTTTCAAGGCAAAAATAAACTGTAAAATCTTAATTGATATGGTTGTCATAACGATTTTGATGTGTCTCTCACAATAAAGGTCTGTTGAAACGATATTTTGTATATAAGCTCCAAATAATGTGGTTCATTATATAACAGAGTATTGTTTATGTAATACGAGTAGAAGTGGGGGTTTACTGAAGGCTGAAAACTGAAAAAATGCAAATATTTCGGTTAATAATCAAGTTAATGAAAAAACACAGTTTTCTCTTTAAGAAAATAATTCGGATAATCTAACGCTATTTATACAGTTTTCTCTATGATGCTTCTTTTTGTAAGTATTTTGTGCTAACACTTGAATGAGAAATCCCAATGTGAATTCTAAACACATAACACCATTATCTGCCACATAGTACCTCAATATTTGAAATATACAACTTATATGAGAGGAAAAATAATGACACTATTAAAATTAAAACTTTTATATTATTTGTAGGCAGGATGTTTTATAGAGAAACTGGGGTCGTTTTTACATTAGCCACACCAGTGACTTTTTGATGGTATTAGTGATCTATCACACCGTTATTTAATAACACAAGTCTATTTTAAAATAAGAAAGTCCGTCCCGCAGGGGCTGCGTAAACTAAGCAGAATTCCGATTTCAGATTCAAGTGAACTTTTACAATAGAGAAATTTCATGCTAGAATCGAAGAGTTAAGGAAGGGCCGGGGATTAGGGGGGGGGGCAACCTAGTTTTGGCTGGAAAGTTTCTCATTCGTTATCCGCCCAGATTTAATAAAAATGCAAATATCACGGTTTAATATTCAAGATAGAGAACAAATGTATAGAACAATATTTATAGTAAATTCAGTTATGCAATAAGATTGATTTCATACAATTTTTCGATCCGACTTATAGTAATGGAAATATTTCGAATTTTCGAAAATCCTCCCCTCTAAACGCCCCCTCCCACTGGTTCGATTTCTGCCGTTAACAAACTTGATCTTTATCTTTACATAAAACGACTAAATATCGAGTTTTGGTAACGATCAAACAAAAATTGCGACCGCTAGAGCGGTAACAGACAAATATATATATATATATATATATATATATATATATATATATATATAAATAACCAGTTTTGAACGGATCTCATTTTAGCAGATTTCCCTTAAGGGAAATCAGCTATTGAGGTTGTACTCATGACGGAATTTTCGACATTTTTCTTCAAATGTCCATCGATCCTACCTAGTAGATGACGAAAATGAGGTCCGTTCAAAACTGTATATATATATCTATATCTATCTATCTATCTATCTATATATTTGTCTGTTACCGCTCTAGCGGTCGCAATTTTTGTTTGATCCTTACCAAACTTCATATTTAAGCGTTCTATGCAAAAAGGAAGATCAAGTTCGTTAACGGCTGAAATCGGACCAGTGGGAGGGGGGGTTTAGAGGGGAGGATTTTCGAAAATTCGAAATATCTCCGTTACTATACGTCGGATCAAAAGATTGTATAGAACCAATCTTATTGCAAATTAAATTTACTATAAATATTGTTCTATACATTAATTCTCTATCTTGAATATTAACCGAGATATTTGCATTTGTATTCTGCGTGTCACCAATAGGCTATGTTCGGAGTTTCCGACGAGAGCTCTGGCGGCCATTTCCATAACTATCGTCCCACGTGAATAGGTTTAGAGGTTAGGTTAACTGTTATGAACTACTGGGTTATTACGCCCTAAATTATGTTTTTTAGGTTTAGAGGTTTCTTACTACTGCAGTTGTTATTAGGCAGATTTCTCTATTGTAAAACTTCACGTGGGAAATCTGCTTAGTTTAGCCCCTGCGTGACGGACTTTTTCGTCATCTGCTAGGTAGGATCGATGGAGATTTGAAGAAAAACTTCGAAAATTGTGTCATGAGTACTATCTCAATAGCTCATTTCCCTCAAGGGTAATCTGCTAAAAAATGTACATGAAGGAGGTTACCTACCAGATTTTATTACCTCGTAGAATTTAAGAAACGTTGGTCGTTTTTGTTAATAATGAAAACGATACAACAGAGTCGTGTTCTTAAATAAGAAGAAGTGGCATTTAAGACATTTCAAAGGTTCGGAATATTTCATAAAACATTGAAATGTAGAAGAGGAGACTTTATGAAGCTTGCTTTTCACCAAAGAAGATCTCCAGCATTTAGATGCAGTTTGGGAAGTTGCAGAGAGGAATTCGGTGGTTATAAAGGTACATGGTTAAATCGTTGTATGACATCATTGAGGAAGTGTATTTTGCTTATTTATACTTGGGCGAATGACTATACAACCACGAAATGTTTCAAGAAAGAGTTAAATATCCCTTCTAGACTCATACCTAGGTAATTTTCTTTAGAAAAGAAGTTACAAGAACAAGAATTGTATTTTAAAATCATTAAAAGGATGTTGCCCCCCTAAATGAATAATTCAACGAATTTTATATTAAACTGCCATTTTTATTTTTAGGCAAACCTAGAGTGGCGAGTTCGATTCTTGCCTGGGCAAAGGAAATTATTTAGTGACGAAATTCATTAAATAACGTCCTAAAATCCCACCCTGGCTAGAAAAGGGTGGTAACCTGTAGATAACCCGTCCCAATTAGCCTAAGTTGCAAAAAGTGGACGTTAATAAATAATAATAATAATAATAATAATAATCTAAATTTATTAATTTAATAATAAAATTATTTTTAAGCAGCATGTTTTATAGAAAATGGGGTCTTTTTTACTTTAGCCACACCAGTTACTTTTTGATATTATTAGTCATTTACTATACCGTTATTTAATAACATTTGTCTAATTAAAAAAAAAGTGTCAGACACCCAGGGGCTGCGTAAACTAAGCAGATTTCCCACGTGAAGTTTTACAATAGGGAAATCTGCCTAATAACAACTGTAGTAGTAAGAAACCTCTAAACCTAAAACATTATTTAGGGGGTAACAACCCAGTAGTTTCTAGCCCCAAAAAACAGTTGACCTAACCTCTAAACCTATTCACGAGGGGCGAAGTTATAGAAACGGCCGCCAGAGCTCTCGCCGGAAAGTTCGAACATAGCATACTGGTGACCACACGCAGAATACAAATGCAAATATCTCGGTTAATATTCAAGATACAGAATAAATGAATAGAACAATATTTATAGTAAATTTAATTTGCAATAAATCTATACTCTTTTTCAATCCGACGCATAATAACGGAGATATTTTGAATTTTCAAAAATCCCCCCTCTAAACCCTCCCTCCCACTGGTCCGATTTCAGCCATTAACGAACTTGATCTTCCTTTTTACATAAAACGATTAAATTCCGAGTTTGGTAAAGATCAAACAAAAATTGCGACCGCTAGAGCGTTAACAGACAAATATATCTATATATATATAATTTTGAACGGACCTCATTTTCGTCATCTCCTGGGTAGGATCGATGGACATTTGAAGAAATTTTTCGAAACTCGCATCATGAGTACGACCTCAATAGCTGATTTCCCTTAAGGGAAATCTGCTAAAAGGTCCGTCACGCAGGAGCTGAGTAAACTAAGCAGATTTCCCATGTAAAGTTTTACAATAGAGAAATCTGCATACTGGTAATACAAGCCCACCATGAGTAAATACAAACGGTAATAAGAAATCTTTCAGTTAATTTTAATAAATTCCCAACTGAAACTGCTTCTGAATTGTAAAAATAATTTATATTTTAATAACTCAAATTTTAGTAGTACAAGAACTAAAGAAGGGGGGGGGCGGCGGATGAACCGACCGTATTTGCATAAATCACACAAACTAAAGAAGATAAGGTAAGGTTAGAAGAAGATTCCACCTGAGCCGAGTAGTTACGAAAACGGCCGAACTAATCCGAACTATAACCGACCACAGGCATCATAAAAATGCAAATATCTCTGTTAATATTCAAGATAGAGAATAAATGTATATAACAATATTTATAGTAAATTCAATTTGCAATAAGATTGGTTCTATAAAATTTTTCGATCCGATGCATAATGGCGATATTTCGAATTTTTGGAAATCCCCCCTCCCTCTAAACTATATATATCAGTGGGAGGGGGGATTCCCACTGATCCGATTTCAGCCGTTAACGAACTTGATCTTCCTTTTTACATAAAACGATTAAATACCAAGTTTGGTGGCGATTAAACAAAAATTGCGACCGCTAGAGTGTTAACAGATGTCTATATATATATAGCTTTGAACGGACCTCATTTTCGTCATCTCCTGGGTAGGATCGATGGACATTTGAAGAAATTTTTCGAAAATCGCGTCATGAGTACGCGTTTCCTTAAGGGAAATCTGCTTAAAAGTTCCAGAAAATGTGTTAACATGTATTGAGTATTCATTTTTATTTTCATATTTAAAATATTTCATAAGAAATTTAAATACCATTGTCATTGATCGTTGTACCATGTGACTAGATAAAGTGCTGAATAAATTCATTATTCAGGTGGAACAATTCGTTTTTAGGGACAAGGTTAAAAGAGGTTAAAAGAATTTTATTATCTAAAATATTAACAAATAATAATTTACAATAGAAGTAAATGCAATTTTTCAAGCTTATTGGCTTTTTTAAATATTCCACATTACTTATATCTATTTTTATTCTAATATCTAAATGTATAATAAGGGGAAAAAATACAAAAAAACCCAAATACAGAAATAAATAAAAATTCTCAATTACAGAACGGTTAAAAGTAATACAGAAGAACTATAAAGATACACAGAAGAATATAAATTTGTACAGAAAAAATAAAAGCTCATCAGGAAAATTAAAATGTTATGTGCTTAAGTCTCTTATATTTGTAATTCTTGTAATTTAAACTACTATAACTATAATTAACTATATCAGCAATGTGCTGATACTTACTATTTTGACATGCATCGAAAAAGTGTTCTGCTAACTTAGTTATGTACTCATTTATAGTGGGAATGCCAAGAATTTCATGCATGTGCATGACAGGAGTCCATCGTGGGAATGAAACAATAAATCTTAAAGATTTATTTTGAGCCACTTTTAATTTACGCTTACTAGTTTCGCATGTCATTGACCAAATAGGACAGGCATAAAATTTATAGGGACAAATATTCACCCTAATACACTTGAATTATTCACTATTCTTGAGCTCGTGCAACTAGTTCATTGGGGGAAATCAATGAGGTAAATACTGCTTTGGTTCGGAAGGTGTTTGTGATTATGCTAGACTGAAGGCTTCGCAGACAGAAATAATAGAACTGAGGAATTTGTAAGCAAAGGCTAAGAGGTTTCAGTTAATGGCCGGCTCAATGCTCATTGGCAACAACAAAGAACATTTAGCGCTTTCGCCTTCAAGAAATAACCCAAACCAAACATTTGTTGGGGGGAGGGAGGGACATGGGGAAGGGGGGATGTCAGTCGAAACTCCTGTTTTTTTTTTTTGCTAGCAAACTTCTGTTTACGTTCATGGTGAACCTATTTGCAGCCTCTGCAAGTTGTTTGGAAAACCAGTCTCGCGTGTAATGTAAGGGGATTTCCCATTTGACCCTGATGATGTCTTCTCAGCCTAGGACTTGAATTATAAGCTGGGCATGAAACGTTTAGTGACTCAATAACTTTACGAAAAATTCAGTCACGTAGGAACTGCGTTAACTAAGCAGATTTCCCATGTACGTAAGGTATTTGCATTTATCTCAAAAGTTCAATGAGAACAATATTTGGTATTTAAGCTTCAAATAAAGTACTTCATAACATAATGGAATATTGTTAATATGAGATGAATGGGGCTTTACTAAAGACCAAAAACTAAAAAAAATGCCAATATCTCAGTTAATAATCATGAAAATGAAAAAACTGTACATAACAACGCTTATAGAATATAACATTTGCAATAAGATTGCTTCTATACAATCTTTGATCCGATGTATAATAACGGAGATATTTCGAAGTTTCGAAAATCCTCTTCTCTAAACCCCCGCTCCCACTGGTCCGATTTCAGCCGTTAACGAACTTGATCTCTATCTATCTATATATTTTGTCTGTTACCGCGGTCGCAGTTTTTGTGTAATCGTTACTAAACTCGATATTTAGTCGTTTTATGTAAAAAGAAAGATCAAGTTCGTTAACGGCTGAAATCGGACAAGGAGGAGGGGAGGGTTTAGAGGGGGAGAATTTCGAAAATTCGAAATATCTCCGTTACTATAAGTCGGATCGAAAAAGTGTTTAAAATCAATCTTATTGAAAATTAAATACACTATAAATGATGTTATATACATTTATTCTCTATCTTGAATATTAACCGAGATATTTGCATTTTTCGGTTTTCAGCCCTCACTAAACCCCCACTTCTACTAGTATTACATAAATAATGCTCTGTTATTTAATAAAAGATATTATTTGAAGCCTAAATACCAAATATTGTTTTCATAGAACTTTTACTTTGTGAGATATATGCAAATACGTTCTGTTGACCCCCCCCCCCGTCGTTTGGTTTTAGATTACGAAAATTTGAGTGATTGAGTAATAAGTGCTAGCCATGATTATAATTTGAATTATTCACTGTGTGACAAACATTCGTGAAGGATTGCCTAGGAACGTTTTTTCATTTCTTCAAAACTAAAATGTCTATTCTATAAGTCTCCTACATGACCCTTACGGAAAAACAGTAAGCTCAAACGAGAAGCCAAAAAAAAAAAAAAAAAAAAAAAATACCATCTTCATTCAGCCTCTAATGATTTGCTGAGCGAAGCCGGGTACCTGAGCTAGTATATATATATATATATATTATATATATATATATATATATATATATATATATATATATATATATATATATAAACCACGAGGGAAAGCTTTTTAGTGTACGCAGCCCCGGCGTGACGGACTTTTTTACACTTATATATATGTTTTGACATCAAAGTAACCCCCCGAGCGTGCTAGTAAAATATCAAATTCCTCTCATTAATAATAATTTTTCCGATTTCAGCCGTTAACACACACACACACACACACACACACACACACACACACACATATATATATATTATATATATATATAATATATATATGTATATGCATATACAGTTTTGATCGGACCTCATTTTCGTCATCTACTAGGTTGGATCGATGGACATTAGGTGAAAAATTTCGAAAATCGCGTCATGAGTACGACCTCAATAGCGGATTTCCCTAAAGGGGTTCTGCTAAAAAAGCCTGACAGTCAGAGGTTGCGTTATGAGTTATACTATATTTGTGGGGAAAATATCATTTTGAGAGTACCTATCAAGGTCAGCCTCCTTATCTGCCGTACATAAAGTTATTATTTTCATTTTAATTTTTATTATATAAATATCCTTTCTGTTGGGGAACAGCTTAAGTCAAACTTTATTATAATTCAAATGGAAATTCACTATTTTTATGGATCCATTTAAAATATTGGTTGTCATTTATCTTATTTCTTCAGTCTTTCTGCCAAGATATTTTGCAGTTTAGTTGGGTAGGACTACTCTTGATCCAAACAGTAACCTTTTAACTTTAAAATGTTTTATAATGTATTTTTCTTTAGAATATGGACCGCTTTGGATGTAGATGCCTATTTTTTTTCTAAATTTACTTATTCTGCTTGTTTTTTTACTTTGTATCGAACAGTCGGATCAATAACTATACCCTTGTCTTCATTTTTTGAAATCGCTACCTATTCTTAAATTATCCTTACTGCTATCTTGAATGAGAACTAACATGTTAGGGAGAGGAGAACTAACTTTTGTCGGTTGATGTTTGTTTGGTTTGGGTTTGAGGGTGATAGTTTAGTGGTGTGTGGCGGGAGGTGTTGCGTTTGTGAAAGTTGAGGTAAGAATGTTTCGTGGTGGTGTGGTGACATGTAAGTAAGTAATACTGCACTTGTAACTTGGGAAATAAAAAAAAAGGTTTATCTGTGGATTATTGAAAATTTACAACAACATATTCTATTTATATAACATTGAAACGCAGATACAGATTCATTTATCCTGTTTACTACCCAATCGAACCGAAGTGCGTTTTAGTGTTTTAAACTTATCATGTGTGGTCCAAAATGGGTCCGTAGGAAAGAACAGGAAAGGACTTCATCATAGCCCACTTAAGAACGCTTTAGGAAATTTTTAAAGCAAGGTTGATTATTGCAAAGCCACAAGAACCAATTTTAGGACTGGACTTTCAGAAAAGGGCAAAAACAAATAGCTGAGCTTTGTGTGGCCAATCGCATAATACAAATATACCGGAAGAAGAAAAAAGTTTGTTTAAAAATAAGGGGTAACATATGGAAAGAGGAGAGCTTTTAGCAATGAGAAATATAAGGTGGTGCGTCGAGTAAGCAAAGAGGTATAGATGCTGAAGTAGCACAGTTCTTGGCGTTCATGATCTAGTTGCTCCAATTGATCGGGGATTTGCTTCTATATGAGACCTCCCTTATAACCTCCAACTGGCCTGTTTAGGGGTTACTCCTTCGGGTCGATAGCTTGTTAATTCGATCCGATATCTGGTATCAGATACCGAATACCTGGTATAAGAAAGGTATCTGATTACATACTCTGTCCGATAATATCAGCCTTACAAAGTATACGAATGGCCAAAGTGTGTATTGGTTATCCGCGAAACACGTTCTGATTATATTTATAAATCAGTGGTTTTTTTAGAAAAAAAAAGTTGTTGAATTTATATTAAATCTGTTATTGATAAAAGATCGATCGGGCCTAGTTGAAAATACTATCTTAAAAAAAACGATTTTTATTGATTTCATTACAAAATTAAAAAAAAATATTTTTTTTTTGTTCCATTATGGAAATTGATGTGAATCCTTTATCCCCGGCCTTTGAAATATCGTACTCCGACATAATTTGATTTATTACTCATTATCATGTATTTTATTTACTTTAAATTCGAAATTTTTATTAATTTACTTTTAATGTAATTAGTTGATATTAAATTATCAAACGTTCGATACCGATACTCATCCTTTTGTTGCGATACCGTTGAAATATCGGAAGCAAAGTATCGATACCAATACTCCTAGTATCGAAACAAGAGTATCGATACCTACCCATATCGGTAGTATCGCAACGTCCCTACTCCTGTTCGCCTCTGAGATTATGAGTATAGCCTAAAGTCTAATTTGCGTTAGTAGTAATGCACGTACCAAGTTTCCTAAAATTCGGTTAAGTAGTTAAGCGATAAAAGGTAACACAAAATTAGACCACCAAATCCAGAAATTGTTGATGTTACGATTCCATGAGAAACGAAAAAAGATCGTGACATTTTAAAATAAATAAATAAATTTACAGGCAGAGGTTACGATTTTAGGAGATTCCCTTTAGGGTAAATCAGCTATTGAGGTTGTACTCATGATGCGGTTTTCGACTAATTTCTCCAAATGCCCATCGATCCTATCCAGGAGATAACGAAAATAAGGTCGGTTCCAAATTTTGTTTTTATATGTACACATTAGCCTGTTAACGTTCTAGTTTGTCTGATCGTTACCAAACTCGATATTTATACGTTTTATGTAAAAATAAAGATCAAATTCGTTAACGGTTAAAATCGGACAAGTGAGAAAGGTTTCGTTTCCTATTGGTTTTTCGGCAATAAAAGTGGTTTATTCTGTTATTTAGAGTAACTTCTGTTATGTTCACTTTTTTACGTATAACAAAGAATAAACGAGATATACACTAAAAAAGTTAAGTGGGAGCGAATAATTTTATTGGGCACTAACGATTGAACCGAACTTAACAAAATTCTAAATGTCAATGCTAATTTATTCTTCCATGATTATAATCTATATTAAATTTTTTAGGTTCGAACGGGAGTGGGGGTTATAAAAAGGCCGTAACTCTTCAGCACTCGTATGGAGATTTCTCTATTGTATAACTTTACGTGGGAAATCTGCTTAGTTTAGGCAGCCCCAGCGTGACGGACTTTTTTTTGAGCAGTTTTCAAAAACGTATTAAAATCATTGGGCAAAGAGGAAACTCCGACTTTTAAGCGCGCGTCAATCATCAAACAACAAATCGTTTGGCGATTGATAAATAAATCATCGGAAAGGTCTCGATGAGAGCTAGAACTTTGTTTCTTTCCAATTTTGTGATATATCGCTCGGTTTAAAAGATATTTCAATCTGGAACGGACCTCATTTTCGTCATGTACTAAGTTTGATTGAAGGACATTTGAAGAAATTGGTCGAAAATCGCGTCATGAGTACAACCACAGTAGCAGATTTCCCTAAAGGGAATTCTGCTAAAAGACACTACTAATACATCTTTGGGAATTTGTACGCAATTGTTTTATCCAACGGATATACATATTTGGCTAAATAATATATGATGTACTCGTACATAGATTTACTGTTACCTTGAGAAATGTGAATACTTTTCAAGAGTAAATCAAGAATTTCTGAGTACATGCAATATTTCCATTTACGAACGATATGTTGTTCAAATAAAATGACAAAAAATATTCCAAAGGTCTACAGAGTAGAAGTTTATCATTATGACAATTAAAACTCTTCAAAAAGTTAATGACTAGCTGAAAACTGAATTTGCCACTTATCGGATGTTTGAGAAACACTTATGGATTAATGTTTATAATGTTGACCTTAATGATGAGTTATGCAAGATCATTACGTGATGCTCAAAACTTGAATGAGATTTGGAATCTAAAAAAAATCAAAAAAAAAAAATCAGTCTCAAGTTTCATCAGATTTCATTAATGGGAAATAAGCTATTGAGTCTGCACTCATGATTCGATTTTCGAAATATTTCCCAAAAATGATCATCGACCCCACGTAGGAGATGGCGAAAATGGGGTCCGTTCAAACATATATATTGTTGCGAAAATTAAATACATGAATAATCCTTCAGAGAGAGAGTCGCGTATTTGGAAAGTGTGACGTAGATCAAAGAAGCCGATAGAATGTCCTAGGTCCTACCAGTACCTTCCAGCCAGACGTCGAGGGGTCCAGACAATTCCCCTTTGATGTATGCCGACAAGCTATATAAAGAAGGGCCTGCCGCGAGCGAGTCAGTTTTATTCTCACCTGTCTTGATGTTCACATCAGTGCTACAGTGCGACTTAGCGCAGTGCGGTAAAGTGTTTTTAAAAGAAGAACAGTGTTGTGCCGTGACTGTAAGTAACAGTTTAGTGCCGTGTTTAAGACAGTGCAGTGCCAAGAAGTAAAGGACAGTAAGTGCTGCGAAGTCAAGGACAGTGGAGGACCCAAACTCGGTATGTGTATTAGCACTAACGCTTTCATTATAATAAGCCATACCAACATTTCTAGGGACGGGCAGGAGTGGGGGTTGTAAGGGAGGCCTGAATTTAAAAATAGCGGTATCTCGTTTCCTATTGGGGTTTCGGAAAATATGAGCATAACAAAAGTTGTTTGTTTTGTTATTTAGAGAAATTTCTGTTATATACACTATCGTCGTATAGCGAAGTATAAAGGCGTTATACGCTAAAAATTATAGCGGGAGTCAACAATTTTATTTGGCACAAAAGACTCAACAGAACTAAATAAAATACTCGGTATGTGTATTAGCACGAACGCCTTTCTTACAATAAGCCATTCTAACATTTCTAGGGACGGGCAGGAGTGGGGGATATAAGGGAGGGCTGAAATTAAAAATAGTGATAATTTGTTTCCTATTGGGGTTTCGGCAAATATGCACATAACAAAAGTTGTTTATTTTGTTATTTAGAGTAATTTTCTCAACAATTTTGTTCAATATGAATATGAACTACGAGTTACCTCACGGGGAAAATTAATTCAAACTTATGTTAATATTTTGTCCTTAATAATTTAAATCTATGCATAATGCACAGGAAACGGGAAATATGACAATATGGAGGACAGGTTTTTATTATTAAAAAATCCACAGAAACGACGGGTATTAACCCTAACCACTGGGAAGGCTAAATGTCAAAATATTGTGCAAAGGAAAGCCTTGCCAAAAAAATACCAACACCATCCAGCCTCAAATAAATTCCCGGGCGAAGCCAGGTATCTGAGCTAGTATATATATATATATATATATATATATATATATATATATATATATATATATATATATATCTGAGAGTCTGTTAACGCTCTAGCGGTAGTAATTTTTGTTCTTATTTAATTGTACTATAAAAAGAAAGATTAAGTTTGTGGCTGAAATCCGACCAGTTGTAGGAAGGGGGGTTTAGAGGGGAAAATTTGAAAATTCAAAATATCTCCGTTATTATGCATCAGTTTGGAAACTTTTATAGAACCAATCTTATTGAAAATGTAATGTTCTATAAATGTTGTCATGTACTGTTTTTCTCTACAGTGAATATTAAAGAAGATATTTCTATATTTCTGTCATCAGTAAACCCCCACTCCTACTCATGCCGTGTAAGCAAGAAGCTGCTATATTATGAATCGCTTCATTCCAAGGTTAAAATGGTTACCACACATGGTAATGATAACATCAATTAAAAGTTTTGTTCTTTACTCGATGTTTACTTGATCTACACTTTTTTCCGTTTCGGTTAAGCGGAAAGGCCAAGTTTGTTATTAATTGAAACGGGGCTTGGAATGGGAGGGGATTTAGAGTGGGGAAATTCGAAAATTCCAAATACCTCCATTTTTTTGAGTTGGATCATAAAATGTTAATAAACCAATCTTGTTAAAATTTTGATGTTCTATAATTTTTTAATAAATATTTTTAATTTTTATTAATTGAAAAGATACAAATAAATCCATTTTTTTATTTAGGGAAAAATGTATAAAATAAAAATTGTAGTACGTTATATTGCTACAAATAGGGAGGTTCGCTATTCTGTCAGAATCTTCATTTCTTTCCAGCCACTGCAGATCATGGTTGGTCGGATCATGGAAAGTGTTATTTAGGCTCCTCAATGGAAAAAAAAGAAGAAAACTCGCTATGACGAAGGGCAACTTCACAATAGTTGTTCCACTAAAATTGGAAAACTAATCTTCAGAAGGGTCCCCACTAAAATTGTAAGAAAAACGGCCCATATACTTGGGAAGCCTAAACCCAAGAAAGTAGACGAAGCGGCTGAATTCCATTTCCTTCCCAAATAATAAGATGCCGGAATTAGAAAGACAACTCAATTGCACCAGCAGATCGACTAAGCTTCCAAAATATCTCTCCATGTTTACTACCATCTCTCTCATACACATATATATATATACTAGCTCAGATACCCGGCTTCGCTCGGGAATTCATTTGAGGCTGAATGGTGATAGTATTTTTTTGGCAAGGCTTTACTTCGCACAATATTTTGACATTTACCCATCCCAGTGTTTGGGGTTAGTACCCGTCGTTTCTGAGGTTTTTTTTAATAATAATATTATTTTTTTATGCAATATTTCCCTGTCCTTCATATTGTCATATTTTCCGTTTCCTCTGTATTATGCATAGATTTGAATTATTAAGGACAAAATATTAAGATATTTGAATTAATTTTTCCCGGTGAAGTACCTGGTAGTTCATATTGAAAACAATTGTTGAGCAAATTTCTCTAAATAACAAAATAAACAACTTTTGTTATGTGCATATTTGCCGAAACCCCAATACGAAACGAAATATCACTATTTTTAATTTCAGGCCTCCCTTATAACCCCCACTCCTGCCCGTCCCTAGAAATGTTAGTATGGCTTATTATAAGGAAGGCGTTAGTGCTAATACACATACCGAGTGTTTTATGTAGTTCGGTTGAGTCTTTTGTGCCAAATAAAATTGTTGACTCCCGCTATAATTTTTACCGTATAACGCCTTTATCTTTCGGTATACGACGATAGTGTATATAACAAAAGTTTCTTTAAATAACAAAATAAACAACTTTTGTTATGTGCATATTTGCCGAAACCACAATTGGAAACGAAATATCACTATTTTTAATTTCACTCCTCCCTTATAAGCCCTACTCCTGCCCGTCCCTAGAAATGTTTGTATGGCTTTTTATAAGGAAGGCGTTAGTGCTAATACACATACCGAGTTTTATTTAGTTCGGTTGAGTCTTTTGTGCCAAATAAAATTGTTCACTTCCGCTATAGGTTTTAGCGTAAATCTCGTTTATAATTTGGTATACATAAGTGTACATAACAAAAGTTACTCCAAATAACAAAATAAACAAATTTTGTTATGTGCTTAATTGCCAAAAATGCAATAGGAAACGAAATATCGCTATTTTTAATTTCAGGCCTCCCTTATAACCCCCACTCCTGTTCGTCTCAGAGAATATTAGTATAGCCTAAAGTCTAAGTTGGGCTAGTAGTAATATACATACAATGTTTCATAAAATTCGGTTCAGCCGTTTATGCGTGAAAAGCTTACAAACAAACAGACACGAAAGAAACAAAATGCAGTTATGGTGTCTATGACATGTGAAACGAAAAGTTATCGTGAAATTTCGCGAAAAAAATCACTGTACAGACAGAGGTTACAATTTTATATGTAAATATCTATCTATATATATATATATATATATATATATATATATATATATATATATATAAAGGATGTTTTTTGAGCCGTAAGGTGAGAAATAAAATTTTCTTCATATTGTCGTTTATTTCATCCACGAGGAGTTTCGGGTGCTCCTTCTCGAGAGTTTATATAGCCATCAATAAAAATTAAAATGAATCCTTACATTATAATATATGACGTATATTGTATAATACTTTCGTTATTAAAGCTATAATTTTATAAACGTTATTAGCACGTCGTTAAAATCAAATGAACCAGACAGCTAAAGTAAACTTCTATATGTAGTAGTCTCGTTCAATTGATTTGACGTGCTAACGTTTTTAGCCAATTATAGCTTTAAATGAGTATGTATTATATAATATATTTCATATAATGTAATATAAGGATTGATTTTAATTTATTATTGATTGCTAAATGACCCCTTGAGAAGTAGTGATTCTCGAAACACCCCGGGGAAAAAGTAAATGGCAAGTTGAAATATTTATTTCTAATTTATTGGTCAAAAAAACATGCTTCAATAAAAAATGGAGAGTGTATATATCTACTATACACACACACACACACACACACACCCACACACACACAGATCTATATATATATATATATATATATATATATATATATATATATATATATATATATATATCTGTTAACGCTCTAGCGGTCGGAATTTTTTTTTGCTCGTTACCAAATTTGATATTTAAAAGTTGCTTGTAAAAGTAATGATTGCATTCGTTAATGGTTGAAATTGAACCAGTGGGAAGTGGGGTTCAGAGGTCAAAAATTTCGTAAAGTTGAAATATCTCCCTTATTACCCCCCCTCTCTCTCCCTCCCTCTCTCTTTCTCCCCCTCTCTCTCTCTCTCCCACCCCCACACTCTCTCCTCCCTCTCTCTCTCTCTCTCTCTCCCTCTCTCTCTCTCTTCTCTCTCTCTCTCCCTCCCTCTCTCTTTCTCCCACTCTCTCTCTCTCTCCCTCTCTCTCTCTCTCTCTCTCTCTCCTCTCTCCCTCTCCCTCTTTCTCTCTCCTCTCTCTCTCTCTCTCTCTCTCTCTCTCTCTCTCTCTCCCCCTCACTCTCACTCTCTCCCCCTCTCTCTCTCTCTCTCTCTCTCTCTCCCCCTCTCTCTCACTCTCCCCCCCTCTCTCTCTCTCTCTCTCTCTCTCTCCCTCTCTCTCTCTCCCTCTCTCTCTCTCTCTCTCTCTCTCTCTCTCTCTCTCTCTCTCTCTCTCTCTCTCTCTCTCTCTCTCTCTCTCACTCTCTCTCTCTCTCTCTCTGACTCTCTCTCTCTCTCTCTCTCTCGGTCTGTCTCTCTCTCTCTCTCTCTCTCTCTCTCACATATGCATGACCAACTGTATCACCCCTCCCAGGGAATGTATTTCACCCGCTCCACAATATTTAATCATTCATCGTAATAATTGGCAACTTTGACATAAAACGCGTGGTAGTGCAATCTATTCAGAGATCTCTGTCGTGCTAATTAATAAAAAAAACGGGAGGCAAATCACGCAAATTCATTCCAACGAGAGCCTCGATTTCCATGAACTAAGATGTATTGATTATTATGAGCTTAAAAAAATAATTATTCTTTATTCTAAATAAAATGGCCTATATCCTCAATTGACCGTATAAATAATTCAAACAGTTCAGTTTTGTATTTATCTCGGTGTCCAAGCTGGTTTGCTTTCAATTAAGCAGACAGCTTTTGGATGCCGTAGCAACATTTAATCTTCATCAAAATCAAAATGAGAAATATTTATTTTGATAATAACACCAACCACTGAGTACTTATTTATTAATAATTCAGCAAAGTACTAATTATTAACTACTTATTTGGGTTTTGATCCAAATATACAAGTAAATGCATAATAAACAATTACTCTACACAATTAATAACTTGTGGTGCAAACAAGACCATACATGAGCTGGGGCTTCCTCGCCCCAACATTGTACCAAGGGGGCATCATTAATAAAGGTGCAAGCACCCTGAGAAGGAGTTCTGCTCGTCTACATGCCAAAAAAAAAACAATAACCATAATTAAAATAATACTCTTCACTAAAATATAAAGCATCACGACTCCAAGACTGGCAAAAACACTGGTTATGTACCGACAACAAACTATTGGAAATAAAACGCAATGTTACTGGATGGTCTAAGAGACAGTACGTAGATTCAAGAAGAGACAAAGTCGTCCTCACAAGACTACGTATTGGACATACATACCTGACACATTCTTACATAATGAACAGAAAAGACAAGCCTACTTGTAGTCATTGCAACACTGGACTAACTATAAAACACCTACTAACAGAATGCAGATTACCAACTTACTTATACATTCCACATGACTTGAACGAACTACTGACTGAGGGTGGCCTACATATTGCCACTAGTCTGACATATTTAAAAACAATTGGGCAGTTTGAGAATATTTAATTACATATTTTAAATTTTTTTAATGTGTGTGTTTGTGTGACGTGTTTAAATTTGAATGATGCCGGTTTTTATGAATAGTTTTTGTTTCAATGTCTCCAAGTTTACTTTTCACCTATTTATTTACCACCTGTTTTTAGTTTTATGTTGTGTTCGTGTTTCTTGTTTCTTTTGTGCTATTTTGATTACTTATTTCTTCTTATTTTGTTG
Source organism: Riptortus pedestris (assembly GCA_019009955.1). NCBI lineage: Eukaryota > Metazoa > Arthropoda > Insecta > Hemiptera > Alydidae > Riptortus > Riptortus pedestris. The sequence goes on from CM032228.1 coordinate 19,755,650, forward strand.
TGTTCGTGTTTCTTGTTTCTTTTGTGTTACTTTGTTTTGTTATTTTGTTTACTTGTTTTTTGTTTTTGTTTTGTTTTCCCCCCATGTTTAAGAAGAGCCATGTCCCCACAGTTGCGGAGCTCTACATAATAAATAAATAAAATAAAGCATCACGAATCCCACCACACTTCCTGGTCCTGGAAAACGTTCATCAAGGAGAGTTCCTCTTCCAGCCTCAGCCTTGCCTTGTCCTCCACCCAGTCGTCCATTCCTTGCTGCAAACACGACCCAGATTGTCCAGGAACCGCGAAGCACCAGGATGCTGATCCACTGCATTGCCGTACTGCTCAGGCCTAAATCCCGCAATCCGTCAACACTTTTCTTACACCATACACATTTGTAAGACAGGATCACTGGGAGTACCCGGACCATGGCTGGCTCAACCTCGGTGACCTGGGCAACCGTCCTCTTCAGCTCCAACCTGTAGTATTTCTCTTTCTTCCCCTGAAAGATCTCCAAAGGTCTTGCTACAGTATCGATATGAAAGCTAAATAAATATTTATTTTGAAAACAACACCTATTGCTGAGTACTTAATTAATAATTAATAATTCAGGAAAATACTAAAAAAGTCCGTCACGCAAGGGCTGCGTTAACTAAGAAGATTTCCCACGTGCGCCACGTATTTGCATTTGTCGCAAAACTTAAAAGTTCAATGAAAACAATATTTGGTATTTAAGCTTTAAATAATGTGCTTCATAACATAATAGAATATTGTCAATATGAGATGAGTAGGAGTGGGGCTTTACTGAAGACCGGAAACTAAAAAATGCAAATATCTCAGCTAATAATCAAGATAGTGAAAAAATGTACATAACATTTATAGAAAAAAAATTAAATTATTTATTAACGTCCACTTTTGGCAACTAAGGCTAATTGGGACGAGTTATCTACAGGTTACCACCATTTTCTAGCCAGGGTGGAACTAAGGATTTTATTTAATGAATTCCGTAATAAATTCCTTTACCCAGGCGGTAATCGAACTCGCCACTCTAGGTTTACCATGTGAAATTAAGGACAACGTTTTAACTCACAAGGCTAACCTGAGCCCCATGATGAAAAAGCTTCTTGGTAATATGAGAAGAGTAGGAGTGGGGGTTTTAAAAAGGCTGAAAACTAAAAAAAAATGCAAATTTCTCCGTTAATAGTAAAGATATAGAAAGATGTATAACAATATTTTTAGTAAACTAGCGGACCCGACAGACGTTGTCCTGCATGATATACAATCGATTAGGATATTAAATTTAATAATGTTATTTTTAAAACAAAAGCTACTTTTAATAACACAAAAAACAACTATTGTTATGTGCACGTTTGCCTAAAAACAAATAGAAAATGAAATATCGCGAATTTTTTATTCAGGCCTCCCTTATAATCCCCACTCCTGTTCGAACCTAAACAATTTAATATAGCTTAAAATCATGGAAGAATTAATGCTAATTCACATACCGAGTTTTGTTAAGTTCGGTTCAATCGCTGGTGCCCATTAAAATTGTTGGCTCCCACTTTACTTTTTTAGTGTATATCTTGTTTATACTTTGTTATACGATAAAAGTGAATATAACTAAAGTTACTCTAAATAACAAAATAAACAACATTTACCCTGTGCATATTTGCCGGAAAACCAATAGGAAACGAAATATCGCTATTTTTAATTTTAGACCTCCCCTACTACCCCCTCTCCCCTGAGTCTGGCTGATTTGTGACGATAAACTGGACCAGGGCGTCACCAGAAAGCGTACAACAAAATTCATTCAAATCGGTTCAGCCGTTTAGGAGGAGTTCAGTTACATACACATGTACAGTAGAATTATATATATAAAGAGAACATTTGCATTTAGATCGTCTCTATACAATTTTTCGGTCCAACGAATAACAACGGAGATATTAAGAATTTTCGAAATTCTCCCACCAAAAGCCCCCCCCCTCCTTCTCAATGGTTCAATTTCAGCCATTAACGATCTCGACCTTTAATTTCGTAAGAAACGCTTATATATCGAGTTTGGTTACGATCAAATAAGAATTGCGACCGCTAGCGCGGTAACGCACATTTATATACATTTAATTTTGAACGGAGCGCGTTTTCCTCATCTCCTAGGTAGGATTTGCTTTAAGGGGAAATCTACTAAAAGGAAGACCCGAGTGAGCGAAGAGCAGCTATATATTGTAATATGAAGCAATCAAATTTGACAGTTGGAGGCATTAGAAAGATTAATTTTCTGCCATCCATTGTGTTCTTTAATTAAGGATTCGTATACTATTCGGTTGGAATTCACGATCTATTGAGGCCTATGGATATTCATTATCAATGCTGAACACACACCAACACAAAACAAACATACACGCACGCACATCTGATCCTCACCACTAAGGGTTCAATCGAAGCGGAAAAGCAGAAGCCCAGTGGTAATATCCAATTAGCCTTTGACTAGATGAATAGGTCAACATCTAGCCATTGTATCAACATGGTTCAGCTCATGGCTCACGGACAGAGTAACTGGAAATACCAAGTCGATGTAATTGCATCCACAGGGTACGTCTTGTAGTTGTTGTCGTGAACGGGAGGGTCAAAAGGACAACCGGCGTTACATTCTGCCGGGGACTATCAAGGAATCAAGAACAGGCAGAAGACAGAACCTGCAAAAATCAAATTGTACAACCTGCTAGCTGGATCTTTAATGTCTTATAAAATTTGACACTGGTTGCCTATCAAATTAAGCAGACATCTTTTGGAAGCCGTAGCAACATTTAATCTTCATCAAAGCCAAAATTAGAAATATTTATTTTGATAACAACATCTAACACAGAGTTCTTAGTTATAAATAATTCAGCAAATTACTAAAATAAAGTCCCTGGAAAAGCCTAATCCGTTCCAGTGTGCCCCCAATCTGCATCATATTTTAAGTGGAGCGATTGAAATGAAGAAGAAAAATGGAATTGTATTTGCCAACATTGATACTTGGAAGTGCGATGATTAATACAAAACGATTAATAAACATTAAATACAAGTAATAAAACAGCAAATATTATACTATACTACAAATATTGCATTAAAATAGTATTAAAGGTAACAATTTAAAGGGGTTTTACTAAATATATATATATATATATATATATATATATACTAGTACATTTATTGAGGTTGTTGAAAATTATATTAAATTTCTTAGTTAAAATCAAACAGAAGAGGAGTTAAATTTTGTAAATCGGATTCAATTTTTTAAGGTGATTTAGTGTATTGTCGATATGTGGGCTTCTGTCTGTAAGAAGTTCGTTATGTGGAGTCTGTAAGTATTCAATGTTCCTGCAGTTAGTCAGTATGTGTTTAATGGTTGATGGCATGTTCTGCAGAGAGGTCTTCTGTTCTCGTCATCAGCTATGAGTGGGTGAAATGTGAGTGTCCTATCCTAAGTCTCGTTAGTACCAACTTGGTCTCGTCTATTGTCACGACTGCTGGATGGCCACTCGTTTATACAAGGATTTATTTCTCGCAGAGGATTTTCTGATGTTGTATGCCTACATTTTTGCCATACATTTAATGTTGTCTGTTCTATTTGTAAATGTAAGCTTGGTAGGGTCGGTAATTCAGACGATTGTCTCTGGGTAGCAATGTCCGGCTAATATTACTATTTCTACAATACACCAAGGAATTAGTCTAGTTTGGACATTGCGTACCCATATCGAGGAGTGGCTACAATGTAGAAGGCACCTAGCCGCGAGGCCTTAATCCTTCTACACCAATCCAACAACCTCATGGAGACTGAGGATTCGCTACGATGGTCAGAAGCGAATCCTATGGAAGGGACAGTCTCCTACTACCCAGCTCCCACACGAGAGAACAGCTCCTACACATGTACCAGTTTACCTGGCCTGTATGTCCTCGTGCTTTGAACACACGACCACTACGTCTATGACCGGCAGTAAAGGCAAGCCTCCACTCCGGACACCACCCAGCCCGTAGTTCACATTGAGTAAGCCGCTAGAACTTACCCCATTAAGGCAGGAGTGATCCCCTGCCAGGAACAGCAAAGCCGACTAAGGACCTACTGTTCCTACGGTTCCCCTACCCAGCAGCTACACAACGGGGGCTTACTGCTGCCACTGGGAAGAGCCGGCCCCGTGCCGGGAAGTCTAGTTTGGACAAACTAAAGTAGTGTGGCAGACCTTGGCTCTTCATGAATTCTACAGGCAATGATGTTCTTCATATTTAAGCTCTCCATTTACTCAGCAACTCCAGCTATAACACACCGAGTAAGTAATTAAAATAATCAATAATTAAGACGCAGCATACATAAGTAATGATATATTCTATGAATTATTGAATAGACATTTACAATTTACAAGACCGATATTATATAGATGTGGATAGAACAATTAGTTGTCTCAAATATTCTCTATTATGGTTTGATTATTCAGTTCAATCAATAAGAGTATAAATATTTTCGTAGATTAACATACAGCTAGCATTAGAGTTTGACCGAATAATTGTAAGCAAAATATTGATATACCATTCAAAACCTATTATCAATCTCTCTTGTCAAAATATTGATAAACCATTCAAAACATTGCCAATCTCTCTTGTCAAAATATTAATAAATAAATGTGTCAAAGGCTAGATGGCTTCTAAATAAAAATAAAACATTCATTCATACAACACATATTCGTTGAATGATAGAAAGAAATATGACTTCCGTTCGAAAAAAAAATGGATCGGTGTAATTTAAGAACTTTCTGTTAACTTATCCTGCTGTTAAAACAGTCAACTATGAAATAAAGTTTCGACTGATATTGACTAATTTATGTTTAGAATAATTGTATTAATCGTCGTTTACTGGTTCATATAGTAATGGTTCCACATCAAAATATAATGAGTGTACTTTTTTTTCGTTCGGACTAAATTTGACTTATTTTAGCACATCCATATTTGAGGAAAATCAGATATTGAGGTTGCAATCATGACGTGATTTTTGAGAAATTTCCTCAAATGTCTATCGATTGTACCTAGGAGATGACGAAAATGGGGTCCGTTCAAAACTGTATATATCTATATATATATCAAATTGTAACCTCTCTCTGTACATTGATTTTTTTCGCGAAATTTCACGATAACTTTTCGTTTCACATGTCATAGACACCATATCGGCGTTTTGTTTCTTTCGTGTATGTTTGTTTGTTTGTTTGTTTGTTTGTTACCGTTTCACGCATAAACGGCTGAACCGAATTTTATGAAACTTGGTATGTATATTACTACTAGCCCAACTTAGACTTTAGGCTATATTAAGTTTCTCTGAGACGAACAGGAGTGGGGGTTATAAGGGAAGCCTGAAATTAAAAATATCGATATTTCGTTTTCTATTGGTTTTTCGGCCAATATGCACATAAAAAAAGTTGTTTATTTTGTTATTTAGAGTAACTTTTGTTATATACACTTTTGTCGTATACCGAAGTTTAAATGCGTTATACGCTAAAAATTATAGCGGGAGTCAACAATATTATTTGCCAAAAAAGACTCAACCGAACTAAATAAAACTCGGTATGTGTATTAGCAGTGAGGACTTCATTATAATAAGCCATACCAACATTTCTATGTACGGGCAGGAGTGGGGGTTATAAGGGAAGCCTGAAATTAAAAATAGCAATATTTCGTTTCCTATTGGGTTTTCCGCAAATATAAACATAACAAAAGTTGTTTATTTTGTTATTTGGAGTAACTTTTGTTATATACACTTTTGTCGTATACCTAAGTATAAATGAGTTATACGTTAAACCTTTAGCGGGCATGGCTAACAGCTGAACCGAACTTAACAAAACTCGGTATGTCAATTAGCATTAATTCTTCCATGATTATAAGTTATATTAAAATTTTTAGGTTCGAACGGGAGGGGAGTTATAAGGGAGGCCTGAAATAAAAATTCACCATATTTACATGTATAAGAAACGGGAAATATAAAAATATCGAAGACTGAAGAATTATCGAACAAAGAATTCTATTATTAGCAAATCACCGGCAACGACGGGTATCAATCCTAAACACTGGGACGGGTAGATGTCAAAATATTGTGCAATGTAAAGCCTGCTAAAAAATACCATCACCATTCAGCCTCAAATGAATTCCCGGGCGAAGCCGGGTATCTGAGCTAGTATATATATATATATATATATATATATATATATATATATATATATATATATATATATATATATATCGCTGGTCGGGAAGAAGACTGTCACACCTCAAAAAAGTGAGATTTTTGGATTAGTACCTAAATTAGCTCTGAATGAATTGTTGTTTCTCCAGGCAAGACTGTTACATCTCTGTTTATTGTAAATTCCCCTAGAGAGCTCTTCAATCAATAGTCACAAGTATGATTGGCAAGGGAAGGTAATGCAAAAGTGTCACATTTCAGTTTGAGTCAGTTAGTTGTTGAGTGAATATCTACTTTGTCTTTTTCAAAACTGTCATAACTTGAAATATCACACTGTGTGTTCCAGTGGTGTTAATTTCTTATTGTGCAATAAAGTTCTATCTTTTAATGTGACACTCTTCTTTTTAAGGTAAAAACAGTTAAATATATTTGCTTATTAATGATAGTGTGATATTTCGAAATACAACCTTCTTGTATTATAAATCTGTAAGTAAATGCTCATTTTTTTATAAATAAATGCAAAGAATTTGGGACAATACCGTCATATCTCAAAATTTTTAAATTTTGGTGGCATCTCAAAAATAATAAATCAGGAAATATATCATTGGATGATAGACCTAGACATAAAGATACTATTTACAAAGTTTGAACACATTAAAATTTTTTTTTAGAAGAAATTCAATAAGAGATTTTAAAATAAATCTTTGAGGGCTTCTCTTGAAAAATCAGGGGTTTTCGAGATGTGACAGTCTTCTTCCCGACCAGCGAAATATATACTAGCTAAGGTACCGGGCGATGCCCGGGAAATCATTGTTGACTGACTGCTTTTATAGCAAGACTTCTGTATAATTACACTTCCCTCAACGATGTATTGTTTTTCCGAAATGACCGATCCTAAAGTGTAACTTTTGGGAAATAATAAAATAAAAATAATAGTTTTGAAGAATAAATGAAAATGTGTTTCTAATCTAACCCTCTTGACTTTTTGACTCAACGTTTTTGAATAATTCAAACCATAATTTTGGATAGCATTTATTACAATTAAATACCGTCTATAATGAACATATTTCCTGCCAAAAACCAATCCGAGCACATATAGTTTAAGCATAGTTTTATACATAAGATTATATTCGTAATAGTTCATCTCAGTGGAAATCACTTCCCTTAATGCCAGCATTTCACAGGAAATAAGTAAACTCAATTAACTGTTTAACCTCCCGACAGTTTTCGCTCTCGCATGAGCATTATTGATTCAGTATATTATTTTAATAATTTATCTACCTTATGGAACTAAATGATATTGGTACCCTAAAAATAATTTAATTAATATGCAAATAGCTAGATGAGGGGAAGAGAGCCCTCCCTCCAACCTAAGTAATACATTAAACATTCATATCGAGTATATATTAAATACAGGAAATGCTCTTATAGTTTACATTTCTATTGGAAATAAATAACAAGGTAATTTTCTAAGAAAAATAAATAAACGAGAAGGAGGAGACGTAGATATATTACATCACTAATCCGAATCATATTTAGAGTTATCATATGTGACTAAAACATAAAATCATTTCTCATAATATACATTCATTAAAAACACGCAAATAAGCACTAATAAAATTAATGACTCCCGCTATATCCCGTGTTGACTTCATTTTACGAAAAAAGTGAATGCAACTAAAGTTACTCTAAATTACTAAATAAACAACTTTTGTTGTGTGCATGTTTGCCGGGAATCTAATAGGAAACGAAATATTACAATTTTTCATTTCTGGCCTACCTCATAACCCCCACTCCCGTTTGGACCTAAAACTTTTTAATATAGCTTATGATCATGGAAGAATTAATGCTAATTCACATACCGAGTTTTGTAAAGTTCGGTTAAATCGATAGTGCCCAACAAATGTGTTGGCTTCCGTTTTAGTTTTTAGTGTATATCTCGTTTATACTTTATTATACGGCAAAAGTGAATATAACAAAAATTACTTTAAATAACAAAATGAACAAAGTTTGTCGTGTGCATATTTTCAGAAAACCTAGTAGAAAACGAAATACCGCTATTTTTAATTTTTGGCCTCCCCACAACCCCCCTCCTGCCCGTCCCTAGAAATGTTGGTATGGCTTATGATAATTAAGACGTCAATGGTAATGCAACTACCGAGTTTTATTTTGTTCGGTTCGAGTCTCCTGTGCCAAATAATATTTTTGACTCCCGCTATAATTTTTAGCGTATAACACATTTACACTTCGGTATACAACGAAAAAGTTTATAAAAAAAAAGTTAACCTACATAACAAAGTAAACAACTTTTGCTATGTGCATATTTGCCGAAAACCAATAGGAAACGAAATATCGCTATTTTAAATTTCAGGCTTCCTTAGTCTAAGTTGGGTTAGTAGTAATATATATATATATATATATATATATATATATATATATATATATATATATATATACTAAGTTTCATAAAATTGTGTTCAGCCGTTTATGCGTGAAAAGGTAACAAACAAACATACACGAGGGCGTAATAATCCAGTAGTTTCTCGCCCAAAAAAAAACAGTTAAACTAACCTAACAAAAGAACTAAGATACACGAAAGAAACAAAATGTAGTTACGGTGTCTGTGACATGTGAAACGAAAAGTTATCGTGAAAATTCGAGAAAAAAATCAATGTACAGACAGAGGTTACAATTTGATATATATATATATATATATATATATATATATATATATATATATATATATATATATAGCATAATGGGACGTAAACTTGACAGACAACTTAATTCTTAGACTGGGAAAAAAATCTCGTTATTCCATTGTTAGCCGAGAATAACTACGTATAGTTAGTTATCGCTTCCTTTTCCATAAATAAATATCCCTTTTTAACAAAGGGATGTTAAAACAAAGCAGATTAGCCACCTGTGGGAATAACTCAAGATGATGACAATAGTATTCATAGTATCTCAAAGTAAAAAGTCAGTCACGCAGCGGCTGCGTAAAGTAAGCAGATTTCCCACATGCGTCACTTATTTGCATTTACAGGTATCTCAAAGCGTAAAATTTCGATGAGAACATTATTTTGTATTCGAACTTCAAAAAAAGTGGTTCATAATATAACAGCTTATTGTTAGTGAAAATGGCTTCAAATGAAGCCTCGTTCACCTCAGTTAGTCCATTTTTAGTCGAAAAATGGATTAGCAAATTCGGTCCAAACATCGAAGTTAATAGAAATAAAAAACTCGGTACTCTCCTAATAAAATGCCCGGATACAAAAACAGCCTATCGAATTATTAAAGAAAACTTTTTTAATGAACACAAAATTATCATTTACCCTCATAAAAGCTTAAATTTTATAAAGGGTGTCTTCAAATGTGAAGAAATAGAACATTTAGAAGATCCTGACATTTTACAAGAATTAAACCACGAAAATTTCACTTATATTCACAGATTCATAACCAAAAACAAAAACAATTCCAAAAATTCTATGTTCGTCGCTACCTTCAACAAAGAATTTCTACCGGATAAAATAAAAATAGGCTATGTCATCGTTCCAGTGAGGTTATACATAGAGTCTCCTTTACGTTGCTTCAATTGTTGGAGCCTGAACCACTATACAAGGTTCTGCGATAAGGGAGCCATGTGTGTAAATTGTTCGGAAGAAAAGCACGAGGGAACTTGTGAGCGGGTAAAATTCTGCCTCTGTGGACAAGGACATCCCGGCAATGATAAAAAGTGCCCTGTGTATCTAAAGGAAGCCCAAGTGTACAAAACAATGTCGACTGACCGAATTTCCTACGGGGAAGCTAGCCGAAAATGTAACAATAATAAGCAGGCATCTTCATATGCTAGCAAAGTATCTAGCTCAACTAACGTTTCAAGCTCCCCTCACCAAGCCCAGGACCACATTATCGAACTTATTTCGGCCAAGCTTCATGAGTTACTACACCCATTCCAGCAACAGATCCTGACTATGCTAAAGAACATTGAAAAAAGCCCCCAAAGCATTAGTAGTAGTCTCCAAACAGAATCGGTTTCTATAGAAGATAGCAACAAAACATCTGTTGAAACACAAACCGAAGAAATTATACCCTCACTTAGAGAACCCGAAAACGAAGTTACAATTAAATTAAGAAGGCGAAAAGAAGATACCCACCGGAAGATCGAAACCACAAGAAAAGAACAGGCGACTGGTGATCACTGCCAACAAGCAAGTCAACAAATTGGTGATGAGTACATAGCCATAAGTAATAAGGATCTTATAATTAATAATAGTCCAAAGGTTGAAAGTACATTAACCCCCTTAAATAACTCAACAAAAAAGAGAAAGAAAAATTGCCCTAAGAAACCGGCTAATGAAAATGGTACTAAGGTGTAATAACTTTGTTTTCTCCAAAGCCTCAATCAACTTTCTCTCACATGAAACCTAAATTCAAAATGTTTTCCTACCCTATAGTCGTCAATGCCTGTATAATATCTGACCGGGCAATTTTTTATCCAAATTACATAAGTAGGAAAAGATTCATATCCGTATCTTTCACATTTCCATATCTTCACTTTTTTACTGGATTAAGCACAAAGATTCTATCAATTCAAGTTCTAAAGATACATTCAACATGTCTACACATAATAAAGTACACAAACATCCGGCTTTAAACTCTACACAAATTATCCAATTTATAAAAGATCCAAAACCAAATATCTTCTGTTCCTTTAGTAGTACAACCCCCGGAACCAAAAATAATGTTAAATACAGTTAATTATACGATATCCATTAACCTTGAAAAGAAAACTTCTTCTAAATACCCCTGCCCTAGCAATAGGCATATTTGTACAATAGATTCATCCACACTATGTCTGTTAAATATCTCCATCCTAAATATATGATTTTACAATGGAACCTTAACGGACTCCAGAGGTATCTAGATGATATGAAGTTGCTAATAAAAGAGAATAACATCAAAATTGCTGCATTACAAGAAACACACACTTCTCCGGGCAAACCCATTTCCTTACGTGGGTTCACGGCATACAGGTTGGACTACACCCTTGGGGGCAAAGCCTCGGGAGGTGTCTGTACATTTGTTAAAGATACTATCCACAGTGAGCGTATCCCAATCCTTACTACCTTGCAAGCCGTTGAAGTGACTGTCTATGTCCCTTTTCGTATGTCTATCTGTAATATCTATCTCCCACCAAATGCTCGGATCGATTCAACGGACTTACATGACTTAATTTCGCAACTCCCTAGACCACTTATATTCCTTGGGGATTGGAATGCCCTGCGTACATCTTGGAATTCTCCAGTTTCGAATACAAGAGGTAGACTAATAGAAAATGTACTTGACTTACAAGACTTAGTTCCATTAAACGACCAAAAACCCACACACCTATGCCCGAGAACTGGCACCTATTCTAATATTGATGTCACAACATGCACTCCTAACTTATTTACTCGCTTCACATGGAGAGTGAATGAAGACCCTTTGAACAGGGACCATTTTCCTATCTTCATAAGCTTAGAAACTCCACCGGAGCCATTTGAAGGCCCTTGCTTCTACAACTGCAAAAAAGCAGATTGGAGTGCATTCAAACAATTCTTATCAGATCAATCACCTACTCTGAACATTCAATCTATTCCAGAATTCAACAGATTACTGATTGACGCTGCCGAAATATCTATCCCCAAATCAAAACCACCCACAAAACATCCCCCTGTGCCTTGGTAGAATGAAAAATGTGAACGTGCAGTGAAAGATAAACGCTCAGCTCTAAACAAATTTCAACGGTACCCAAGTAGTTTAAATCTAATAGCTTATAAAAAAGCTAAAGCTATTGCTCGACATGCTATTCTGGAGAGTAAAAAAGAATCCTGGAAAGAATTCGTATCGACATTTAATAGGAATACTCCTCCAGATAAAATATGGTCAAGCATGCGGCGAATATTAGGAAAGAAATCTAAAATCCCTTTATCTGGGCTGAAAATCTGTGATCAAGTCATCAATGACCCGAAACAAATAGCTAATACATTTGGTCAATATTTCAGGAACATATCAAAAGCCAATAACCCTGACGTAGCTTCACAACCTATACACATCATGACATCTCATCCATATAACCATCCTATAGACGAACCCTTTTCACACAAAGAATTTCTTTATGCCCTATCCCAAACAAAAAATACTGCGCCTGGACCAGATAAAATTCCATATGACATGTTAAAGCACTTACCGAATCGGTATCAACTCAAACTCTTGGACATCATGAATACTGTCTATGACACAGGAATACTTCCAGAATGTTGGAGACAAAGTATTATAGTTCCTATCCTTAAGCCAAATAAAGATAAATCTGACGTATCAAGTTACAGACCAATCTCTCTTACGAGCTGTGTCTGCAAGCTGTTGGAAAGAATGTTAAATAAACGCCTAATGTGGTTTTTAGAATCCAAAAGCTTACTATCTGCATTTCAATTGTGGCTTTTCAAGAAAAGCCATTCAACAGCAGATCACATAGTCAGACTGGAGGACAACATCTTAAACTCACTAATAAACAAGAAATCCACATTGGCAGTGTCGTTTGATATTACTAAGGCTTTTGACACAGTTCGTCAGGACATAATCATCTCACGACTTCATGAATGTGGCATTCGAGGAAAGTGTCTTAACTTTATCAGATCATTTCTTTCGAATAGAACATTCAAAGTAAGAAACGGTAATTCCTACTCAGATCTCTTTTTACAAGAGATGGGTGTTCCACAGGGCAGCGTACTCAGCACAACCTTGTTTCTTACTGCAATGGATACCATTCAAGAATACATCCCAGCAGATATCCAATACTGCCTGTATGTTGACGACATTTTAATTTTTTATTCTGATTCTTGTGTTACAAAAGCACAGGAACGAATACAGCACACAATTACATTACTGGAACAATGGGCTGACAAGGTGGGATTGAAATTCTCCACCAACAAAACATCATCCATATTATTTACCAGGAAAAGACGAAATACACATTTTCAACTAACACTCTACAATACCCCCATTCCTCAAACAAATGTATTGAAATTTTTAGGAATACAATTTGACCAACGATTGACATGGGTGCCCCATTTAAAGATCCTCCTCGCAAAATTTAAGAAGTCGCTACATCTTATGAGGATTCTAAGCAATACAAAATGGGGAGCTGACAGAAAAGTAATGTTAGACATGTATCGTTGCTACACAAGATCACTTTTAGATTACGGTAGTGTAGCATATTCATCCGCCAAGCCCACAGTACTAAATATGCTTAACACTATACACAATTCAGGCTTACGACTAGCACTAGGTGCATTCAGATCAAGTCCTATAGACAGTCTTGAGGTAGAAGCTGTAGAACCCTCTCTAGACAAAAGAAGAAAATATTTATTAGCAAAATATTTCCATAAAATAAAATCATTCCGCACGCCCTCGTGCATTGAAAATATTCTAGAGAATGAATACGAAGACCTATATGAACTGAGACCAACTCATAACCGTCCAGTAAGTTTACGCTACAAAACGTTAAAGCACAATTTAAACCTACCAAACTATGATATTTGTCCCCAAAAACCAACCGAGGAACCCCCTTGGCTTATTAGATACACCACAGACTTAACACTCACAAAATTTAAAAAATCTAATACACTATCAAAATTCCAGTACCGAGCACACTTCATAGAATTTTTACAGGGAAAACAAGAACACACTTTGTGGTTCACTGATGGGTCTAAAAACGAGAAGGGAGTTGGATCAGCTGCAGTAAGAGAGGGAAATGTAATCACGCAGACACTGCCTCCTTGTTACAGTATTCTAGGAGCCGAGCTCCAAGGTAATCTATTGGCCCTCAAGAACACCCACACATCACTAAGCAAACACGTTATCATTTCCACGGATTCCTTAGGTTCCCTTCAAATACTAAACAATATTTACACAAATAACCCAATAGCTCAAAAAATAAAACATGAGCTTATAATTCTAAATAAACACACTACATTCTACTGGTTACCAGGACACGAAAACCTAGGACTGAATGAGACTGCCGACTCTGAGGCCAAAAAAGCAGCTGGAAAACTTGATTATGAACAAATAGATGTACTACATGAAGATATTTCAAGACAAACAAAACACCTCATCTTAGATACATGGCAAACCGACTGGACTAACACAAGTACTGACAACAAACTTCGAGCTATAAAGAACACTATTTGCATGTGGCCATCAAGTTTCAGAAACTCTAGGAGAGAAGAAGTAGTTCTCTCAAGACTTAGAATCGGCCAGACTAAATTAACACACTCATACTTAATGACAAAGACTGACAGACCTACTTGCTCAACTTGTAACACTCCCTTGACGATAAGACATATACTGACAGAATGCCGAAAACGACAACACCAGGACTTCCCCTACGACTTACAAGAACTATTTACGGAAGGCAGCCCACACATTAACAATATATTCTCATACTTACACAAAGTTGAAATATATGATAACATTTAACATGCATTAATCATCCACCAACTGTATATGTAATTTTCCTTTTTTTTTTTTTTTTTTTTTTTGTATTATTGATAAGTTATCTGTTACTATTACTTGTTTATTGCTAAGGTTGTTAAGGTATATGTTATTATTACTTGTTGTTTAGGTATTTATTATTGTCCCTTGTTGTTAATGTATTTGTTATTATTACTTTTTGCTAAGGAATTTGTTATTATTACTTGTTTCTAAGGTATTTATTATTGTTACTTGCTGTTAAGGTATTTTTTGTTATTATTTGTTGTTAAGGTATTTATTATTGTTACTTGCTGTTAAGGTATGTTTTTTTTTGCTATTGTTACCTGATAATAACTTTTGAAAGGGCAAATCACCTTCGATGTGGTGTCCATTAATAAATAAATTGATGAAATTGATTTCAGTTATTAACTAACTCGACCTTTAGTTTTTCATGAAACGCGTATATATCGAGTGTGGTTAAGATCAAATAGCAACAGCTAGAGCGGTAACAGCAAGTGTATATAATATATATATATATATATATATATATATATATATATATATATATATATATATATATATATATATATAAATATCTCCGTTACTGTAAGTCGGATAGAAAAAGTGTATAAAACAAATTTTATTGAAAATTAAATGTACTATAAATATTTTTATATACATTTATTCTCTGTCTTGAATATTAATCGAGATAATTGCATTTTTCAGTTTTCAGCCTTCAGTAAACCCCCACTTCTACTCGTGTTACATAAACAACACTATGTTATATAATATAACCACATTATTCGATGCTAAAATACCAATCATTGTTTTTCAGAGACCTTTATTATACGAGATACATGCAAATACGGGTATATATATATACTACAATTGTATTTAGTTATTTAACGAACATGAGTTCCCAAGCGTAAGTATAAGAAACTTGTAATCTCCGCACACCCTGTATTCTCTATTTCTATGTATAACTCCATTGATTAGAAGGGCGCCGAAAGAGAGAGAGAGAGAGAGGGGGGGAGGGATACCCCCTAACGAATTTGATTATTACTGCTGAGAGAGAAGGTTAAATATTGAGTTTATTTACGACTAAAACATAAAATTTCATTGATGATGTCATCAATTAAGACGTATAATAGCGAAGATATTTCGAATTTATCCCCTATAATCCCCCCCCCCTCCCGCGGTCCGATTAGAGTCGTTAACGAACCTGCTCTTTAGTTTTAGCAGATTTCCCTTAAGGGAAATCAGCTATTGAGGTTGTACTCACGACGAAATTTTCGAAATTTTTCTTCAAATGTCCATCGATCCTACCCAGGAGATGACGAAAATGATGTCTGTTCAAAACTGTATATATATATCTATATCTATATCTATCTATCTATATATATATATATATATATATATATATATATATATATATTTGTCTGTTACCGCTCTAGCGGTCGCAATTTTTGTTTGATCGTTACCAAACTCGATATTTAGTCGTTTTATGTAAAAAGAAAGATCAAGTTCGTTAACGGCTGAAATCGGACCAGTGGAAGGGGGGGTTTAAAGGGGAGGATTTTAGAAAATTCGAAATCCGTTACTATACGTCGGACCGAAAAATTGTACAGAATTAATCTTATTGCAAATTAAATTTTCTATAAATATTGTTATATAAATTTATACTTTATCAACAATATTAACCGAGAAATTTGCATTTGTATTCTGCGTGTGGTCACCAGTAGGCTATGTTCGGACTTTCCGCCGAGAGCTCTGGCGGCCGTTTCGATAACTATTCGTCCCTCGTGAATAGGTTTAGAGGTTAGGTTAACTGTTTTTTGGGGCTAGAAACTACTGGGTTATTACGCCCTAAATAATGTTTTATGTTTAGAGGTTTCTTACTACTACAGTTGTTATTAGGCAGATTTCTCTATTGTAAAACTTCACGTGGGAAATCTGCTTAGTTTACGCAGCACCTGCGTGACGGACTTTTATATATTGAGTTTTTGATTAAACAAGAATTTCAACCGTTAGAGCGGTAACTTACCAATATATATATATAATTTTAAACAGACCTTCTTTTTTTGATGTCCAACGTAGGATGGATGGACATTTGGGGGTGCTAAAATCTATGAAGCTTAAGATGAGTTTAGAAGAGCTGTGTAGAAGCCAAGAAGATAAAATGAAGAAGGTTTTCATGAAGAAAATTCACCCCTAACACTATTTACTGCAGAAGAAAATAGAAAGTAAAAATAAAGTAATTCTTAATTTTATATAAAAATATATTATACATTTTTTCTTTCATATCTTTTTATTTCATTTTATTATGTAATTAGTTAAAAGCCTCCCAGCAATTGATGTTTAATGGAAGTATTAGTAATTGAGGAAATTCAGATTCTGGGAAATATTCCGTTTTTAATATTAACTGTTTTATTTGCAAACGTTGTTTTTCCTCTCATTGTTTGGCACAATATGTATCTATCCTTTTAAACGAATTTCATTTTATTTGTAACTTCTTGACGTTCTCAATATTATTTCCCTTAGTTAAGTGTTTCAATAAACAGTAACAAGTATGATAATTTTGGACACCGGAAGTTGGACAACAATAAGAATGACGAATAAAAACCTTCCTCAATTGAAGATTTTTATTTATTTCCGTAGGCCTTTCAGAAAAGCTTCGCTCATCAAGAAAGCATGGATCCGAATTAAGAAAAACGTCCGACACGCATGGGCTGCGTTATCTAAGCAGATTTTCCACGAACGTCACGTTTTTGTCTTCATCTTAAAACTTAAAAGTTCCTTGAGAACAATATTTGATATTGGGTTCAAATAAAGTGCGTCATGATATAAGAGCTCATTGTTAATATGACATGAGTAAGGGTACGGGTTTAGTGAATGTCACAAACTATAAAATACAAATATCACCGTTTGCGAACGTTTATAGAACATTACATTTTCAATAAGATTGGTTCTATACAATTTTTCGATCCGACGCATAAAGTCGAGACATTAAGTGCTTTCGAAATCCTCCCCTCTAAACCATCCTGCTTCCTCTAGTGGGTTTCAGCCATTAACAAATATGATCTTTCTTTCTACATAAAACGCTTAAATGTGTTTGGTAACGATTAAACCTAAATTGCGACCGCTGGTAATAGAAAAATATATGTATATAATTTAACAAATATAAAAAAGGAAAGAATAGTAGTGGCTTGGGCAGGCACACTACTTGTCCTGAATAAAACCTGAAATAAATTTGAAGATCTTCGCACAAGAAAAAATTAAAGAAAACAACTCAAAAGGACCTAATTTTTGTATGTAGGTAGATGGGAGAAATTGATACGCTTCCACTATAACAATTTATTAAAACGGCAGAGCCGTGTGACAGTGTGCCAATGGTTGATGCCAGGTTGAGCTTCCATATTCTGATTTGGTATTCTGGCAGGTTGAAGTGACTTCTATAATTTTTGTATTTTCGTAGGTGAATCGATGATATAGAAAGTGAAGGAATTATTTCGAAAAAAGGGACATGGAGTATCAAAACTTTTTGATGTAATATATCGGTTTTCCTTAAGGAAAATGTGTTGATAGTGGCGATTAGTACGTTGTATCGCTTGAGCTCTTAATCCCTTGTTTATGATGATATCGAGAGTTATTTCGATGATAGGCGGAAATATCGATCCCGGCTCCGGAGCCTTACTAGGGCTTAACGTAAACGGTCTAGAGCTTTCGTGCGATTCAGTCCGATTTTTTTTTTCTCCTCTCGCAAGCCTATCGATTATTTAAGGACGAGGGAATCGGCCTGGAAGCGGCGGGGGGTATTTTAGTTGTAGTGGTGGTGGGGGATTTTAGCAGGGGGGTAGGGGTGAGAGGGGGGATTTTAGCAGGGGGTGGGACGAGGGGGGGGTTTTAGTGGGAGGGGAAGCGAGGGGAGAGGGGATGGCGTCCTGGCAGTCTGGGTCAGTGTAGCCCCGGCGGAGGGCGGCATGTGACGTGGGTGAGTGTGTGTGTGTGTGAGTGTGCTGGGGGTTAGCGCGATGCCGGTCCGGAGGGGCCACGTCGCCCCCAGAACCACCATCATCGAGACCATCATCAGGAAGTTCGATACCCACAGTAAGTCTAAAAAATTTTCAACATTTTTTTCAAAAACACCCCCACACTAAAAAAAAAAAAAAAACAAGACTCCAATCTCTCTCGCCGAGGCAAACTCCCCACATACAAAGTGCCTTCCGATATCTCTTCTCCCATTTCCACTACATATTTAAACTGACAACACACAGTCCGGTACACACAAGGAGGCATCAGAACGCCTACTGTATTGGCAAAAGGCCTAAATTCCTCTACATCTAGATGGAATGTCTCAGATATTTCCGCTGACGCTGTGAACAACTTCATCAAGAAGAAGCTTTCATCCTTAATTGTCCCAAAAACACGTGGAAAATCTTATCAAATTTGTTATCACCAAACATTCATTAGGGAGCATACATACACGTGAACACATAAAACAAACCACAGACCATTGCTAATTACGCTAGTTGCACTGAATTTCCCAAATCGCAAGATCATTGACGGTAAAACTATATAATACATTTCCTACCAATTATTGTCATACTGACACTACTAAACCCCATCTGATGACAATGCCAGATAGATAAAATTAACATCTTACTCCAAAAGCAGAAATAACCAACTTTCCTGATCTCAGTGGATTCTACCTTTTATTTTTTTTCTTATGGATTTCTTTGACAACGACTTAAACTAATGAAGACAAGATTTGTTTAAATTACCTTGAAGAACACAAGTACTAAAGTAAACCATGACTAACGAACTTCAGTAAAAGACCCGATGTAATTGTAAATATTTTGAAACTAAGGAAAATTAAATTCAAGCCTATTTGAGTCCCTAAATTTTCATTTTAAAACGAAAATCAATATGAACGGAAAAAAGAAGTCCAGCAACTCAGTATTTAGTTGTACAAAAACACTGTTCAATGCATATTTACGAAAAATGTCAGTGGATAGTAATTCGACTAAAAAGTGTTTTAGTAATTTGTAGAATTTTAACTATCACCAGAATTATTTCGTATCATTTAAGTAAACTTGACTCAAAAAATAATAAGAAAACTGTTTAAGGGTTGTTAAATAAGATTAAAGAGTGGAAAATTGAAGAAAAAGTTTGGAAAAGAAGGTGTTTGCACTGTATTACATTTCTTGTGCAACATGAGCATCACTTCTAACTCGCTCTATTAATCCCTCTCCTTGAAAGAAATTCGAACCGAAAATATACAAATAAAATGGACTTTTCTTAGAAATTAATTAGTATTTTAGTATTCAGTCCATGGATGTATTGTAATAATTTATTTATTTCCCCCTCTTGGCATCATTAAAGTTCTGCTGCGCATAATTTCAAATGGAGCGACCGTTAGAAAGAAGCTGTGCAATCAAGAAATATATTAAAATTTAGTGTTATCAACATTAATTTATTTATTTTTAGTCTCTTAATTTGTTATAAATAGTTCCTAAAAAGGATCAACTGTATACTATAAGTTGTTTTTTTTTCTTTTAAAAATAACCAGCCAGTTTAAACTGATATTGTTTTTAGAATATTAAGACTGGAGGTTAGGAAAGCCAAAAATAAAAAAAATAAAAATCTGAAACTTTTATGTGTAAGTAGTGTAGTTCGTCTGTAACACAAAATTATTTTTTATTCACACGGAACTACGATGTGAAAAGGTAAAATCACCTCTTGAAAAAAAAAATTGGTTTTTATATTTCTGACTGAATATTGTTAAAACGTTAGTAGTAAAAAGTTTTAAATGATACTTTTATAGTTTTTGGTGTACTTCGAGACTGTACAATCAGATTTTAATATGTAATTTGATGGTTAATAATTTATAGCTGTTTGTATCGCAATACGAAGAGTAAACTGTACCCAAGTAGAAGCAGCTCAAAAAATAAACTTGGTAACATCCGCTTTTTATTACTGCGGCTAACTGTGATGGGTTATCTATAGGTTACCACACTTTTCTGGCCCGGCTGGGACTAAGGATTTTATTTAATGAGTTCGTTACAAAATAAATTCCTATTGCCCAGGTGGGATTCGAACTCCCCACTCTAGGTTTACCATGTGAGGTTAAGATCAACGATATTTTTATTTACTCATGCTATTTCACATTTTCCCCGTACTCAAATATTAAGAGTATAATTTGTATTTATTTTTCTAATATTCGTTTCTGGATTGAAGTCGTTCCCTTCCCATGATGGCATTTTCACAATATGCTATTATAGTACATTACTTCTCATATACAATGAGGTTGTACTCATAACGTGATTTTTGGAAAATTTCCTCAAATGTACACCCATCCAATATATTATATATACATATTTGTCTGTTCCCACTCTCGCTTTCGCAATTTTTTTTGTTACCAAACTCGATGCTTATGCGTTTAATGCAAGACTGAACATCAAGATCGTTAACGGTTAAAATCGAACCTGGGAGAGGGGGGGTTTTTTAGAATTTGAAGTATCTCCGTTATAATATGGACAATCTGTATAGAACCAATCTTATAGTAAATTTAATTGTCTATAAATGTCAATATATACACATTTCCTGAAATATGACTATTAACCGAGATATTTGGATTTTTCAGTTTTCAGCCTTCATTAAACCTCCTCACTTATTCATGTCATAATAATGATTAGCTGACTCAAGACATAAAAAAACAGTTAAAGACTCATATTCCCGCATGGCCTGTCAGGCCCGATATTTTATTCTCAAAACACTTAAATCTATTAAAAGCAATAGTCTATGATATCCTTAAGCTGAGAGAGGAAAAGATAATAAAATATTAGTATTATGTAATTGTTATTGGTTATTTAATTGTATTCCTAAATTTTTCAATTTAATGTTTTTAGTTTTATTTAGTCAAGTTTAATTTTCATAATCTTATTCCCTTTATTTAATATGTATATACATTATTACATGAAAAATTGGTAATAGTTTTTACAAAATGCAAATATAATATGCATGGGATGTGCAGAAAAAAAAATCCCTTCACACAGGGTACTTTGAAATACTTAAAAAAAAGCTGTTATAACATGAACCTCTTTATTCTAAGCGTAAATACCACAATATTGTTTTCATGAGACCTTTATTATTCAAGATACATGCCAATTCGTCGTGTGATGAAGTCATCAATTATGGTTTCTTGTGTCGTAAATGTTTATTTGATAAATAACCTACCCAATATTTGAAGAGGTCTGTCAATACTAAATATCATCTTGTTTATTAGCAGAAATCGGACTAGGGGTGGGGGGGGGTTATAGTGGGGGTAGAACAATTATTATTCAATGAGTTTTTTTCGAAAACTCAAAAATTAAGTAAGTAATTAGAAGTCTCTGGTTTTTGGTCAGGACAAGTAGTGAGATGAGATCACAAGTCTGTCAGACCAGCACGTGGGAAATCTGCTTAGTTTACGCAACCCATGGGTGACGGAGATTTAATATTTTTTACTGGCAATTACTATGGGGAAAAAACCTACGTTAGAAAGAAATAATTAATTCTTTTTGAAACATATCTGCACTTGGTATTTTTTTCTTTGTTCGAAAAATCCTAGGACTTTTCTGTTTGGTTTAAGTTTGTTAGTTAGGATTTTATTTATTTATTAATCGCCTTAGTTCTGATTATTTCATTTTGGTTTTATCAGTTTATTTAAAATAGTCAAATACTTAATAAGACTGTTTATTTATTTCATTTGTCTAAATCATCAAACAAATAGTAATTTAATATTGGTCAGTTCTACATTTATTCTAGCAAATACATTCTTGAGCACATAAAATACTACCAAGAAAGTTTATATCATCCATTTGCCGTCAGCTGTGATATGTGAAAAATAAAATTAATTTCTTTTTGTACCAATGTCTATGCCAATATTCTTAGGCACTGCCAACAAAAGTTTAATACTTGAATGCATTATTTCAATTATATTGGCATTGATCCTAATGCTGGGAATTAAAGCAATGGAGCATAAATTATTTATAAATTTAATTGAGAAGTAAGCAGACAATAAGTTTGTGAAAATGGAACTTATTTCGCTCAATGAAGTGAAATAATAAACATTAACTAATAATTCATAATACAGGGAGAGGATAAATGGCGACACTTTCAGAGGGACAATTTTTATTGAAGTGACAGAGCGTTTTCGACGCAGCGCATCATCGTTATTGACCAAATGAACCAAAAACAACTTTCAGCTACCTACTTCTAACTGTTTTTAAAAATTTATTACAGAGTCGCTTTATAATAATTCACTTCCACCGCCCAGAATATCAACGTAGAATAATTTATGCATGATTGTTTATTTATTTATTTAAGGAACATTCGCTGTGAGGCGATATTGCTCATCAAAAAACAATGAACATAAACAAAGTAGAAAATGAAAACAGTAACAGAAAATAATTAAAGAATACAATTAGAACAGAAAAAAGTAGGAACGCTACCAAAAAACAAAACGCTACCAAATAACAAAACGCAACCAAATAACCAAACGCAACCAAAAAAGAAAACGCAACCAAGTAAAACACAACCAAATATCAAAACGAAACCAAGTAACAAAACGCAACCAAATAACAAAATGAAACCAAATAACAAAACGCAACCAAAAAAGAAAACGCAACGAAGAAATAAAACCACTTCTTTTGTCTAGACCATTCCAATTTGATGTTCGCCGGTCGTCTATAAAAGCGGCTCAGCTCGTCCTGAGAGTTAGTTTGTTCTCAGGTCTCTACAAGTGATCAAAGATGCGTTCAGTGAGCAGAGCGTCTTATGCTGCAGTGCCGTGTTTATGAAAAGAACATTATAGTGCCGTGTTTATGAAAGGAACAGTATAGTGCCGTGTTTATGAAAAGAACAGTATAGTGCCGTGTTTATGAAAAGAACAGTACAGTGCCGTGTTTATGAAAAGAACAGTACAGTGTCCTGTTTATGAAAAGAACAGTACAGTGCCGTGTTTATGAAAAGAACAGTACAGTGTCCTGTTTATGAAAAGAACAGTACAGTGCCGTGATTATGAAAAGAACAGTATAGTGCCGTGTTTATGAAAAGAACAGTATAGTGCCGTGTTTATGAAAAGAACAGTACAGTGCCGTGATTATGAAAAGAACAGTATAGTGCCGTGTTTATGAAAAGAACAGTACAGTGCCGTGTTTATGAAAAGAACAGTACAGTGTCCTGTTTATGAAAAGAACAGTACAGTGCCGTGATTATGAAAAGAACAGTATAGTGCCGTGTTTATGAAAAGAACAGTATAGTGCCGTGATTATGAAAAGAACAGTATAGTGTCGTGTTTATAAATAGATCATTATAGCGCCGTGTTTATGAAAAGAACAGTACAGTGTCCTGTTTATGAAAAGAACAGTATAGTGCCGTCATTATGAAAAGAACAGTACAGTGCCGTGATTATGAAAAGAACAGTATAGTGCCGTGTTTATGAAAAGAACAGTATAGTGCCGTGTTTATGAAAAGAACAGTGCAGTGCCGTGTTTATGAAAAGAACAGTATAGTACCGTGTTTATAAAAAGAACAGTATAGTACCGTGTTTATGAAAAGAACAGTATAGTGCCGTGTTTATGAAAAGAACAGTGCAGTGCCGTGTTTATAAAAAGAACAGTATAGTACCGTGTTTATGAAAAGAACAGTGCAGTGCCGTGTTTATGAAAAGAACAGTATAGTACCGTGTTTATGAAAAGAACAGCATAGTGCCGTGTTTATGAAAAGAACAGCATAGTGCCGTGTTTATGAAAAGAACAGCATAGTGCCGTGTTTATGAAAAGAACAGCATAGTGCCGTGTTTATGAAAAGAACAGCATAGTGCCGTGTTTATAAATAGATCATTATAGCGCCGTGTTTATGAAAAGAACAGTATAGTGCCATGTTTATGTAAAGAACAGTGCAGTACCGTGTTTATGAAAAGAACAGTAAAGTACCGTGTTTATGAAAAGAACAGTGCAGTGCCGTTATCTTTGCTAACATCAGTACTGTGCGTGTTTTTGTGAACTTCAGTGTACGTGAGTGAGTTATTGTACTGTGTAATAAATAACAAGGACAGTGAAGCTATCAGTTCATACTGTGAGCAGTAATTAAGAATAATTAACCAAGTGTGTAGTGGATTGCTAAATAAATTGCGCAGTGATAAAAACTGATAAAGCTAGTGTTTGTTTAATTTTGCAATCCAAAAGAACTCTAATAAACAACGTTTATTACTGATTTTGTAATAAACGTAACAATATCATGAAATGCCTGATTCCAAGCATAAATACCAAATATTATTTTCAACGGAGCTTTATTATGGGAGATACATACGAATAGTTACTGTGACGACGTCATCAATTAAAATTTTATTGACCACTCTCTTCTCCTTATCAGATTTCTTTTTCTTTTTAGTTTTTAATTTTGAAGACTTCAAAGTGATAACACGAGTTCATCGTTCGAGCTATGAAATGCAGAAATAACTAACTACACATTTATCTTAATGTCTTAAACGAGAAAGGCAGACCAAATTAGGCATGTGCTCATTAAATGTACACCTTAACTAGTTATTGTAAGCAGGTAATGAGTGTGTTAAGGTGCGGTTTGTTTGATCTGACCGAATTATCAGCTGAGGCCAACTACCTCTTTCCGAATTATTAGGCCAGTGTTATCAATATAAGCCCGCTCTGTCTCGTGCTCGTTCAACAATAGTAATTTATTATCCATAAATTTCTTCAAATGAACATTGATCCTAGCTAATATACAACTTAAAAAAGATGCGTTCAAGAGCATTTATTTTGATTTTTAGTATGACAGTTGGGTCAGCCGCAGTAACTGAAGGAAAGGTAATCACGCAGACAATGCCTTCTTGTTACAGTATTCTAGGAGCCGAGCTCCAAGGTATTCTATTGGCCCTCAAGAACACCCACACATCAAAAAGCAAACACGTTATCGTTTGCACGGATTCCTTAGGTTCCCTTCAAAGAAAATTTACACAAATAACTCAATACCACAAAAAATAAAACATGTGCTTATCAGTCTAGATAAGCACACTACATTCTACTGGTTGCCAGGACACGAAAACTTAGGACTGAATGAGACTGCGGACTCAGAGGCCAAAAAAGGACCTGAAAAACTTGAATATGAACAAATAGACGTACTACATGAAGACATTTCAAGACAAAACAAGAAAAAACATCATCTTAGATGCATGGCAAACCGACTGGACTAACGCAAGTACTGACAACAAACTTCGAGCTATAAAGAACACTATTTGCATGTGGCCATCAATTTCAGAAACTCTAGGAGAGGAGGAGTAGTTCTCTCGAGACTTAGAATCGGCCACACCCAATTAACACACACATACTTAATGACAAAGACTGACAGACCTACTTGCTCTACTTGTAACATCCCCTTGACGATAAGACATATACTGACAGAGCGCCGAAAACGGCAAAACCAGGACTTCACCTATGACTTACAAGAACTATTAAGGCAGGCCATACATTATCACCATATTCTCATACCTACATTAAATTCAGATATCCGACAAAATTTAACATACAAATTAAGTCTGTGGTGAGCAACAAGATTTCAAATTATATGCTTAAATTGTATTGTATGCGTTTGTACAAATCTATATGTCTTTATTGAACTTTTACTATATGAGATACATACAAATACCAACTGTGATGGCGTCGTCAATCACTCAAAGGATGTAACAAAACAATGGATTTCTATTACGATTTTAACGTTTCATCTTTTTTTGGACCCCAAACTGCTGTTGACCTAATTTTGATCATTAAAGAATTTAAACTTTTCTCTAACATGACCTCTGCATATCGACTTTGCCAAACAAAACGGCCCAAGATTTTGCATTCGACAAAAATTTGGAGAACTATAGCGTCAAGAGACAAAGAAAAATATTTAATATTTAATATAAATATTTAAAGTGTATTGCCTGAAATACCACTAGTAAATTTCCTTAAGATTGAGATTTATTTATTTATAGACATATGTACACAAATGTATTTAATACAATCGATGCATATAATTTGAAATCATGTTTTACAGAAGATAAATTTACTTGATTTCCTTAAGAGAAATTTACTGAAAATTGCAATTTTTAAACTAGATAATATAACGGAGCACTATTTTGGAAGTCTGTTTGCTTCAGTTTCTGTTATTCATTATGATCTATTTTGTGCTAATCGGAGCGGGTTACCTATAGGTTACCATCGATTTATTTATTTATAGACAACGAACTATTACCAGAAGGTAGCCCACATATAAATACACTATTAAACCACTTGAAGACAACTGGCATTTATAACAAACTTTAAACCTCACTTACCCCACTCATTTCTCTACGTTTTAGCAGATTTCCCTGAAGGGAAATCAGCTATTGAGGTCGTACTCATGACGCGATTTTCGAAAACTTTCTTCAAATGTCCATCGATCCTACCCAGGAGATGACGAAAATGAGGTCCGTTCAAAATTATATATATATATATCTATATATATATATATATATATATATATATATATATCTATATATATATATATATATATATATATATATATTTGTCTGTTAACGCTCTAGCGGTCGCAATTCTTGTTTGATCTGTACCAAACTCGGAATTTAATCGTTTTATGTAAAAAGAAAGATCAAGTTCGTTAATGGCTGAAATCGGACCAGTGGGAGGGGGGGTTTAGAGGGGGGGATTTTTGAAAATTTAAAATATCTCCGTTATTATGCGTCGGATCGAAAAATTGTATAGAATAAATCTTATTGCAAATTTAATTTACTATAAATATTGTTCTATTCATTTATTCTGTATCTTGAATATTAACCGAGATATTTGCATTTGTATTCTGCGTGATACTGGTCACCAGTAGGCTATGTTCGAACTTTCCGGCGAGAGCTCTGGCGGCCGTTTCTATAACTTCGCCCCTCGTGAATAGGTTTAGAGGTTAGGTCAACTGTTTTTTGGGGCTAGAAACTACTGGGTTGTTACGCCCTAAATAATGTTTTAGGTTTAGAGGTTTCTTACTACTACAGTTGTTATTAGGCAGATTTCTCTATTGTAAAACTTCACGTGGGAAATCTGCTTAGTTTACGCAGCCCCTGCGTGACGGACTTTTATATCTCGGTATAATACATTTTTAAACTAGTGTCTTAGACTTCCATCACCCTCATGCCAGGATTTATCTCAAAGTTTATTGTTCCATATAGCATTATTTTAACATTTCCTTAATTTTATATCCATGTACTTTAAACTATGTCTTAATAATTCTGAAAACATTTTATCTTTAATTTAATTTAGAGAATGCAAATAAATGGTACTGAGCGACATCGCCTAGTTGCGGAGCTCTTCAAATAAATAAATAAATAAATAAATATTTTTAGACATTACATCAAAGGTGATTTGACCTTTAAAAAATCAAAATTGAATAAAGTATTAACTAATGATTGTCGTAATGTGCTCCTTCAGGGTAGCTTGTGTATATATATATATATATATATATATATATATATATATATATATATATATATATATATATATATATATAAATATAAACACATACATATGTACACAAATGTATTTAATACAATCGATGCATATAATTTGAAATCATGTTGTACAGAAGATAAATTTACTTGATTTCCTTAAGAGAAATTTACTGAAAATTGTAATTTTTAAACTAGATATTATAACGGAGCACTATTTTGGAAGTCTGTTTGCTTCAGTTTCTGTTATTCATTATGACCTATTTTGTGCTAATCGGAGCGAGTTACCTATAGGTTGCCATCGTTTTCTGGTAAAGGCAAAGGGTTCCTCACTAAATATATTCCAAAATGGGAATCGAACCCTGGACTTTAAGTTAACCGAAATTATTAAGGCCAACGACTTAACACAATGGCTAAGAACATATATATGTTATTAAAATTCGGAATTCCGGACTTGTTTTAGGAAATTTCCCTTAAGGGAAATAAGCTGTTGAGGTCGTACTCAGGACGCGATTTTCGAAAAATTTCTTCAAATGTACATCGATCCTATACAGGAAATGACGAAAATGAGGTCCGTTCAAAATTATATATAAACCTGTATATATATTTGTCTGTTAACGCTCTCGCGGCCGTAATTTTTGTTTGATCGTTACCAAACTCGATATTTACTCGTTTTATGGAAAAAGATAGGTCAAGTTCGTTAATGCCTGATATCTGACCTGTAGGAGGGGTGTTAAGAGGGGGGGAGTTTTCGAAAATTCGAAATATCTTCCTTACTATACGTCGGATCAAAAATTCGTATAGATCTTATTACAAATTAAATGTACTATAAATATTGTTATATACATTTATTCTCTATCTTGAATATTAACCGATATATTTGCATTTTTATTAAGTGTGTGCGGATAACGGATGAGATGAGATCGGTCTATTCGTGAGTATCCCCAGAAAACTAGTTCGGCCGTTTCCGTAACTGTTCGGCTCTCGTGAAATTGGTTTAGAGACTCGCTACGACTACTGTTACTAGTATGCTGATTTATCTATTGTAAAACTTCACTTGGGAAATCTGCTTAGTGTACGCAGCTCCTGTGTGACGGACTTTTTAATGGTTGTAACTCATTTTCGCGAATGAGATTTATGACGTTTATTTATAATTTTGGTTTGTAATACTGCAAATTGAGAAGTTATGTTCAAAGTCAGGGACCTGTGAAGAGATTGACCTCAGTCGGCCGGCCCTGCAATCGGTGAGAATTAAAAGAAGATTTATGTGTTTACAGTGAAGTATATCAGGAGGTTCTTTGTTTATCAATGCTCTCTGTGCTGGCTGTGTTTATAACCTCTTTGGTGCCGCCTTTCTCAAGGCTGCTCCTGGGTGAAACCGGTTCGGATGAAAAATTAATGTTCTCGCCCCCGACTTGCAAATGACGGTCAACGGATGGCTGTTGTCGCCTGCTCCGTATCGACCTCGCTGGAAAATCGAAAGCAGTCCGAAATAATTCTAATGACGTAGTTGTTTACTTGTTGCTCGGTAATGGGCCGTCTTATAGAACATTAGTGGTGCAGGTTATGAGTTTAAAACGATGTCTTTGAATTATTATGAAGGCAAGGAGACTAAATATGTATTTATTAAATTCCATTTAGTGCTAAAACGAAAAATTTGGACTGTTAACCCATAGATTAACAACCCTTTCTTTCCAGAATAATAAGTTATTTCTAGTTAAATACTCTTATTTATTTATTTATACAGTAGCGCCCACAACAAGGCGATTTGGCTACAAATTTAACAATGTAATAAAAAACATTATAATTGAAAAATATCAAAAACAGTATCAGCAATAAATAAAAAAGAAACACGACAAATAAACATTATGTACAAGTAATAAAAATAAGAAATAAACCTTAAACTAGTAATAAACGCAACAATTTAAAATGTTATTATTAAATATATATATATATATATATATATATATATATATATATATATATATTATTCCCATATACTAGTACATTTATAGGGGCTCAGGTTAGCCATGTGAGTTAAAGCGTTGCCCATTATCTCACATTGTGAACCTAGAGTGGCGAGGAAATTATTTAGTGACGAAATTTATTAAATAACATCCTAAAATCCCACCCTGTCTAGAATAAAAGTCCATCACGCAGGGGCTGCGTAAACTAAGAAAATTTCCCATGTGAAGTTAAACACCACTGTGATTAAATACAAAGGGTAATGAGAAATCTTTCAGTTTATTAAAATAAATTCCCAACTGAAACGGCTTCTGACTTGTAAGGATAATTTATATTTTAATAACTCAAACTTTAGTAGTCCAAGAACTAAAGAAGGGGGGGGGCGGATGAACAGAACGTATTTGCATAAATCTCACAAAGTAAAGAAGGTAATGTATGGTTAGAAACGACAAGTAAGGTTAGAAGCTTCCACGAAAATGGCCGATCTAATCCAAACTATAACCGACCACGTGTCCCGCAGACTTCATAAAAATGCAAATATCTCGGTTAATATTCAAGATAGAGAATAAATGTAAATAACATTATTTATCGAACATTTTAATTTGCAATAAGATTGATTTTGTACAATTTTTCGATCCGACGTATAGTAACGGAGATATTTTGAATTTTCGAAAATCCTCCCCTCTAAACCCCCCCCTTCTACTAGTCCGATTTCAGCCATTAACGAACTTGATCTTAATTTTTACAAAAAAACGACTAAATATCAAGTTTGGTAACGATCAA
The DNA here is from genome assembly GCA_019009955.1 of Riptortus pedestris. Taxonomy (NCBI): domain Eukaryota; kingdom Metazoa; phylum Arthropoda; class Insecta; order Hemiptera; family Alydidae; genus Riptortus; species Riptortus pedestris. The sequence continues at coordinate 19,786,626 of CM032228.1, forward strand.
ACAAAAATTGCGACCGCTAGAGCGGTAACAGACACACACACATATATATATATATATATATATATATATATATATATATATATATATATATATATATATACAGTTTTGAGCGGACCTGATTTTCGTCATCTACTAGGTAGGATCGATGGACATTTGAAGAAAAATTTCAAAAATTCCGTCATGAATACAACCTCAATAGCTGATTTCCCTTAAGGGAAATCTGCTAAAAGAGTGGTAACCTGTAGATAACCCGTCCCAATTAGTCTAAGTTGCAAAAAGTGGACGCTCATAAATGATAATGATAGTGCATTTATATTATCTAAACCTATATTAAATTTCAAAACAAAACCGAAGAGAAGTTAAATTTTGTAAAACAAATTCAATTTTTTTAAGGTGATTTAGTTTATAGTCGATATGTACGCTCCTGTCTAACAAGTTCGTTCACGTTATTTGAAGTCTCTAAGTATTCAGACGTAAGTAAGTCAGTATGTGTTTAATGGTTAATGGTTAATGGCATGTTCTGCAGAGAGATGTTTCTGTTCTCGTCATAAGGTATGAGTGGGTTCAATATGAGTGTCCTATCCTAAGTCCAGTTAGTACAACTTCGTTTCATCTATTGTCACGACTGCTGGATGGCCACTCCCTTAACAAGGCTTTATTTCTCGCAGATGATTTTCTGTTGTTCTATGCCAACATTTTTCATGTTGTCCGTTGTATTTGTAAATGTAGGTCTGGTAGGGTCAGAAAGTCAAAGGCAGAAGATTGTTTCAGGTGTGTGTGTTAGAATATTACATATTATCACAGAGTTAATCTTGCGATTTTCACGGGCTAAGTAGTAATGACTTTATGTCCATCTTAAATTCGCATGCGATGCACTTCACGAAAGAAATAAAGAACACCATTTTTAGTAGGCATTTTATTTATTTAATATTTTTTACCATCAAGAGGCCAATGTTCTACCTAGTTCATATATTTTTCCTTTCTAACTAATAGATTTTATTACACTATAGTCCTTGGGTGATACTTGCATCAACCAGTAACTCTGTAAGCAGCATATCATGTGTCTACAATTTATGGATGAATTAAAAAGACCTACTCCTTAGAAAATGAGTATATTATCATTTATTATTTGTTATTGAAAGTGTAAAAACAATGGAGATTTTAATTCGAACTTTTAGGGTTACTCTTAGTAGACTCAAAAAAGAAATATCATCAATATTTAACTTACTGAATAAATTTAATTATTACTCAGAAAAAAATAAATGAAACGCCTTTTCATTCGATAAAAGAAGGGCCAATCATATTTTTCTATGTTGTGTGTTCATTTGTAATTCTTTAGAACTGAGGCGATTGTACTCTGCTAATTTGTTATAGGTTACTTGTTAATGAGCATTTAGCGTTTAATAATTACTTGACAAGTAATTATTATTTATTACGCCACATTGATTAGTTAAATGATTCAATTATGAAAACGGAGTCCATATAAATAAAATATTAGTAAATGCACCATTATGTAAAGTACGTCCAAACTCAGTCCAATATTTATTAAAATTCTTCTTAAAAATGATCACCTATTATATATCTCTCTCTCTCTCACTCTTTCTCTCTCTCTCACTCTCTCTCTCTCTCTCTCTCTCTCTCTCTCTCTCTCTCTCTCTCTCTCTCTCACTCTCTCTCTCTCTCTCTCTCTCTCTCTCTCTCTCTCTCTCAATCTCTCTCTCTCTCTCTCTCTCTGTATATATATATATATATATATATATATATATATATATACATATTGAATTATATTTTGAATTTAATAAGTTGTGGGAGAGGGGTTAGGGAAAGGTGCTGGAGCTGAAAGAAAACTTAAGCACAAAGTTCCCTCCCTTTTGTGTTTTGTGAATAGCTACTTGGCTAAACAATGCGAGTATTGTCTTATAGAAATGCGGGATCTCATTTAACAATGATGAAAATGCCTTTGGAAAAGCATGGATATGGTATACAACCGAGTTCAGAGGCTCCTCTGTTAATTAAACTCGCGTTGAGTTCAAAGTGGATACCAGATACGCTCAAAGTGAATAGCGGTCAGCCGAAGGCAGCTCAAAGGACAGATCAAAGGTGCAAGGAAGTCAATTCAAGGTAGACAGCAGGGCAAGCTGGTGGCTGGTAGCAGGGTAGGTCATAGGCAACTGCAGGTCAGCAATGGGCATTTCATAGCTGGTAGGATAGTGAGAGCTGGTAGGATGGCAGACCAGAGCTGGTAGGATGGCAGATCAGAGCTGGTAGGATGGCAGATCAGAGCTGGTAGGATAGTAAGAGCTGTTAGGATGGCAGATCAGAGCTGGTAGGATGGCAGATCAGAGCTGGTAGGATAGCAGATCAGAGCTGGTAGGATAGTGAGAGCTGTTAGGATGGCAGATCAGAGCTGGTAGGATGGCAGATCAGAGCTGGTAGGATGGCAGATCAGAGCTGGTAGGATGGCAGATTGAGCTGGTAGGATATTGAGAGCTGTTTGGATGTCAGATCAGAGCTGGTAGGATAGTGAGAGCTGTTAGGATGGCAGATCAGAGCTGGTTGGATGGCAGATCAGAGCTGGTAGGATGGCAGATCAGAGCTGGTAGGATGGCAATCAGAGCTGGATGCAGATCAGAGGTAGGATGGCAGATCAGAGCTGGTAGGATGGCAGATCAAAGCTGGTAGCAGGGCAGATCAGAGCTGGGAGGATGGCAGATCAGTGCTGGTAGGATGGCAGATCAGAACAGGCAGGATGGCAGATCAGAGCTGGTAGGATGGCAGATCAGATCTGGTAGGATGGCAGATCAGAGCTGGTAGGATGGCAGATCAGAGCTGGTAGGATGGCAGATCAAACCTGGTACCAGGGCAGAACGAAGCTGGTAGGATGGCAGATCAGAGCTGGTAGGATGGCAGATCAGAGCTGGTAGGATGGCAGATCAGAGCTGGTAGGATGGCAGATCAGAGCTGGTAGGATGGCAGATCAGAGCTGGTAGGATGGAGTCAGAGCTGGTAGGATGGCAGATCAGAGCTTGTAGGGTGGCAGCTCAGAGCTGGTAGGATTCTGAGAGCTGGTAGGAGGGCAGATCAGTGCTGGTAGGATGGCAGATCAGAGCTGGTAGGATGGCAGATCAGAGCTGGTAGGATAGCAGATCAGAGCTGGTAGGATAGTGAGAGCTGTTAGGATGGCAGATCAGAGCTGGTAGGATGGCAGATCAGAGCTGGTAGGATGGCAGATCAGAGCTGGTAGGATGGCAGATCAGAGCTGGTAGGATGGCAGATCAGAGCTGGTAGGATGGCAGATCAGAGCTGGTAGGATGGCAGATCAGAGCTGGTAGGATGGCAGATCAGAGCTGGTAGGATGGCAGATCAGAGCTGGTAGGATAGCAGATCAGAGCTGGTAGGATAGTGAGAGCTGTTAGGATGGCAGATCAGAGCTGGTAGGATAATGAGAGCTGGTAGCAGGGCAGATCAGTGCTGGTAGGATGGCAGATCAGAACAGGCAGGATGGCAGATCAGAGCTGGTAGGATGGCAGATCAGAGCTGGTAGGATGGCAGATCAGAGCTGGTAGGATGGCAGATCAGAGCTGGTAGGATGGCAGATCAGAGCTGGTAGGATGGCAGATCAGAGCTGGTAGGATGGCAGATCAAACCTGGTAGCAGGGCAGAACGAAGCTGGTAGGATGACAGATCAGAGCTGGTAGGATGGCAGATCAGAGCTGGTAGGATGGCAGATCAGAGCTGGTAGGATGGCAGATCAGAGCTGGTAGGATGGCAGATCAGAGCTGGTAGGATGGCAGATCAGAGCTGGTAGGATGGCAGATCAGAGCTGGTAGGATGGCAGATCAGAGCTGGTAGGATGGCAGATCAGAGCTGGTAGGATGGCAGATCAGAGCTGGTAGGATGGCAGATCAGAGCTGGTAGGATGGCAGATCAGAGCTGGTAGGATGGCAGATCAGAGCTGGTAGGATGGCAGATCAGAGCTGGTAGGATGACAGATCAGAGCTGGTAGGATGACAGATCAGAGCTGGTAGGATGGAACCAAAATTCAAGGCAGAGGAAAGGAGCAAGAAACTAATCCAGCATTGCAGATGAGACAAGCAGGCTTAATCGCTGCGCCATACTCAACTGGCGTCACCGTATTCAGCCATCTGACAAGTAATCCAGAATATGTTTTATTTATATATTTATTTAAAACCATCCACGACTCATATAACTAAGTAATAGAAAAATAATAGTATGGAATATGAACTACTAAGTAAAATATACAAATAAAAAATTAAACGCATGAAATTCAGTCGACAAATATCATTAAACCCTAGTAATAAAAAAAGTCCGTTACGCAGGGGCTACGAAAACTAAGCGGATTTCCCAAGTGAATTTTTTAGAGAAATCTGCATACTGGTAACACACCACTGAGAGTAAATACAAAGGGTAATGAGAAATCTTTAAGTTAAAAGCGGTCGCAATTTTTGTTTGATCGTTACCAAACTCGATATTTAGTAGTTTTATGTAAAAAGAAAGATTAAGTTCGTTTACGGCTGAAATCGGACCAGTGGGAGGGGGGGGGTTTAGAGGGGAGGATTTTATAAAATTCAATTTATTTCCGTTACTATACGTCGGATCGTAAAATTGTATAGAATCAATCTTATTGCAAATTAAATTTACTAACAATATTGATATATACGTTTATTCTCTATCTTGAATATTAACCGAGATATTTGCATTTTTATTAAGCGTGCTTGTCGGAATTTTTCGGATAAGTTCGGCTGTTTCCGTAGGTCGGCGCTCGTGTAACCTAACCTTTCTTGTCTTCAAACCTATTACTTTGTGAGATATATGCAAATACTTTTTGTTGATCCCCCCCCCTTGTTTATTTCTTGGACTACAATAGTTATTTTTCTTTCCAGTGTGAGGCAGGCACATCTGTTTGTTTACATTTCAAACGCTTCCTGTCTGCAAGTTATTGAAATTGACTGAAAAATTTCTTATTTCCGTTTGTATTTATTCACTTAATATTCACGGTGGTGTTGTGTTAGCAGAATGTAGATTTATCAATTACTAAACTTCACGAGGGAAATCTGCTTAGTTTACGCAGCCCCATCGTGACGGACTTTTTTGTTACTCTAAGTCAAATTGCAACCCCTAAGCCATGACAATAACACTATTCATCCAAATTGTTCAAGAGAATTAATTTTACAAGCCTTTTCTTGGTTCTTATAAAGGATAGAGCAAATTAAGAAGGTTATAAGCTCCCTTGTTTATTATTAAAAGCACCCCTAATCGTGTTCTATATAACTTTTAAATCAAGTCATCAATAATTCATGATACAGAACTCTCGTCCAGTTATTCCCAGCTTGAATATAAATGATATTAATCGATATTATGATGATATTATTCACACAAATTCATTTAAAATTAAAAATTGATTATTCAAACAGCGCAGTTTATGTGGATCTTTAATCAAAACAGTTTTTGTATAAATTAAACTGTTAGTGACGTTACAGCAAAATGCATTAGGTATGCCGAGAACTAAATGCATTAAAGTTTTAACGATGCAACACTAAAGAAATGAAAGTAAAGAAATTCCGTCACGCAAGGGCTGCGTTAACTAAGCATATTTCCCACTTGCTGGTATAACTCACATAATCTCTATTGCTGTAAAAAAAAAAAAAATAAAAAATAATAATAATAAAAAAAAACCTATTTATTTCCTGAGTTATGCCAATCGCAAATACGATGTTTAATCTGACACGGTTAAATAGCCAGTATGGTGAGGATCAAATAACCATTTTGGAGACAAGAACTTAAAACCTTAATTAATGGTTTCATTTCACAACGAATTTGCATGAATCTCGCATAATAAAGGCACCATGGAAACAATATTTGGCTTATGAACTTAGAGTAAAGAGGTTCATTTCATAACAGCTTATCGTAATTAGGATATGAGCAGGAGTGGGGGTTTATTGAAGGCTAAAAACTTCTTAATCTTAGAGAAAATATGTATGTATTTTCTATTTATATATATTTAATTAAATACACACACACACACATATATATATATATATATATATATATATATATATATATATATATATATATATATATGTACTAGCTGAGATACCCGGCTTCACCCGGGAATTGACTTGAGGCTGAATGGTGATGGTATTTTTTTGGCAAGGCTTTACTTTGCACAATATTTTGACATTTACCCGTCCCAGTGTTTAGGTTTAATACCCGTTGTTGGCATTTGTTAACAATAAAATTAATTTTTTATGTAAGTCTTCACTGTCCTCCAAATTGTCATATTTCCCGTCTCCTGTGCATTATGCATAGATTTCAGTTATTAAGGACAAAATATTAACATAGATTTGAATTAATTTTTCCAGCTGAGGTATCTCATAGTTCAAATTGGAATGAATTGTTGAGCTTATCAATATTTCTACGCAAATTACTTGCTCCACACATTGTTCCTGGAGAAATGTATAAAACAAAAGTTAATCTAAATAACAAAGTAAACAACTTTTGTTATGTGCATGTTTGTCGAAAATAAAATAGACAATGAAATATCGCGAATTTTTATTTCAGGCCTCCCATATAATCCCCACTCCCGTTCTAACGTAAAAATTTTAATATAGCTTATAATCTTTGAAGAATTAATGTTAATTCACACACCGAGTTTTTTGGAGTTCGGTTTAATCGTTAGCTCCCAATGAAATAGTTGACTCCCGCTTTAGTTTATAGTGTATATCTCGTTTATACTTTGTTAAAAGACAAACATGAATATGACAAAAGTTACTCTAAATAACAAAATAAACAACTTTTGTTGCGTTCATATTTGCCGAAAACCCAATAGTAAACGAAATATCACTATTTTTAATTTCTGGCTTCCCTTATAACCCCCACTCCTGTTCGTGTCAGAGGATATTAATGTAGCCTGAAGTCTACGTTGGGTTAGTAGTAATATACATACCAAGTTTCATAAAATTCGGTTCAGCAGTTTATGCGTGAAAAGGTAACAAACAAATAAACAAACAGACACCAAAGAAACAAAATGCAGTTATGGTGTCTAGGACATGTGAAACAAATAGTTATCGTGAAATTTTGCGAAAAAAATCAATGTACAGACAGAGGTTACAATTTTATATATATATATATATATATATATATTAAACTGTACGTGTGTATGTCAGAGACCTCCTCCTATTAATTTTTCCATGATTAAAAGCTACATTTAATTTTTTACGTTCGAACGGGAGTTATAAGGGAGGCCTGAATAAAAAATTCGCGATATTCCATTTTCTATTTGTTTTTAGGCAAACATGCACATAACAAAAGTTGTTTTTTGAGTTCTAAAAATAGCTTTTGTTTTAAACATAATACCATTAAATTTAATATCCTAATCGCTTGAAATATCAGGCAGGACAACGTCTGTCGGGTCCGCTAGTGTAATATATCTTTCATTTATAGATAATTAAATTTGCAATAAGATTAGTTTTATACACTTTTTTAATCAGACGTATAATAATTTAGAATTTTCGAAATTCTCCTCTCTGTCCCCCCCCCTCCTCGAAGATAGCCGTTAACGAACTTGATATTTAGTTTTGCATGAAACACTTATATAGTGGCCACTAGAGCGTATATATATATATATATATATATATATATATATATATATATATATATATATATGTATATATATATATATATATATATATATATGTTTGTATGTATGTATAAATGGATAGCCCCTGAAGGGGTGGCAAGTAAGACACGGAACATGTAGGGCATTTTCTATAAAGTTTGCACCGAAAAAAGGAAAAAAACAGTTTTTTATAGGTGACCCTTGCCATAAAAGAATATATAAATAATATTGAGCCCAAAATAAGAAGTATATATATATATATATATACATATATGTGTGTATATATATAAATACACTTACATATACATCATTTTGAACGGATCTCATTTTCGTCATCCACTCGGTAGGATCGATGGACATTTGAGGAAAGTTTTTGAAAATCGCGTCTTGAGTAGAACCTCGGTTGCTGAATTCCCTTAAGAGAAATCTCCTAAAATAACGTCATTTTTAAACGATAGACGGTCTAAATCTGTTTAAATTGAAATTACACTACGAGGTGCCAAGGTCGATTCTCTCTTAAAATAATTGGCTTATCTAATTATGCATAAAAAAAAATATTGCTTATCAAAAATCGTATATATATATATATATATATATATATATATATATATATATATATATATATCTGTCGCTTTAGACTTTCATGGCTACAATCTTGCTGATTGTAGATTAACAAACTTCCCCAAAAGGTCATCTATTCTTAATGTCGATGCATTAATTACATTGGAAAGTTCATGAATCATTAACTAGGCATTAAATTAAAATTAAATAATTTAAACAATGAACAGGGAACAAATTAGGAATTAGAAGTTTACCTTAACTAATTAATTGTAAGGGTATTAGAGTTAACGCGACATATAAATAAAAATTGAATGGCTAACAAATTAGTTATAAAGATAGCTGTTCCTGTTTTGCAAATTTCTATTAATATAAGAAAAACTTGATATTTTAATTTTAATCACTTTTCTCTAACTGTATTCAAAAGTATATCCATAGGAAAAACTACAAGATAAAAAAACAAACAAAGAGAACCCTAATGTTCTAGTGACCACAAGTTTTGCTTGGAGGAAATAGGTAAGCGAACATACCCTAAGGATGAGTTTATTAGTTTTTAATATTGAAGCATTGAAAGTAGTAATTATAGTCCGTCACGCAGGGGCTGCGTAAACTAAGCAGATTTCCCAAGTGAAGTTTTACAATAGAGAAATCTGCCTACTGCTAACACTTAACACCACCAGTGAGTAAATACAAACGGTAATGAAAAATCTTTCAGTTAATTTTAAGAAGCTCCCAACGGAAACGGCTCCTGAATTGTAAACAAACAGGTCTGCCAACAACTCAGAGCAGAACAGATAGATAGATATATTCATCACCGTAAAGAAAAACATGTAATTTATAATGAATCAGAATAATTTATATTTTAATAACTCAAATTTTAGCGGTCCATGAACTAAAGAAGGGGTAGTCCATGAACTTAAGAATGGGGAGGGGGTCAAAATTGCATATATATATATATATATATATATATATATATATATATATATATACCCAATTTTGAACGAACCTCCTTTTCATCATCTCCTAGGTAGGATCAATGGGCATTTCAAGACAAATTTCTAAAATCTGCTAAAAAATTGATAAATCCAAGGAATATTAACTTTTACTTTAGTAGCATTTACTTTAATGTCTAAACGGGAAAGGCATAGCAAATTAGGCACATGCTCATTAAATGTTAACCTTAACTAGTTAATTTAAGCAGGTAATGAGTGTGTTAAGCTGCGGTTTGTTTGATCTGACCGAATTATCACCTGAGGCCAACTTCCTCTCTTCGAGTTATTAGGCCAGCGTTATCAATATAAGCCCGCTCTGTCTCGTGCTCGTTCAACAATAATGTATATAGTACTAAAGTGCTAATTATTTTTAACAAATTTCACCTGAGGGAAATCAGCTAAAGACGTTGTCCGCATGAAGCGATTTTTCAAAAAAAAAAAAAATTAATGATCATCGATCATAAGATGACGAAAATGACGTCCGTTTAGAATTTTATATATATATATATATATATATATATATATATATATATATATATATATATATATACACAGGGTCCGGGAAAAAACCCTCCCTGATTTCAATAGGCATTTGCAAAAAGAAAAGAATAAGAAAGATACAGAGCAATTACTTATATTTGTGAATAGCGTATATAATGCCATTTTACATCAATTAGTATACTTTACTTGGTTTTGAAAATTATGTCCGATAAATGATGTCCCCCATTGTTAAGACATTCACGAAGTCTTTCCCTGAAGTTGTCCATAGTTCTTCGTGTACCTTCCCTTGGAATGGCTGCCACTTCCTGCCTAATGACATATTTTAGTTCTTGCAGAGTTCTGGGACGATGTTTGTACACTTTAGCCTTTAGGTAGCCCCACAGATAGAAATCACAAAGTGATAAGTCGGGTGACCTTGGTGGCCAGGAAATGTCTCCTCTTAAAGAAACAAGACGTCCAGGGAACAACTCTCTTAACATTTCCATGGACCGCCGAGCAGTGTGAGCTTTGGCTCCGTCCTGTTGGAACCAAACTTCTTCTTTCTCATGGTCTAAAACAAACTGGTTGATCTTGGGTCGGAGAAATGTCTCTGTCATGTGACATTAGCGATCGGCATTGACCGTTACTGTTTGTCCATCTTCTTCAAAGTACGTTCCCCACGCACCAAAGTCCGCAACGGCGCACCAAACTGTGACTTTTGGGCTTTTGTTGTTGGTGGAGTTTCCTAGGATTTTCTGCAGCCCAGTAGCGGAAATTCTGTTTGTTAACAGTTCCACACAAGTGGAAGTGGGCTTCATCAGAAGAAATGAAGACAGCATCTGGGGGAATGTTTTGCAAAATGTCATCACATGCAGCCCTGCGAGTTTCATAATCTGAACACTGAAAATGGCACGTACGCCGCTATGGAACAATACCCCCTCCACATCTCTACCCCCGCTACAACTCACGCGGTGGCTTGCTCAAACCGGGGAGGTTTTTTTGCCGGACCCTGTACATATATATATTTATATATATATTATATATATATATATATATATATATATATATATATATTTATATTTGGCTAACACTTTAGCGGTGCCAATTTTTGTTTCCACGTTACCATACTGAATATTCATGCCCTCATGTAAAGCTCATGCGTAGGTTCGTTACAAGCTGAAATAAGACCAATTGTAGGGGGGTGGTTTTAGAGGAGAAAACTTTAGACATTTTCTGGTATTTTTGGTAATTTACTAACTTCTACTTTTTGCTACTAAGTCTAATAGGGAGGAGCTGTACAGGTTACCACCCTTTTCTTGCCATGGTGGGACTAATGTTTTTAGCACATTTCCCTTAAGGAAAATTAGCTATGAGGTCGTACTCATGACGCAATTTTCGAAATTTTCCTTCAAATGTCCATCGATACTAATTAGATGACGAAAATGAGGTCCGTTCAAAATATATATATATATATATATATATATATATATATATATATATATATATATATATATATTTGTCTGTTACCGCTCTAGCGGTCGCAATTTTTGTTTGATCGTTACCAAACTCCATATTTAGTCGTTTTATGTAAAAAGAAAGATCAAGTTCGTTAACGGCTGAAATCGGACCAGTGGGAGGGGGGGGTTAGAAGGGAGGATTTTCGAAAATTCGAAATATCTCCGTTACTATACGTCGGATCGAAAATTTTTACAGAAGCAACCTTATTGCAAATTTAATTTACTATAAATATTGTTATATACATTTATTCTCTCTCTTGAATATTAACCGAGATATTTTCATTTTTATTGATTCTGGGTGCCTAACGGACGAGAGTTACTTTCCCGCCAAAAGCTAGCTTGGCCGTTTCCTCGAATGGCTCGGCTCTCGTGAAATTTCGCTATTGTAAAACATCACGAGGGAAATCTGCTTAGTTTACGCAGCCCCTGCGTGACGGACTTTTATTTTATGAGCTCGGCACTAAATAAATTCCTATTTCCCAGGCGAGAATCGAATTTGCCAGTCTAAGTTTACCTCGTGAGATTAAAGTTGACGCTTTAACTCACATGGCTAACCTGCGCCACAGGGTTACAGTCTGCTAATACATGTTTGATTGTAAAATCATATAGAACCTTTCTTATTGTAAGTCTAATGTTCTATTTGTGTCGTATTAATGATGTTATACGTATATTCTACCATTGCATGAGATAGATGATTTTTTCGGTTATTTAATGCATCTCTGATATTGATATCTTAGAAAAACTGATATGATGAGTCGGATCAAAAAATGTCAGAGAACCAATCTGGTTAATGAAGTGATGGTCTACAATTTTTGTTATAAACACTATTTAGTAACTGAATTATTAAACGAGTTATTAGTACGTTCTTGTTTTGAGCCGTCAGTAAACCTCCACTACTACTTATGTACAAATGTTAAATTAGAAATTGAAAATATATGGAGAGAAGCGTCAATAGGGTGTCATACCAACACGTGGGAAATTTGCTGAGGTTACGCAGCCCTGGCGTGACGGAGTTTTTTCGTTTTCATTCCGCCCTGGGAGCAGCTTAAAAATTGGAATACTTTTTATTTCCCAGTTTTCATTTCAGGGCGACCTGTAGCGGATTACAGAGGATGTCAAAGTAAAGCTGTAGTGCTATTGATGGCTGTGTCATGAGGACTTAGGTGCTTTCCAATTAAGTGAATTAAGCCTGGAAAAAAGCCCCCATTTTCGAGGGAGGCCCATCACTTGAATGCTGGAGGGAAATAATTATCCTTCAAAGGTCCCCGCCCTCCAGCCTCTCACCTGTCAATTTATATGCCCCACCTGTTTGCCCAAGTCTTTAATATTATTAATAAGTATTTATTTTATTGGCCGCGAGTAATTACACCCCTTTAATATTTTTTCCCCATATTAGCAGGCTTCCCCTTAAGAAAATCAGCTATTGAGGTCGTTACCAAACTCGATATTCAGTCGTTTTATATAAAAAGAAATATCAAATTCGGTTACAGCTGAAATCGAACGAGATAGAGGGAGGGGTTCAATGGGGGAGAATTTCGAAAATTTGAAATATCTCCATTATTATACGTCGGATCGAAAAAGTGTATAAAACCACTCGTCTTGAAAATTAAATGTACTATAAATAATGTTATTCATATTTATTCTCTATCTTGTATATTAACCGAGATATTTACAACGGAAGGATCAAAAAGGTCAAACACCTCCACTCTTAATACTTCTTTATTACAGGCAAAGTACTTTCGGGGCGAACCGTCCCATCATCAGTGCTCTGTGACACAACATTTATACATTCAAAAACATGTAATATATATATGAATAAATAAATAAATAAATATATATATAAAAGTCAACAAAGGTAGTCGAATATTAAAAAACAAACAAATATATATAAAACGCAATGCTACACTTATGACTAGAACGTTACAAATAAATATTAAAAGCAATAAACAACAAAATAACTAGGAGATGGAGAGGAACAGACCTAGAGTTGGTTCCTACATTTTTAAGTTTTCAGCCTTCAGCAAACCCCCACTTCTACTCATGTCACAGAAACAATTCTCTGTTATATAATAACCACATTATTCGAAGCTTAAATACCAAATATTGTTTTCAAAAGACCTTTATTATACGAGATGCATGCATATATGAGGCACTCAGTATTATAGTGGCCCAACCCTCTAATTTTTCTTATTTGACTTACCATAGCATCTGTTGCTGAATAATGTGTTCTATGAAATATTAGTGGCCTAAGCCACCTTCTAAGTTTTTTCACTAGATAGCAGCAGCAGTTTGTTTTTAACTAACAGTTATGGCGGTCGTTGAAAAATATATAGTGGCCTAACCAACTTGGTTTTACACAAATCTTACATTTTGGGGTTAGGCCACTATTATACTGATCGCCTCATATGTTCTGGTGCCGCCCTTCTTAAGTTCGCGGACTACTAAAATTTATATAAAAATTATTCTGATTCATTATAAATTACAGAACTACATACGGAAATACTTTTCAAAATAATTAATGTGTTATATTCGGATATATTTTAGTAATTGTTTTTTTTTTTCTCGTGAGAGGTAGGCAGACCTGTATGTTTAATTTCAGACGCTTCCCGTCGGGAATTTATTAAAATGTACTTAAAGATTTTGTTATTACCGTTTGTATTTACTCACTTTATATTCACGGTGATGTTGTGTTGCCAGTATGTAGATGTATGTATCTATTGCAAAACTTCACGTGGGAAATCTGCTTAGTTTACGCAGCCCTTGCGTGACGCACTTTTTTTTATATTGTTAGAGTGTTGATCGGGCACTGATGATGAAGCTCTTTCTTTGAAAGCGCTATGTCGATGATAAATATATTTGGAATAAAGCCCCGTTTGTTTGTTTTTTCATCTTGATATCTACCTTCCACCTCTCAGCACATCCTTTTAGAAGATGTGGTGTTCTTCTTTTAACCCATTAGTGCCCACGAGCAGCTTTAGCTGCATCAGTTTTTGAAAATCCACCAGTAGTGTTGATGTTGTTATTTTTCTAAGTACTTTGGTTTAAAGAGAAGGGGGAACATTCCTTGAGACAATAGGGGTGAGAGGTGGGGTACCTGTTACAAAGAAAAGGAGCTGTGACTACCTGTTTCGCCCTTTTCCCATCTTAGGTTAGTCCTCACTCAATCCTCCTGCTGGAAAGAGCTAAGGTGTACTTGTAATCATTATTATTTTGAAATTTGGATTATATATATTTTGTCTCTAATATTGGTAGTTAATATGTGTAAAATATGAAGAAGAAGAAAAAAAAAAAACTAGCCCAAATTTGATGTTGAATTTTGCATGCGTCTAAAGCTGCTCGTGGGCACATAGTGTACTAATTATTTTCATATTTCTTTTTCAGACTAGAAAATTCTTTAGCAATTGCTGCTCAATAATATTTAATTATTGGTATACTATTGTTATCAGGTTATCATACTCTTCCAAAAAGACGTTTATTTTGGAGTACAGATGAAGATTGCAGTGTCCCATTTGTTAGTAATGCTAAGAGACGTAATAGGTTTGACGATATTCTGAGATATCTCCATTGTGCTGATAATTCTAAAATAGTTCCAGGAACTGACAAGCTATTCAAAATTAGACCTTTATTTGAATATTGAACAAAAATTTTAAAACCATTCCACATAACAACACTAAGGGAGAATCGGGTCTCCACTAATTACTGCCTTACTGACAAAAAAGCTATCAAAAAACAGCGTAGGGGGACTGTTCAAATTGCCACTAACGGGGATTTACTAATTATAAGATGGAATGATAATACAGTTGTCACGGTAATGACTAATACCATTCAAGGAGAAAATAAAACAGCAACAAGGTACTCATCCGAACAAAAAAAAAAATTAGTATTCCTATTCCTCTCGCAATATATGAATACAACCAGCATATGGAGGGAGTTGATCTAAATGATCAGTTTGTATCAACATATCGGACTACAATAAGAACTAAGAAATGGTGGTGGCCATTTTTGGCTGGGCAGTTGATGTAAGCTGTGTGCAAGGTCGACGATATATTACGACGAGAGGTCGTAATATATTTGTTGAAACATTTTGGGACACCCAGAACTGGGCGAGGTTTTAAAAAATCGTATACAGCTCTTGACAGTATTCGAAAAGATAGGACAGATCATTTGATTATAAAAGGTATTTCCAAAAATAAACTATGTGTCCAATGCAAGAGAAGAACCATATACCTCTGCAGAAAATGCAGCGTTTCGCTTCACCTCGAGTGTTTTGCCCTTTATCATGAGTAGAAGAATGGGCAAAAAATGTATATATGCAATTTGTTTTATTTTACCTCCTTCGGTTATTTGTTTATATATATTTTTTTATGTGATTTATAATTTATTTATCCATATTTGATTGTTTTATTATTAGGTAGAGTATTTGTTATTATTAGATAGAGAATTTGTTTATATTATTAGATAGAGTATTTGTTTCAGGTTATTTATTTATATATTTTTTTTTTTATTATTTTTTTATATACATATTTATTATTTATATTATTTTTATACATATTTGATTGTTTTATATATTAATATTAATTTAGATATTTGATTTTGTGTTTTCACCTTAGTTTTGTTCCATAAACATCTGAAAATTATTACATTGTATTATTTGAGTTTCTTATACAATAAAAGTGTTTTAAAAATTATATTGTTTTAATGAAAATCCTAAAATGCTTTTTAATGAGGCAATAAATGCAGGTAGTTCCAATCGAGTGCACCAAGTGCCCACGAGCATCTTTAGCTGCAGCCGGATATTCAGCACTTCCCTTACCATAAATTTTTTTAATTATTTTTCCCATTGTCTATAAAGTAAAACAATAGTAAAAATTAAAAAAAAAATAAAATCTATCGATTGGGCACTAATGGGTTAATTCACTATATTCCGGTAGAAGATGTTCTGAATTCAAACTTCAGAATCGCGGTCTCAAATTTCTTCTAGTATTGTCACCTCTCTTTTAACAGATTCCTCAGGGGTACTCAATAACGAAAATGAGGTCAGTTCAACATTATATATATACACATCTATATCTGTCTATATAGTTGCCCATTGCCGCTCTAGCGGACGCAATTTTGATTTAATCGTTACCAAACTCGATATTTAATCGTTTGATGTAAAAGGAAAGATGAAGTTCGTTAATGGCTGAAATCCGAATAGGAGGTGGGGGGGGGGCTATAGGGGCCAAATTTCGAAAATTCTTAATATCTTCATTATTATGTGTCGGATCGAAACATTTTATAGAATCAATTTTGTTGAAATTGTAATTTTCTTTACATGTTGTTTTGTGTATTTTTCCACTTTATTAACCTAGATACTCGCATTTTTAGTTTTCGGCCTCAGTAAACCCCCCTCCTTGTCATATCATATTAATAAGCATCTGTGATGTTATGAAGCACATTATTCGAAGCATTGATACCAATTATTTTTCTCTTTGAAATTTTACTTTTTGAGATAAATGCAAATACGTGGCACACACGGGAAATCTGCTTAGTTAACGCAGCCTGTGCGTGATGGACTTTTTTTTTATATTACTGTGTTAATAGGGAACTGATGATGGAGCTCTTGCAGGCGCTCTGTCGCTGATAAATATATTATCTGTGGAAGGAATGTCAGACTGTTACTTTCTACTTGATATCTACGTTTTATTACCCAACACTTTTCTTTGGAAGGAATGGTGTTCCTCTTTTACTCACCACCTTCTAGTTGACGTGCTGAATTCAAATTTCTGAATCGCGCTTTATACGAACATAATGTGAGGTCACCTTTCGTTTTGAGTTTGGACTAACATAAATTTCTCATGTGTCCACGCAGCATCGTCAGGCAATCGAGTAACAACTTTAATAAAAATGTAGCATTGGCTTGATGTTCCATTACTCGAAGTGCCACATAGCCGTACTGCAGGCCTTGGACCTTCATGAGATGTTCAGCCAAAGGTTTTGTTTCTGTCTGTATTCTTATCTCGAATATCTTCTTCACTGTAGATAATTCTTATTTCTGTCTTTTCTTTCTTTCTTTTTCTTTTTCATTCGATCTAGGCGAAGGATAAGGTATTAGGAATAGGTTTATATTAAAGACAAGCATGAGATGTTTATCTCCTAGCTCTAATAGACAAAGGTTTTTGGCATCTATACAATTGGGTCGTACACAACTCCTCTTTGGGCTGTCTATTCTTGCACTCTTGCAAGAACCCCATCGCATACGTACCTTAGGCGCAATTCTACATACCTATACGCTTTTAACCTGCCCATTAGGTAACCTACATGTTTTCTTATCATTCAGAGTTGATAAGAACATAGTATTTTATGTATTAATACATAATTAACGCCTACTTGTTAATAAATAGTAAACAGTCCTACAGCAGAGTATCTTTAAACGGGCAATTAAATGAACCAGCTCATGCTGGTATAAGACTATTTTTTATTTAATATGTTTTCATTGTATTAGTTTTATTTTTTAATACGAAATTATATTTTTTCTTAAACAATAAGGAACAAAAATGGGGCTGCGTAAACTAAGCAGATTTCCCGCGTGAGGTATGAATAACTACTGATCTCATCTCACCGTACATTCCTTATTTCTAAGTAAAAATCTGATTACTAGAAGTGAGGTACTAGTAAGTATAACACTATAGGAAAGTAGGAATAACTCTCTTAATTTTATTTAGAGTTTATTTGGGTTTTAAATACAAAAACAAAACATAAAAAAATACATACAACATAAAAACAAAACATGTAAACTATAATATTACAATAAACACGCCAATAATAACGACTTGAAAGTCCCTAAAGGATATTATAAAAAAAGGTGCTAGCACCCATATAATAGTTCTTACCCTTAATATAAAAATAAATACAATTCAGCGAACAAATCAAATAATTAAATTTATTAAAAAATAAAACACAAAAAAATCAGAACAAATAATACTTAAGAATAAATCTAATGATAAAAAAAAAATAAAATAAAAAAAGAAAAGAATCCTCCTAGAAATACAAGCTACGTAATCACATAAACCATAAGAACGAACAAAACGTAATACAAAAAAAGTGAGAGAGTGGAAAAAATGGGGGAGTACAAAAAACAAACAAAAGAACTATTGCAATATAAAATAAAAACAATAAAAAAGAGCACTCCAATAAACAGAAAAATAATTAAATGCATAAATATATGAGTTACGAATAAAAGTAGAGCAAATATCGCAGATAGTCAATGTTTTAACCGTATCGGTTCTACAAAATCTTTCCATGCTACTCATAAGAAAGTATAAATTTGAAATTCCTAGCCCTACCCCTTCAGTAAACTTACCCTATTCCTGGCCCAAAATCAGCCATGGACGAATAAGAACGTTAGAAAATTAATTATTGAGTAAGATATAATTAAAAAAAAAAAAACATTTTCTAGTCTAGGCCCGAAAATGATAATGAATGACGTCACTTTACGTATTTGCCCGTATCTCATAAACTAATAGTATACTGATGAAAATGTTTGGAATTTAATATTCGATTTAAGTAGTTCAAAATATAACAGCTTATAGTTAGTATGACACGAGAAGGAGTGGGGGTTTATTGAAGACTGAAAATCAAGAAATGCAAATATCTCGGCTAATAATAAATGTACTGAAAAAAACACGTAAAACAAAATTAATAGAACATTAAATTTTCCTTAACATTGGTTCTATACAATTTTTCTATAAGACTAGAAGCAACGGAGTTATTTAGCCCCTCTAAAGAACTCGCCCTCTCTATACCCCTCTCCCACTGGTCCGATTTTAGTAATTTTCTTTATCTCCTGGGTAGGACCGAAGGATATTTGAGGACATTTTTCGAAAATCGCGCCATGAGTACAATCACAATAATTTATTTCCCTTAACGGAAATCTGCTAAATGAGGTAAATATATATATATATATATATATATATATTTATATATATATATAGTTATTTATAGACGTCCATTTTGTGATTCTAATGGTAATTGTGACGGATTATCTACAAGGCACTACCCTTTTCTGGCCAGTGTGGGATTTTATTAATGTGTCTAAATAAATTCCTAGTGCATAGGCTGGAGTCGAACTTACTAGGTTTACAAAGTTAGATTAAGAGCAATGCCTTAACCCACACGGCTAAACACAAAAGTAATTAAAATACTTTATGAAATAAAATATATATAATATTATCCTAATCTATTGAAATGCTGACGGGCACAATAAAATTTACATATTTGTTCTATAATTATCATATTCGTATAAGCTCGATTTTTATAAGATCGGCAGAAAGCAATAAATAACCCTAAATCATTTTCGTTAAGCCTATTTGTCAGAAACTTCACCAGTTTCACTTCATTCAAGCCACTCTATGAGTTTAATATAATTTATCTGATTAATTATCACCTCCAATACCTTCAATGAGCCACCTCGATATAAATACTAATTGGTAATTTGGTGTCGAAATCAGCATATTAAAAAATATGGAACTAATCCATTTGGACCGTTCAAAACTTTGTGTATGTGTATATATCTATATATATATATATATATATATACACACACATATATATTGGTGTTATACAAACTATTTCCCTAACTGGAATATTAACTATGAATTTTTCATTAAGATTTTCAGCCATCAGTAAACCCCACTGTTGTCACCCAACGTTAATAATGAGCCAAAATATCATGAAACGTCTTTCTTGCAGATAAAATACCAAATATTGTTTTCATTGGGGTTTTATTACTTGAGATGCATTCAAATATGTAGTGTGATGACGTAATAAATTAAGATTATACGATCTTGACTCAAAAATGTATATTTCACCTGTACCATACTCCGTAAGTTACTTTTTCATCCAACACTAAAGATAGTGTTACTTAACGCCTGAAATACAACTTGGAATAGGAGGATGGAGGGGGGTTTCAAAAATTCAAAATATCTCCATTCTTACGAGTCAGATCGTTGAATGTTATAGAACTAATTAAGTTAAACTATTTATGATCTACAATTGTTGTTCTGTACATTTTCTCTTAACTCAATATTGTTAATGAAGTTATTATTAATTTCTTGGTGGTCACAGGTTAGCCATATGACTTAAATCGATGGTTTTAATCTCAGATGGTAAAACTACAGTGGCGAGTTCCATTCCCAACTGGGCGATACGAATTTATTTAGTGACAAAATTCATTAAATAAAATCCATAGTCCCACTCTGGCTAGAAAAGAGTGATATCCTTCAGATAATCCGTCCCAATTAGCCTTAGTAGCAAAAAGTTGACGTTAATAAATAATAATAATATAATATATTATTTTCTTGGTTTAAGCCTACAAGAAACCTCCACTTCTGCCTCCACTTATCTCACATGGTAAACCTAGAGTGACGAGTTTGATATTCGCCTGGGCAAAGAAAATTATTTACTGACGAAATTCATTAAATAACATCCATAGTCCCAACCTGGCTAGAAAAGGGTGGTAATCTGTAGATAACCCGTCCCAATTAGCCTGAGTTGCAAAAGGTGGGTGTTAATAAATAATAATAATAGTTTTTTAACACGCATACAGCAAAACATATATCCAATTTGGAATTTGATATTTTATATTTTGAATTATTCCATTCTGTTGAAATCTTCCAGACGTGGATTCTCTTTCTCCAGAGAGGAGGTCGTTTTTCGGTTGGAGATCTCTGGAATTTTCCTTGTATTGAACGTTTATATTTTCCGGTCATTTCATCCAGACAATCCGGGGTGTACAATACAATGGGTTTTCCACGAGGTCCATTCTCGATAGTTCGATTTTTTCCCTATCACCACTTCCCAGGTATGAAGGTGGGGAATCTATCATTTAGTAAGTCTATACCCGCAGTAAAAAAAGGCCCGTCACGCAGGGGCTGCGTCAACTAAGCAGATTTACCACTTGCGTCACATATTTTCATTTATCTAAAAACGTAAAAGTCCAATAAGAACAATATTTGGTATTTAAGCTTTAAATAAAGTGCATCATAACATAATAGCGTATTGTTAATATGGCATGAGTAGGAAAGGGTGTTTACTAAAGGCCGAAAACTAAAAATATGCCAATATCTCGGTTAATATTAACCCTCGTTCGGGCGCGTCAGGAATCTTCCTTCTTCGGGCGCGTGTATCTCAGAGATACAACCTCAACCGTTTTTACGGAAGTACTATTTTTAATATATATTTTGCACTAAAATGTGCACTGTGTGATTAGAAACCATACCAGAGGAAGTATTTGTTTGAAAGAAGTAAATAATTTTCAAAATTGATAAGTATTATAATAAAAAAAATCTTGGTTGATAAAATAATCAAGTTGGTTATTGATTCATTATTATTGAAACCGTGAAAGATGATTTTTAAAATATAATTAAAAAATACAAATATCAAACGAAATTGCTTAAATGCACATGTTTTAATCATACGTAATTCATTTCAGTTTGTGAACAATATAAACAAATTATCTAAATATAACTTCATTCAAAAATAAGTAGCACGAAATCACTTTTAGATAATACTTATTAAAAATTATCTAAATTTTAATGCACCAATCCTTTTAAAAATAGCAGTTTAATTATTATTTCTTTTGCAGAGCTGCATTACAATTAGGACAAAGCATGGAACTATGTTGTAAACAAACTTTGGTTTTGCAAATCTCACAAGAGTAATTAGTAAACCTACATTTCTTTTTAGTTTCGCATGGTTCACATCATTTTCTTTTGTTCATTGTAGCGGAATGACTTTTTTATGCTGTTTTGTACTTGAGTTCAATGTATGGTCCAATGAGTCTCTCTACTCTTCAAGTTTCTTCCTTAGTTCAGGTGGTAAACGTCTACAGTAGTCACTGCATCGTACAATATTTTCTTGTACAAGTTCTTTTGAAAGCTCATTTATGAGCAAAATAAAAGAAAAAGAGGTTTATATGATTCCGTTTAATAAAGAGAAACTTAATTGATCTATATATTTATGAAATACAGATTTCAAAAAAACTAACGAGATCGGGCGCGTGGTATCTAGGAGATACAACTGAATGACAGGTGAAACACACGACTCCGTCGAACAAAGTGACACAACTGACCTTGAGGGGGGACCTATAAAGAACATAACTCGAAGCACTACACCACCACTCTCTGCTAGGAGGTGTGGCAAATATTTCTATAGAAACTGTGTATCTGAGAGATCACGCGCCCGGCGGAGGGTTAAAGATAGTGAAATACGTCCGTAACAACATTTATAGAAAATTACATTTTCAATAAGATTGCTTCTATACATTTTTCTATTAGATGTATAATAACGGAGATATTAAGAATTATCAAAATTCTCCACTAAACCCCCCTCCCCAGTCCGATTTCCGCCATTAACGAACACGATCTTTATTGTTGCATAAAACGTTTAAATATCAAGTGTGGTAACGATCAAACAAAAATTACGACCACTAGAGGGTTAACAGACATATATATAATTTTGAACGCACCTCGTTTTCGTCATCTCATAGGTAGGATCGATGGATATTTGAGGAAATTTTTCGAAAATCGCATAATGATTACGACCTCAATAGCTGATTTCCCTCGAGGGATGATATTTAAGCTTCAAATAAAGTGCTTCATGATACAATAGATTACTGTTAATAAGACATGAGAAGAGTCCTTTACTGAGCTCCAAAAGCTATAAAATAACAATATGTCGATTAATAATAAAGTCCGTCACGCAGCGGCTGCGTTAACTAAGCAGATTTCCCACGTGAAGTTTTACAATAGAGAAATTTCACGAGAGCCGAGTTGTTAAGGGGCCGAACTAGCTTTTGGAGGGAAAGTCACTCGTCCGTTAGCCGCCCAGATTTAATAAAAATGCAAATATCTCGGTTAATATTCAAGATAGAGAATAATTGTATATAACAATATTTATAGTAAATTTAATTTGCAATAAGATTGATTCTGTACAATTTTTCGATCCGACACATAGTAACGGAGATATTTTGATTTTTCAAAATTCTCCTCCTCTAAACCCCCCCTCCTCCCCCGGGTTCGATTTCAGCCGTTAACGAACTTGATCTTTCTTTTTATAAAAAAAGACTAAATATCGAGTTTGGTAACGATTAAACAAAAATTGCGACCGCTAGAGTGGTAACAGACAAATATATAGACAGATTGATATATATATATATATATATATATATATATATATATATATATATATATATATATATATAAAGTTTTGTAAACGGAACCTCATTTTCATGTTACTCATTTTTCGTCATGCTCCGGCTAGATTCGGTGGTCTCGGGATCCCTCGGTTTGAGTCATTGATGCCTTACGTTAGAGCAAGGCGCTTCTGCGGGGTGGATGATGCTCTGGAGAACTGTGGGGTTGGCGATAATGTCCGAGACTCATTGGGCTATGACTTTCCGTGGAATGGGGAATGTCATCCACATCAAAGGGGAGATTGAAAACCTCTATTCCACAATTGATGGCGTGACCTGAATGGTGTGGAGGAGGTGGGGGCCTCCTCGGCTTGGCTGGTAAGGAGATCCCACGATATGTCGGGGCGTGACTACGTCCAGTACCTGAGGTTGTACGCGGGAGCACTCCATGTCCGAGTCCGGTTGTCACGCGGGATTGGCAGGAGGACGGATGGCTCAATCAAATGCAGACTGGGCTGTGGAAGAGATGAGACACAAGTGCATGCTGTCAACCACTGCCCGGCAATGCGACCTGCGGTCACGTTAAGGCATCATGCAGTAGTGAAGCTTCTTAGTGAGTCCTTGCGGAGGAGGGGATGGAGGGTCTTCGTGGAGAAGACATTATTGCCAACGAGGAAGAGCTGGTCATCTTGGATGTCACGGTCGTGACAGGGCTCCTTAAGGACGAGACCTTCAGTCAGCTGAAAGTGGAGAAGTATGGCAAGGAGTGGGTGCTAAAGGAATTTGGGCCAACTGCGAAGGAGCTTAGGATATTGGCGTGGGAACCGAGTCCTGCACTGGATGACCCTGGATACTTCGGGGGGCAATATGAATTTTTTTAAAAAGGCCTGCGGCGGCCGCCATAAGCGGTTGGAGCCAAGGACGTAGCCCGGGGTAAAACTGGACCACCGCTGTGTGACGATCTGGTTTGCTGCCTTAAATTCCATAATCAAGTTAAGAGTTTTTATTTTGACATTAGGTTTGTGTTTGTTCTGTGTACGGACTGGCAGCTCTTTTATTTTTTTTTCTTGTGTATTTTGAAGTAATATTATCTTTATTTTATATTTTTTTTTTTATTATTATTTTTATATTTTTTGTTTAAGTCTATTTTAGGGCCTGTCCTAGATGTGTTAGGCGAGCTTAGGTGAGTCACCTCAGCCGGGGTTGGGCTCATAAAGTTTTACCCGTGTGGTCATTCTAAAGGGTGTAGCGAGCCCAAATTTATAGGGGGTAGGCTCACAAAATTTGAATAAATTATCGCAAATAAAATATTTAGGTAGGATCGATGGACATTTGACGAAAAAATTCGAAAATTCCGTCATGAGTACAACCTCAATAGCTGATTTCCCTTAAAAGAAATCTGCTAAAAGATAGTAATAAAACAATTTTTCGATCCAACGTATAAAGACGTAGGTATTTCGGAATTCCTCCCCTTTAACCCCCCCCCCCTGGTCCGATTTAAGCTGTTAACGAACTTGATTGTATTTTGTGAGTGCTACGTGTTAGGTTAAGGCTAAGAATTCCTTTCGGGTGCTAGCACCTTTTTTTTATATCTTTCATCGACATCCAAGGTGTTAGGGTAGGGACCCCTTATTAATTTTGTATTTTAAATATTATAGGTTAGTGGAATTGTATTATTGTTATTGGTATTTTATTATTCTATTTTTTTAATGCATTTAAAAACCAAATAAACAAGTAAAAAATTTACTTTTACATACAACTTTTTTTCTGAGATGTAAATAGTATTTACAGACTTGTCTTAGTCCGCTATGTCACAAATAATCCCATGATATGATTATCTCTTATAAATTACCTTGGATACCACAGGAATAAAGTATCTTTGGGTCTTTATTGAGCCCACTGAAGGAAAGGTTATTCTGGAGGTTAAAGCAAGGATTAAGCTTGAAGAGGGTTCCAGGAACAAAATACCAAACCCGCTTCTCCTTACTGACGCCTCTGCTTAGTATCCTCTCTCTCTCTCACTCTCTCTCACTCTCTCTCTCTCACTCTCACTCTCTCTCTCTCTCTCTCTCTCTCTCTCTCTCTCTCTCTCTTGCTTTATGAGGATAAGTCCGTCACGCAGGGGATGCGTAAACTAAGCAGATTTCCCACGTGCTGGTGTGACACACATGTGATCTTAACTCACCACATATTATCTATTTACATGTTAAAAAAAAAAAAGAAGTGTGAGTAGAAGGGGGGAGGGAGGGTAGCGAAGGAAGAAAACAAGAAAGTATGAACAACTCGCTTAATTCGTAGTTATTCAAGAATGCATTAAATAATTGTAGAACATCAATAGTTTAACAAGACATTTTGCGATCAGACTCATAATAACAGAGATCTTTTGAACCCTATTATTTAAGGCCCGATTTCCGCCAATAACAAATACGTGTTCACTGTTAACTGAAACGGTTAAATATCGAGTATGGTATAGATCAAAAATACATTTTCGAGTAAAAAATAATAAATCATAATACAGTGGAATCTCTGTTAACCGGCCACTTCGGGACCGGAGCCTGGCCGGATAACGAAATGGCCGGTTAAACCGAATTCTTGTCAGAGTAAAGAAAAGTATGCAATAGAATTGTTTAATAAAGACATGTATTATTTAAAAAAATCTAGCATTTTTAAAAAAAAATCGTATTATTAAAAAAAATCTGTAATTTTTGTTTGTTTTTTTACATTGGTAGCTTTTTTAAATGCGATATCACGCCATTTTTTTATAAACATTACATCAACTGCAGATGATTCTTTGATTAAACCACTCCTTAAATAAAAACGAATCCATCCAAGCTGATTTTTGTGCCCTGTAGTAAACAGGGAGCCTTTATTTTCTAGTTTCGATTGCAGTATTTGTGCCTTCGATTTTAAAATGGGGCCGCTTATCGGAGTTCCTCTCCTACGTTCCTGCTGGAACCAAAGCCATAGAGCATCATCTACCATCTCATTCGTCGGTTTCCGAAGTGTGCATCTTGTAGAAAGGACTTTATCCGATTCAATTCCTAAACAAAAATCCTGAATTGACTGACGGTTTCGGCGCCAGTCGTTGACAGTACTTTTTCCCACGCGTAGCTCATCACAAATCCTTATCACTGGTTCGCCTCTATCTAAACGTTCAAGAGCATCTAATTTTTGTTTCATACTCAAAACTACTCGTTTACGTTTGTCACTCATTTTAGAACAAAAATATAACGTCCGTCCGAGATAAAATGAAGGGGTAGACTGATTGTGAGACCTACATATTCCCAGGAAGGGCTGGACACCAGCCCGCGAGCATGTCTCGGCAAGTCTCGACTCCTTTCCGCCTCAGCGTCGCCGACCGGTTAAACCGAGGGCCGGTTTATCCGAGGCCGGATAAGAGGGATTCCACTGTAAACATATTTGAAGTTCAATGGAATCCGGTCGTACACCTCCCAACGGGGCTCAGGTTAGCCATGCGAGTTAAAGCGTTGACTTTTATCTCACATGGTAAACCTAGAGTGGCGAGTTCGATTCTTGCCTGGGCAAAGGAAATTATTTAGTGACGAAATTCATTAAATAACGTCCTAAAATCCCACCCTGGCTAGAAAAGGGTAGTAACCTGTAGATAACCCGTCCCGATTAGCCTAAGTTGCATAAAGTGGACGTTAATAAATAAATAATAATAAACACCTCCCCCCGCCCGCTGGTCCGATTTCTGTATTAAAGAACTTGATCATTCTTTCTAAAAATCGACTTTAGCAACAATCATACAAAAGTTCGTCTTTTAACGCTGTAGAGGTCGCATTTTTTGTCAGATCGGTACTAAACTCGATATTTAAAATTATTATGTAAATATAAAGGTTGTTTATTAACGAATTAAAACGGACCTATGGGGGGTTGAGAGTCGAAAATTCTAAATATCTCCCGATAAAATACTCATGAAAAACTCATTTTTAAAAAATAAAATTATAAACTAATTAGGAAATTTATATCTATCCTGATGACCTGAAAATTTATTGTTAAATTTCCTACATATATATATATATATATATATATATATATATATATATATATATATATATATATATATATATATATATCTGATTTACCGAAACATCATCCCGTTATTTTTATACATTACAGAAATGTTCTGTAATGTGTTTTAATATATAATAATTTTTTCCCTTAGAAATACAAATATTTAGTTAACTGAGCTCTGACTAATTATGACATTGTTTTCGTGAAATTGATGG
Organism: Riptortus pedestris; assembly: GCA_019009955.1. Lineage (NCBI taxonomy): Eukaryota > Metazoa > Arthropoda > Insecta > Hemiptera > Alydidae > Riptortus > Riptortus pedestris. The sequence goes on from CM032228.1 coordinate 19,814,237, forward strand.
ATTTTTGTTTTACGCGTTAGGTATGGTATGACAATTGGACGAATAATGGCTAACTCATTATCCCGTTTCCCGTCAAAAAATAACTTATACATAATTTGTTCCCATTTGACTTCATCTCATTTCCAGTATGAGGTGAAGTCAAAGTAACTAGCAGGCTGTTTTATCCGTCCTAGTGGATTGAAATAAAGATAGCTTCTCGTGGATATTTGTAACGATTAATCCAAATAAGCCCTCATTCCTACTGTTAGCCATAATATAGCTTATAGTGACAAAATTAATTCCCTAAATAAATATATGTTCTAACCTTTCAGAACTACAACACGACACTAGCCCATACATTCCACTGGAGAAAAGCTAAAACTGTTTTTACTATGACTGTAGATCTTCTATCATATGTTTAGGTATAAGGTGTGTTTAGTAATTAATTTACTTTAAATCATATGTGGGCAACAACCGGCCCGCGGTTCGGATCCGGCCAACTGTAAGATTTGATCCGCCCCACAAGACATTTTGAAAAACCCATTTAAACATAAATATTACCCTACTTACTCCAAATTAGGAAGATGAGTACTTATAAATGCGAACAGTTCTTTTCAATGTTGAAAGTTAATAAATCAAAACATCGTACGAAGCTGACTAACGATAATTTGGAATAGTTATTTATTATACAAGTGACGAAAGTAGATCGATATAGATAGATATAAGCATAGTTATAAAACAACTAGTGATGATTGTGAAGTAGTGCAGGTATAAACAAGTGCAGGTTATAAACAAGGAAGGTAATTATTATTATATTTAAATTTTGAAATATATTGATTATTTCCACCAATAATTCATTCACATTTTAATTTATTTTGTTAAAATAAATTCTTACAATGTTAAGAAACATTTAAAAGCATTTAATTTCCAACTTCAAATTATTTTTTAATTTATACTTATTACTAATTAAGAAGGCAATTCACTTTCTTCAAAAGTGATGAAAGTGGTTACTTTCTTCACTCTATTGCAAAATGTTTCACTTTCTTCACTCATTTCAGTTTAGTAATGTTACCATTATTCAACGATTACAGAAAAAATTCTTTATGCATTTGTATGAGTGGAATTAATCCAAACTTGGATGGATTAGTTCCTCGAATTCAAGCTCAAGTGTCTCATTGATTTCGGTGTCGCTATTTAACTTTCGTTGTTATTGATAATTCCAAATTTTACAATTTAATTATGATGTTGTATCTTTTTTTTTTTTTTTTTTTTTTTCATTTCATTTTGTTACTTTTTCCGATAAAATAAACACTAACGAAGATATTGATCAATATGTGTTTTCTTATGAAGTAACCCCCCCCCTCTCTTTTAATAGTAAATTCTGGTTTTCATATAGTCTATGTTGTACCACGGGATAGTTGATTAACAAATATAAAATTTCAAAATATTCCAGCAAGGCATTTTCGTGTGATTGAGTAACAAACGGGCGGACAGACAGACACGGTTTTCAGCTTAAAATGATCTGAAATGTACAAAAAAAAAATAAAAATCAATCTGGATTTGCACAGAAGGCCTACAGTACAGAGATGGTATATTCTACCTTTAAATTTAAATTATTTATTAACGTCCACTTTTTGCAACTCAGGCTAATCGGGACGGCTTATCTACAGATTACCACCCTTTTCTAGCCAGGGTGGGACTAAGGATTTTAATTAGGTTTACATTAAGGTTTTTGTATCTGTTTAATGTTTTAAATAATATTGAATGAATGTTGTTCATTTTATTATGTGTATGTCAACAGGCACTGAAGATGAAGCTGTTTCTCTGAAAGTGCATTTTGCATTAATAAACGTCTATTAGAGAAAAACAGGCCTGCTGTGTACACCGAGATCGATTCATTCCTCTATCAACAAGAGAATAAAAATTGAAATGGTTCCCCGCCGAATACAAATAGAAAATCAGACAAACCTTAGAGTTTTATTTAGGTATATAGATGACATATTGTATCGTTGCACCTCCCTCTTTTTAATATAATTCATTCGGTTTGATATAAAGTTATAATTTATTTTTGACAAGTTAGCCGTAGGAGATAAAGCCTTGACATATTTGATACTATTGCGGCATTATCGACCATCTCCAGTAGTAATTAAAATAAAGCCGATACGCAGAGCTCTCTGATTTAGTGTTGAGAATCACGCTATCCCAGTTTTTGTCCAGGAGTATCAAGTCACTTTCCTTCTCTTTGACCTAAATCCGAACAGCAGGAACACACTTAAAGTCCCGTCAAGCTGAAATTATTTATTTACTTTGGATGGTGATGGACACGCTGTAAATTAACAATGAAATCAGTAAAGTAGTCCACATGTTGATTTATATATATATATATATATATATATATATAAATATATATACTAGCTCAGATACCCGGCTTCGCGCGGGAATACATTTGAGGCTGAATGGTGATAGTATTTTTTTTGGCAGGGCTTTACTTTGCAAAATATTTTGACATTTACCCGTCCCAGTGTTTGGGGTTAATACCCATCGTTTCAGTGGTTTTGTTAATAATAAAATTATTTTTTTTATGTAAGACTTCACTGTCCTCCATATTGTCATATTTCCCGTTTCCTGTGCGTTATGCATAGATGTGAATTATTAAGGACAAAATATTAACATACATTTGAGTTAATTCTTCCCGGTGAGGTACCTGGTAGTTCATATTGAAAAGAATTGTTGAGCGAATTTCTCTAAACTACAAAATAAACAACTTTTGTTATGTGCATATTTGCCGAAACCCCAATAGGAAACGAAATATCACTATTTTTAATTTCAGGCCTCACTTATAACCCCCACTCCTTCCCGTCCCTAGAAATGTTAGTATGGCTTATTATAAGGTAGGCGTTAGTGCTAATACATATACCGAGTGTTTTATTTAGTTCGGTTGAGTCTTTTGTGTCAAATAAAATTGTTGACTCTCGCTATAATTTTTAGCGTATAATACCTTTATTTCGGTATACGACGATAGTGTATATAACAAGAGTTTCTCTAAATAACAAAATAAACAAATTTAGTTATGTGCATATTTGCCGAAACCCCGATAGGAAACGAAATATCACTATTTTTAATTTCTCTCCTCCCTTTTAACCCCCTCTCTTGCCCGTCCCTAGGAATGTTAGTATGGCTTATTATAAGGAAGGCGTTAGTGCTAATGCACATACCGAGTTTTATTTAGTTCGGTTGAGTCTTTTCAAACGCTTGAATTTGACTGAAACATTTCTTATTTCCGTTTGTATTTTTCACGGTGGTGTTGTATTACCATTATGTAGATTTATCTATTGTTAAACTTCACTCGGGTAATCTGCTTAGTTTGACGCAGCCCATGCATGACGGACTTTTTTATTTACATATAAATAGAGAATACGTGGTAAGATAAGATCACAAGTGTGTTATACCAGTATTTGGGAAATCTGCTTAGTTTACGAAGCCGCAGCTTGACGGACTTTATTAATATTTCACACCATCTAAAGTTATTGTAGATATTTTTCACAATTACGGTGGAATGATAACGTTTGTGCTGTCATAGATAAGGGTGCTACCCCTCTGTAGTGGTGGGTGGAGAGATAACTGCCCAGCCTATTAGAAGGGACAGTATTAATTCCCCCTCAATTAGTGTGCCTCACACCTACACAGCCATTGTCGGGGAGGTTCGTGTCTATCTGCTTAGGCCAATTCGTGCCCCGAGTCAATACTGCCTAAGCTAGGAGATCCCCAGATCAGTGGACTTAGGCCATCGACGCAAACATTTGTGCGTCATCCCACGCAAACTAGGAGTTTAGTGACTCCCCCGGAGGTGGCATAACAGACTTTTGATCTTATCCCACCAAATATTCTCTATTTATATGTAAAATACCGAAGAGAAGAATTAGGATTTGGTTGGGGTTACTGAAGACTGAAAACAAGAGGGTAGGAAAAACTAGTAGGTAGCAGTACGTGAGTCTTGAAAATAACGGTTATGTTTTGCATTTTCGATTCCCCACCTTTAAACAAAGAGTATTTAAAAACGTGTTTTTTTTTCACTCAAAAACAAGTCCAGAGATGTTCAATATGACCCCTCCAGACACTCATCCTTTTTCATAACTCTTGCTCAGCCGTCCAGAACTCTTTGCACAAACTGCCATTCTCTGTAAACTGTTTATACCAAAGTTCAATACACCAGCTATCAGGAGGTTGAACACCATACTTCGTTCGAAATGCACGCTGAACAACTGCCGTCGATTCACTTCTGCCGTGCTCAATAACACAAAAAGATTTCTGTTGAGCGGTCGCCATCTTAGCATCGACTGACGCTGACGCCTCGTCAACAGCGCCTCAAGCCAACAAATGAGCAACTAAATGAAACTTTATAGCTCCCTTAATACGCCTACAGATAGTGCCTTTTTTCTTTGCAGCGTTTTAAATTCCTAAAGTTGTGGAATTCTATTTGAATCACCCTGTATATATATTTGTATATATTTTGTTTTGTTTTTTTAACCCCAGCCCCCACACTACTTCCGATTTCAGCCATTAACTAATATGGTGAATGAAACAGTTAAAAATCGAGTATGGTATCGATCAAATAAACATTTTAGAGTAAAAGTAAAAAAAAAAGTTCTTAACTGATGAGTTCATAACATAACGTATTTGAATGTATCACACAAAGTAAAAGTTTGGTGTAAACCATATTCGTATTTAAGCTCCGAATAAAGATGCCAGCATATAACTGCTTATCTCTGAAATATGACGTGAGTAGGAGAGGGGTTACTGAAATCTGAAATTTAAAAAATCCAAATTGCTTGGTTAATAATGAAATTGCTTAAGTACTTAACAAACCTTACATAACAACAATCATAGAACAATAAAGTTTCTATAAGATTATTTCTATACACTTTTTCACTTCGGCGTATAATAACGGAAATATTTCTAATTATCGAAATTCCTTTTTCAGCCATTAACACACCAGAGCGTTAACAGAACCCTACACTCACTCACTCTCTCTCTCTCTCTCTCTCTCTCTCTCTCTCTCTCTCTCTCTCTCTCTCTCTCTCTCTCTCTCTCTCTCTCTGACACACACACACACATATCTTTGTGTGTGTGTATATATATATATATGTTTGTCTGTTACCGCTCTAGCGGTCGCAATTTTTGTTTGATCGTTACCAAACTCGATATTTAGTCGATTTATGTAAAAAGAAAGATCAAGTTCGTTAATGGCTGAAATCGGACAAGTGAGAGGGGGGGTTTAGAGGAGAGGATTTTCTTAAATTCGAAATATTTCCGTTACTGTACGTCGGATCGAATAATGGTATAGAACCAATCTTATTGCAAATTACATTTTCTATAAACATTGTTCTATACATTTATTCTTTATCTTGAATATTAACCGAGATATTTGCATTTTTATGAAGTTTGTGGGACACGTTGTCGGGTATTGTTCGGATTAGTTCGGCCGTTTTCGTAACTGTTCGGGTCTGGTGGAAGCCTCTTCTAACCTTATCTATCATTTCTAACCTTACCTTTTGAGATTTATGCAAATAAGTTCTGTCCGCCCCCCCCCCTTCTTTAGTTCTTGAACTATTAAAATTTGAGTTATTAAAATATAAATTATTCTTAAATCTGCTAAGTTTACGCAGCCCCTGCGTGACAGACTTTTTTCCTCATCGTCATACTAAGAATAAGCTGTTTTATCATGAACCTCTTCATTCCAAGGTTAAGTACCAAATATAGTTTTGATTGAACTTTTACTTAGTGAGGCTTATGCAAGTGCTTTGTGTGATGGCGTCACTATTTAAGATTGTCCCATATTAAATCGTAAATGTCATTACGTCATCAAATAAGATTTTACGTTTTGTACTCGATATTCAACACAAAAGATCGTATTTGTTATTGGCTGAAATCGAAGTGAATAGTGGTGGTTAAGAGGGGGGTGGGATTCAAAAATTCATTATATATCCGGTACCATGAGTAGGATATGAAAATGTTATAGAACCAATCTTGTTAAGCTATTGACGTTCTACAATTATTGTTCTATGCGTTTTTCGTAACTTAAGTATCAAGCGAGTTATTTGTACATTCTTGTTTTCTGCTTTCAGTAACCCCCCTTCCTTCTACTCATCGGTTTTTACATATAAATAGAGAATATGTGTTGATATGAGATCAGAAGTGTTCTATACCAGTACGCGGGAAATCTGCTTAACTTACACAGCACCAGCGTGACGGACTTTTCGTCATCTCTTTTGTAGGATTGATGGGCGTTTGAAGAAGGAAAGGTTTTGAAAATCATGAATACAGCCTCAGTATCTGATTTCCCCGATTCCTTGATTGGTAATCTGATAGAAGCAGAACGCAAGGAAAACAACGTGGTTTATTATCACCAGCAAGAAATAAGCTTCTTATCATTATTGGTTTATCTAACGAATAAAAGGAAGACAAACTCATGTTACTGTCAGCCGTAAGGTTAAGTCGCATTTGGAGTCTTCAGTTTCATTCTTGAGTTTAGGTTTGAACAGCATGAATAAATGGTGAAATTTATTATGTATGTAAGAGGTAAGTCGTGAATATTTAATATTTCGATTCGCGTTCGATCGGCCTATTTGGAGTTTCCCAGTTAAACGCTACAGGTTCTGAGAATGCAGCGTTGCTCATTTATGCAAGGACTTCGACCTCCCTCTATTCGCAATGCCCACCGACTTATACACCTAGCCACCAATTGAGCCTGTCATTAGAGGAGTAAACACAGAAAGTAGGTCACGCAGGGGCTGCGTAAACTAAGCAGATTTCCCTAAGAACTAAGAACTTTTACAATAGAGAAATCTGCCTAATAACAACAGCAGTAGTAAGGAATCTCTAAACCTATTCACGAGGGACGAACAGTTATGGAAACTGCCGCCCTAGCTCTCGGCGGAAAGTCCCGAACATCCTGCCGACCACATACAATACCAATGCAAATATCTCGGTTAATATTCAAGATACAGATTAAATGTGTATAACACTATTTATAGTCAATTTAATTTTCAATAAGATTGATTCTATACAATTTTTCAATCCGACGCATAATAACGGAGATATTCCGAATTTTCAAAAATCCCCTCTCTAAACCCTCCCCCCCCCTCCCACTGGTCCGATTTCAGCCATTAATGAACTTGATCTTCCTCGGATTGCATTCCGAGTTTGGTAACGATCAAACAAAAATTGCGACCGCTAGAGCGTTAATCAAATATTTGTATTCGAATAGGATTCTATTAATATATGGTAGATAGATAAATTTGTGTTACATTTCCCACATGTCGGGTGGGGAGCTTTTGTCTAAAGACAACCATGCGTAAATCTTGTGTGCCCTATTCGGAGTCTTCCTAGTACGATTTCATCTCTTTTGTTGTTTCTCGTCGAATATTTCCATGGACGGTTGGAGGTTTAAATAGTTTTAGTTTGTTGTTCTGGGTTTCGTTCCATACTTGTTGCTAGTTTTTATCAATGACCTCTTTGAGTGGTTTATAGTGCACCGTAGATGTAGGGGGGTGCGTAATCTAAGAAGATTTCCTCCCTACTGGCAAAACACTCCAGTAATCTCAGTCCACTGTCTATTCTGACTGGAAACAAGAAAGTACGAATTAATCGCTTAGTATTTGAGTTACGAAAAAATGCATAAACGAACAATTGTAGATCACCAATAGTTTAACAAGATTGGTCCTCTAACCTTTTAAGATCCAACTCATAATTACGGTTATATTTTGAATTATCGAATCCCCCCCCCTCTGTCTCTATTCCCAGTGAATGAATGAAACGATTAAATGTCTATTATAATATAGATGAAATGAACATGTTCGTGACATTTTAATTGATGACGCAATCGCACAACGAATTTACATGTATCTCGCACAATAAAGGTCTCTTGAAAACCATGTTTCGCATTTAAGCCTAGGACAAGAATGTTCATGATAAAACAGCCTATTATTTATATGGAATAATTAAGAGTGGGAGTTTAGTTAAGGATGAAGATACAATTATTCCATCCGAATTATACTAACGCTGATAATTCAGGTTTTCGAAATTCCCCCTCTAACCCCTCCCCCATATTTTTGCCATTAACCTGATTTTAGTATGCAATTCTATTTTGTTAAATATTTTAAAATGTAATTGTTGAATGCATAACTTGGCCTAAGCTTGTTTGTTGGTTAGCACCTGATGATGGCACGTTAGTGCCGAAAGGCCTTGTGCATGAATAAATAAATTGGGGGGAAGACTTCGTGTTATTGATACTTGATCTTTCTTTATTCATAATAGGACATGGTTACGATCAAGTTGATTTCCCACGTTTTTATCTCGAAAAGTAATAGATTAATGAGAACATTATTAGGTATTTAAACTTGAAATAAAGTGCTTCATGATATGACAGCTTTTTGTTAGAATAAAATGAGTAAGAGTGGGGGGTTTACTGAGTGGTCAAAAATTAAAAAACTAAAATATCTTGGATAATAATCAAGATAGTGAAAAAATAGACATAAGAACATTTTTTATTTATTTATTCATTGTGGGGAGTTCACTGCGAGGCATTATTAATCATAAAAAAATAAACAGTAACAGAAAACACCGCCACCCAGTGAATTTCAGCCGTTAACAGAATCCTCCCTTTAACCCCCCTCCCACTGGTCCGATTTCAGCCGTTAACGAACTTAATCTTTCTATTTACATAAAACGCTCAAATATAAAGGTGGGTAGGGATTAAACAAAAATTGCGACCGCGAGAGCGGTAACAGACAAATATATATATATATATATATATATATATATATATATATATATATATATATATATATATATATACAGTTTTGAAAGGACCTCATTTTCGTCATCAACTGGGAAGGATCGATGGACATTTAAGAAAATTTTCGAAAGCTATATATATATAATACAGTTTTGAACGGACCTCATTTTCGTCATCAACTAGGAAGGATCGATGGACATTTGAAGAAAAATGTCGAAAATTCCGTCATGAGTACAACCTCAATAGCTGATTTCCCTTAAGGGAAATCTGCTAATAATTAAAAACTATAAGGACTAATAGAATTACCAAAATAATTATATACTTTCAATGGTTAAAATTAAAACTAAAATTAAATGAACAAAAATTAGGATGTACATAAATAAAATTAACAAATTAAATTTTCTAATATCTTAAACATTCACAACCATATGCTCACACTGTCTCTATCACACATACAAACGCACACACACACACACACACACAAACACACTCACAGATTTAATATGATATAACAAGATTTCATTTTCAAAAGAGATTTGTTCTATACACCTATTCGACTAGATGTATAATAACAGAAATATTACGAATTTCCGTAATCCGTTCACGTTCGATTTTACCCCTTGACGAACTTCATGTTTATTTATATAGAAAACGTTTAAATATCCAGTCTGGTAAAAATAAAAAAAAATTACTACAGCTTAAAACTGCAAATTTAAACTACAGTTAAGGCATGAAGTAATAAATATGTATTTACACGGAGAGACGAAGTAGTCCTTACGAAACTACGTATAGGTCATTCCCTTCTAACACATGGCTATCTTTTTGAAAAGAAAAGAATGCCTAACTGCAATGTATGCAATGCTTACAATAAAACACATACTAACAGACTGCAAAAGAATTTTAAAATTCTTTTTAAATTAAATCTTTTTTACTCCAGCTAAAATTTGTTACTCTCTCTCTCTCTCTCTCTCTCTCTCTATATATATATATATATATATATATATATATATATATATGTGTGTGTGTGTCTGTGTGTGTGTGTGTGTGTGTCTGTGTGTGTGTGTGTGTGTGTGTGTGTGTGTGTGTGTGTTGTGTATTTGCATGTGTGATAGTGAAAGTGAAAGTATATGATTGTGAATGTTCAAGATATTAGAAAATTTAATCTGTACATCTTATTTAGGAGCAAACAAATTTTTATTTATTCGATTTATTTTTAATTTTAACCATTGAATGAATATAATTGTTTTCGTAATTTTATTAGTCCTTATAGTTTTTAATTATATAGTTTCATTATAAGAATTTTTCTTTATTTTTAAATTTAATGCTTCGCTTTCGTATTTTTTATTTGTTGATTCGTGTTTACTCTTTGTCTCTTTGATAGCGTTTTGTTATTTATTTGAGTTCTGTTCTAATTGTATTGTTTATATTTTTTCTGTTACAGTTTTTATTTTGTTTATATTCACTTCTTTTTTTATGAACAATATCGCCTTGCAGCAAACCCGTTTCACATGTCATAGACGCTATAACTGCATTTTGTTTCTTTCGTGTGTGTTTGTTACCTTTTCACGCATAAACGGCTGAACCGAATTTTATGAAACTTAGTATGTATATTACTACTAACCCAACTTAGACTTTAGGCTATATTAATATCCTCTGAGACAAACAGGAGTGGGGGTTATAAGGGAAGCCTGAAATTCAAAATAGCGATATTTCGTTTCCTATTGGTTTCTTGGCAAATATGCATATAACAAAAGTTGTTTATTTTGTTATTTAGAGTAACTTTTGTTATATACACTTTTTTCGTATATCGAATTATAAACGAGATATACGCTATAACCAATAGCGGAAGTGAACAATTTTATTCGGGACAAACGACCCAACCGAAATAAATAAAACTCGGTATGTGTATTAGCACCTACGCTTTCATTATAATAAGCCATACCGACATTTCTAGGGACGGGCAGGAGTGGGGGTTGTAACGTAAGCCTGAATCTAAAATAGCGGTATTTCGTTTTCTATTCGTTTTTGCGCAAATATGGACATAACAAAAGTAGTTTATTTTGTTATTTAGACTAACTTTTGTGATATTCATTTTTGTCTTTTAACAAAGTATAAACGAGATATACACTATAAACTAAAGCGGGAGTCAACTATTTCATTGGGCGCTAACGATTAAACCGAACTTAAAAAAACTCGGTATGTCATTTAGCATTAATTCTTCCATGATTATAAGCTATATTAAAAAGTTTAGGTTAGAACGGGAGTGGGGGTTATAAGGGAGGCCTGAAATAAAAATTCGCGATATTTCATTGTCTATTTGTTTTTCGACAAACATTGCTCATAACAAAAGTTGTTAACTTTGTTATTTAGATTAACTTTTGTTTTATACATTTCTCCAGGAACAATGTCTGGAGCAAGTAATTTGCGTAGAAATATTGATATGCTCAACAATTCATTGCAATTTGAACTATTAGGTACCTCTCCTGGAAAAATTAATTCAAATACATGTTAATATTTTGTCCTTAATAACTGAAATCTATGCATAATGCAAAGGAGACGGGAAATATGACAATATAACAAAATATGAAATAATAGAATTTGGATGACAGTGAAGACTTACATAAAAAAATAATTTTATTATTAAAAAATGCCTACAACGGGTATTAACCCTAAACTCTGGGAGGGGTAAATGTCCACATATTGTGCAAAGTAAAGTCTTGCCAAAACAATACCATCACCATTCAGCCTCAAATCAATTCCCGGGCGAAGCCGGGTATCTGACCTAGTATATATATATATATATATATATATATATATGAATTAATTTTGATTAAATTCAGTTAGGAGTTGACTCAAATGGCTCAGGTCAACGATCTTGATTCTAGAGCGAGGATTTGCTGGAGCTGTGTGTTGGAGGCCAAGTTTTTTGAGTGATAGTCCACAGGACTTGGGTGGCTGCCAGCTTATACTACATTCCCGCCTAGCACACACAGACACACACATATATATATATATATATATATATATATATATATATATATATATGTACACCAAATAGAATACAAAACTATAAATTCACACTCATTTAATACAATATAAGGGAGTATGTACAGTCCTAGTTCTTGAGGGGGAGAGGGTGAAACATTTTTTGAGAATAGTGTGGAACATATTAGTTATTTAAAAAAGTCCGTCACGCAGGGGCTGCGTAAACTAAGCAGATTTCCCACGTGAAGTTATACAATAGAGAAATCTCCATACGAGAGCCAACAGTTACGGCAAAGGGCCGAAGTACCTTTTGGCGGGAAACTGTCATCCATTATCGGCCCAAACTTAGTAAAAATGCAAATATCTTCGTTAATATTCAAGATAGAGAATAAAAGTATAGAACAATATTTATAGTAAATTTAATTTGTAATAAGATATATATATATATATATATATATATATATATATATATATATATATATATATATAAATACAGTTTTGAACGGACCTCATTTTCGTCATCTACTAAGTAGGATCGATGGACGTTTGAAGAAAAATTTCGAAAATTCCGTCATGAGTACAACCTCAATAGCTTATTTCCCCTAAGGGAAATCTGCTAAAACAGAGATTTTTGAATTTTCTAATATCCCCCTTTAAACCCCCTCCCCCTCCCACAGCTCCGATTTCAGCCATTAACGAACTTAATCTCTTTTTTTACATAAAACGATTAAATATTGAGTTTGGTAATGACCAAACAAAAATTGCTACATGCAGAGCGTTAAAAGACAAATCATATATATATATGTATATATATATATATGTATATATATATATATATATATAATATTGAAGGGACCTTATTTTCGTGATCCCCTGGGTTAGGTCGATGGACATTTTAGGAAATATTTTGAAAATCGCGTTGTGAGTACAACCTGCATTCTCTTAAAATACCCTTACATCTAAAACAATTTCTATTTCACCCCTCCCCATAAACCACCCTTCCCTTGTCCAATTCAACCACTAACGAAGTTTGATTTAAGTTTTACATCGAGTTACTCAACGATCAAACTAAAATTACTAAAGTTAAACCATTAAAACATTATTTATATTTTTCCCTTAATGGAACATAGTTTTATTTTACTTTACAAGATCGCCCCCACTCCCTTTTGTTATCTTGAATTTTAATAGTATTCTAAAAATAACTCATATAATGAAAACTTACTTTATCAGTTCCAACTTACAAATCAAATGATCATCATTATTTTGAAATTTTTAGTGATATTAAATATAAATTAGAAAGTAGTTTCAGGTTTACTTTAACATTAAAGACCTTCGTTTCTGTATTATTTTTCATTTAATGGTGGTCATCATACGAGCTTCAAATGACAATTAGAGACCATCATCATAAATAAGAATGAATGAGTTTAAAAGTTAAAATATATACAGTTTATCATCGTTACCAGTTAATGGCTAGAGAACTGAGTTTCCTATTTAAAATGTTAAAAATTAAAAAAAAAAAAACAGTTTTTTTTACAAGCGAATTTTGTCTGAAATAAAGAGACTCGTTGTTTCAAGTGGTGTATGTTATTTCGTAGCCCAGTGTATTTACTATTGTTTGAGCTAAAATGATTATAAATTTTAAAATTGTAAAATAGTTGTATGAATATATTTATCATTTTTATAGGTCGGCTCGAAAATGTGTATATAATTATTCTTATAGTAAATTCTAATAGTATAGTGTAGTGTAGTTAGTTGCCATAAATGTTGTTACATACATGTTTTTTAGCAGATTTTCCTTAAGGGAAATCAGCTATTGAGGTCGTACTCATGACGCGATTTTCGAAAACTTTCTTAAAATGTCCATCGATCCTCCCAAGGAGATGACGAAAATGAATGAAGTCCATTCAAAACTGTGAATATATGTATTTGTCTGTTAACGCTCTAGCGGTCGTAATTTTTTTTGTGGTTACCTAAATCCTTTATTATTCGAGATACAAATAAATACGTTCTGTTGACCCCCCCTCCCCCTCTTCTTTTGTTCTTGGATTACTAAAACCTGAGTGATTGAGATAAAAATTATGATTCATTTCAAATTACTCCACTAACTGTAGTAAATAGATTTCAATGAATATGTTATATTCAGATATATTTTTTTTAATTGTTTGTCTTTCCGGTCTATCTATATATTCAGCGCTACGAGTTTGACTGTCCAGTTTGTAGACAATTCAGCCGCTATCAGTTGGAGAGATTATTAACTTGTATTATAAATTGGCTGATAGATTTCTCATTACCGCTTGTATTTATTCACTTAACGTTCACGGTAGTGTTGCCTGTGTCTATATTTAACTGTTACTAAACTTCGCGCGGGAAATCTGCTTTTATACGCAGCCCCTGCGTGACGGATTTTCTAGATAAGCTGAACATGAGTAAGGTGGGGCAAAACCCTCCCAGACATGCTTGCTCAGCTTTCACCGGCCCTTTCTAACCAATTCACTTTTCCCTTTTCCCTTTCGTAGCAGATTTCCAACAGATATCAGCTGCTCCTTTTCCTTTATTGAAGGAATAACTTTATTCGACGTCACGAACTCCCGCCTCTGAAGTGCGGCTCTTTGTTCATCTTTTCCGAAAAGAGGGCATATCGAATTTTTATCTGTCAGGTATCGGAAAAGCATTCTTTGAAGTGATAAGAAAATATCCGTCAAGCAGGGGCTGCGTAACCTAAGCAGATTTCCCTCGTGAAGATTAATAATAGATAAACCAACATACTGCTAAACAAACACCACCGTGAATATTAAGTGAATAAATGCAAACGGCAATAAGAAATCTTTCCATAGGCGGGAAAAAGTCACAAATGTAAAAGAACAGATCTGCCAACGGCTCAACGAAATGAAAAACAATAACTGAAACATATTAGAATATAACATATTCATTTTATTGAAAACTATGAACTATCTAGCGCTTTAATTTATAATGAATAAGAATAATTTTTATCTGAATTAATCAAATTTTAGTAGTCCAAGAATTTAAGACGGGGGGGGGGGGCACAAGAACATCCTTGTATCTAGCTCGTATAATAAAGGTCTCTGGAAAAAAATGTTTTGTATTTAAGCTTCGAATAATGGGGTTCATCATATAACAGAGTATTGTTTATGTAACACGAGTAGAAGTGTGGGTTTACTGAATGCTGAAAACTGAAAAATGCAAACATCTTGGTTAATATTCAAGATATTGAATAAATGTATAAAATATTTCGAATTTTGGACATTTGAAGAAATTTTTCGAAAATCGCGTCATGAGTACGACCTAAATAGCTTATTTCTTTTAAGGGAAATCTACTAGAAGGCCGTCACGCAGAGGCTGCGTAAACTAAGCAGATTTCCCACGCGAAGTTTTACAGTAGATAAATCTACATACTGGCAACACTTAAAACCACCGTGAATATTAAGTGAATAAATTCAAGCGGTAAAGAGAAATATTTAAGTTAATTTTGATAACCTGTCATCGGAAAGCGTCTAAATTATAAACAAACAAGTCTGTGAACCTCTCAGAGCTGAACAGATAGACAGAAATGTTCTTCACCGAAAAGGAAATCAATTACGGAAATACATCTGAATATAACATGTTTATTTTATTGAAAACTATTTACTATATCTAGTACTGTAATTTATAATGAATCAGAATAACTTTTATCAGAATCACTCAAATTTTGGTAGTACAGGAACTTGAGATGTGGAGGTGATATTTTCATTATTTCGTATAATGAAGGTCTCTTGAAAACGATATTTGGTTTTTAAGCTTCGAATAAAGTCGTTAATTATATAGCATAGTATTGTTTATGTGACATAAGAACATGATCTTTCTTTTTACATAAAACTATTAAATGTCGAGTTTGGCAACGATTAACCAAAATTGCGACCGCTAGAGCTGTCACAATTATACACTCAACCGCAAAAAAACCGGACACTTCATTTTTGTCGTATTAAAAGCTAATTTTCAGCAATTTTCTTTATGTGGGTATTCTAGTTATTACAGAGAATTTAGAGTCTAGTGCGAAGTAGTTTTTCGCACATTTAAACATCTTTAATTATTAACCAAGCATTTTCTTTAATTAATGTTTTATTTTTATTTCGGTCCAGAATAATGGGTCTTTCAAACTTAGATGGAAGGCCGGAGCTTACGTTACATTGCCGAAACGCTTGGGGTAGCGAAGTCTACCATTCACTGTAATAAAAATGAAGAATAATTTTTTTTTTTTTAAATGTGTTAATTTATCTTTTTCTTTTTTTTATTTTGTATTTTTTTGTAAATAATCAATAAAAATTATTCACTTTTGGCAGATTTTGTTTAAATAATCTATAGATTAGCCAATTATTTTAATTAAAAAGATTAATATACATATATATATATATATATTAAGTATTTATCAAAATTATAAGTCTAAATCTAAGTGTCCGGTTTTTTTGCGGTTGAGTATATATATATATATAATTTTGAACGGACCTCATTTTTGTCATCTACTAGGTAGGATCGATTAGAAGGAATTTTTCAAAAATCGCGCTAGGAGTACAACCTCAATAGCCGATTTCCCTCAAGGTAAATCTGCTAAAATCTTACGATTTATTTTCAGACTAATAATTCCTATGAATGAAGTAATTTATACCTATAATACAATATTTATTGGTACCATTTATTTAGTAAGATAAATAGTCGATAAATAATTAGGAGCTCAGCTGCTTTGGACCATTTCCTGCCTTGAGTAATCCTTCCGCAATTACTGGTTCCAAGCTTCGTTAAGACCTCGTCAGGTCATTAAGCCACTATATCTCAGTTACTTCCTACAGATGTTCTCTATAACATAACTTCATCAAGGTAAGTCTACACAACATACTGTCACGTTTATTACATAAATAATGAACGTTCATTATTAGGGTTCTATTGGATTGCAAAGTTCAGCAGACAGACTTCACAATTCATTTGAGGATCACTACTCACTTTTGAAAACTTGGTAAATTGTTCTTCGCTACTAACCATAATATGCACTGTTCACTTCATGATCTTTGCACAATAGCTTACGATTACACAAATCACTGATGTTCCCTATAATATAGTCCGTCACGCAGGGGCTGCGTAAACTAAGCAGATTTCCCGCGTGTTGTTTAACAATAGATAAATCTACATAATGATAACACAACACCACCTCGAATATTAAGCGGATAAATACAAACTATAATAAGAAACCTCCCCAAGCTTCAGAAATGTAAACAAACAGTTCTTCCAACATCTTACCGCAAAGAGAAACAATTACTGAAATAAATCTGAATATAACGTATAAATTTGATTGAAAACTATTTACTATATCTAGTACTGTAATTTATAATGAATCGAAATAATTTTTACCTCAATCAATCAAATTTAAGTAGTCCAAAAACTTAAGAAGGGGGGGGGGGTTCATTGGAACATTTTTGCATGTATCTCGTATAATAAATGTCTCCTGAAAACAATATTTGGTATTTAAGCTTCAAATGATGTGTTTTATTACACAACCGAGTATTGTTTATGTAACACGATTAGAAATGGGGGTTTGCTAAAGGCTGAATACTTAAAAATGCAAATATCTCGTTTAATATTCAAGATAAGGAATAAATGTATATGACAATGTTATATGTTTATGTTTTATGTTGTTTATGTTTATGTTTACGTACAGTAAGGAAGATATTTTGAATTTTCAAAATCTCCCACTCTAACCCCCCCCCCATCCCCCTGGTCCGATTTCAGCCGTTAACGAACTTGATCTTTCGTTTTACATAAAATGACTAAATATTGAGTTTAGTAACGATATATATATATATATATATATATATATATATATATATATATATATATATATATTTAAGCGATTCACGCAAACCTAAAGTTCAAGCTCGTTAATGGCCAAAATCGGAACAGTGGTAGGAGATTTAGAGGGGGTATTTCGAAAATTCGAAACATTTCTGTTATTATAAGTTGGATCAAAAAATTATATTGATTAATTCTTATTGCAAATTAAATTGACAACAAATGTTGTTACATAAATATTAACCAGTTAATTTTGGTTTTTTTCGTTTTCAGCCTAGAGTAAACCCCCTGCCACAGTAGTTCATGCCACATAAACTATTCTCTGTCCACCTTATTTGAAACTTAAACACCATATATTGTTTTCAACTGATATCTGCTAGATGTGGTACTTCCAAATACGTCGTGTGACGTCACCATTTACGATTTTACGTCCTTATCTGGAAACATTCTCGATATTGAACTGTTTCATTCAACGTTGAAAATCATAATCTGAGGAAATTTGAAAATTAAAATTATCTCTGTTATTTTATGCAAAAATAGAAAATATGAGCGACGATATTACAAGTTTGTTATATGAGAACACTCGCAGGGAAATCTGCTTAATTTCTCAGCCCCTGCGGACGTTTTAACATTCTTCTGGTACAGCTGTCGTTTCCCATGGTTACTGGAGGGGGGGGGGGTAATATTTAATCCTCATTAATACCTGATTACTTTTCTGCCGATGAAACGAAGAATCTATGAAGGAAATGAAGCCCATGTGGGAAAGGAGTAGGTTCTTCGATTAGACGATATATTATTCAAAGAGATAACGGAGGTAAGCTGATAGGCTTATAGCAGTATGCATCTGCTCCTTATAGGCAGTATCTTCCCAGCTGCCTCCAGCAACTTATGCCTTCTACAATATGGTGTTCTTCTTCAGAAAGGCCCTAACCGACTTCTGAAAAATGCACACCTTTTAGCTAATTGGGCGTCTTCTCAAGTAGAACTTCGAGCCACTTTCTGTTCTTATCAGACCAAGCTGAATTTATAGGAGATTTTACTTTAGTTCTGGTTGTGTGGTATTCATGTAACGATTTGTCTACTCGTCGTTCAATCCTACTTTGTAAACGACAAAAATGAGATACGTCAAAATCAATATACATATATTGTAAGTATATATTGTCAATCACCATTATTAACTCTTTGATTACAAATTTTATGCATACCCAATGAAAAATCCAAAGGAGGGGACAAGGAAGTAGCAAAACGTTTTTAGTTAGTGTTAGGTACATGAAGTCTTTAAGTATCGATTTTAGTTATTAAACCAATAAAAAATAGTGAGTACTAGAACGTCCAGTAGACACAACACTAAACACACACACAGACACGTGCCCGCACTTGCGCAAATTTGCAGAGATCAACAATCTTTCCAAGAGAAATGCACAAATCCCAAGAGATCAACTATTGGAAAATAAAGGAAGCTTTCATTAATAAAATAGAAAAATATCAAATACCAAAGATAATATACACTGATGGTTCGAAAATTACCGAGTCTTCCTCCTGCGCCTACTACGAAGAAAATGCCTGCCAAAAATTCAAACTCAACAAATTAACAAGCATCTATTCCGCCAAACTATTCGCAATTCAATTCGCTTTATATCACTGCATTTTGCAAACACTTGACCCAAGAAAAATTCCTGATTTGTACTGACTCGTTGAGTGCCCTATTGAGTATTAAAGATGTATTCACAAACAACTCAATAGTAAAAGAAAAGTACAAAATCAAATAGAAACGCTCCGAGAGTTACAAAGGGTCGTCTACTTCTGTGGATTCCAAGCCACGTGAGAATAGATGGAAATGAAAAAGCAGATTTATCAGCCAGAGAAGCCCACCAACTCGACTCCATCACCCCCAACAACAATTACATCTGCAGAACTCTACCAACCACTTCAAAGAAGAAATTAATAAAAACTGGCAACACATGTGGAATGAAACCCAGAACAATAAACTAAAAAACTCAACTAAAAACCACCATTCCATGGAAATATTCGACAAGAGACAACAGAAGAGATGAAGTTGTATTAGGAAGACTCCGAATTGGGCACACAAGACTTACGCATGGCTATCTTATGACAAAAGATCAACCCCCAATTCGTGAGAAGTGTAAGACAGAACTATCTTAATCACATATTAATGGAATGCCATAAGTACACCTATATATTAGAAACAAATGCAATATTTTCCAATAATATAACGTAGAAGTGGCCCTTGGAGATGACCGAAAGAACTCGATAAATTGAGTTTAATTTTGTAAAAAAACACGAGTTTATACAAAGAAATTTAAAGTGCAATTAATTTGTATCCTCTTTTATATTGTTAAAATGGCGATATGGACGAGGATACCAAAATATGAATTATAAATATTACAGGGCGATGATAATCTGGTAGTTTTTGCCCTTAAACCCTATACATCAACAACAATTGCCCGCCACAAACAATGAATTAACTGAAGGATGAAAACTAAAAAAATCCAAATATCTTGATATTTATTATAGACGAAATATTATTTATTATTTATATAGCAACATTTATAAATAATTAAATTTCCAATAAGATTGATTCTATTAAATTTCTCGATCAAACTCACGGAATTACGGAGATATTTGGAATTTCGAAAATTCTCTCCTTTTAAAAGCTCCCACTTGTTCAATATCAGCCGTCAAGGAACTTGATCTACATAAAACATTTAAAAATCAATACTTTTTTTAATTGGCTCTCATAACAGATTTTCCTGATAAGAAATCAGCTATTGGGGTCATACTGATGACCCGATTTCCGAAAAATTTCTTTTAATGTCCATCGATCATACCCAGGAGATGACAAAAATTAGGTCCGTTTTATATATATATATATATATATATATATGTTTTTCTGTTAACGCTCTTGAGGCCGCTCTTGTTTGATCGTTACTAAACTCTATATATACCTAAGTGTTTCACGCAAAACTAAAAGTCAAGTTCGTTAATGGCAGAAAACGGGTGAACTAGAATCTTGAGCAGGAGAGAGCGGGCAGGCTAGAGGAGGGGAGATTAGAAGTATACGAACCAATAAATTATAATCCAAATTTAATGCACTTATAAATACTGTATAATAATACATTTAAATTCTCTATTCTTGAATATTAAACTGAGATATTTGCAATATTTTTCAGTTTAAGTCTTCAGCAAAAATCCCACACTTTCTACTTCTAAAATACTACTAAAAATCAATCTTAAACTTCCCTAGACTAAAATTCCCTAAAACTCACGATTTTCAATAACAACAATACTCCTGTTGTATAATGGGGCTTTTCAACCTTTATGCCAAGTTTAAAGAAATATTGTTTTTCATTGAAATTTTCTTTGTGAGATATATGCAAATACCTTCCGTTGATCCCCCCCTTCCTTCTTTTTTCTTGGATTACTAAAATTTGAGTGATTAAGATAAAAATTATTCTGATTCATTGTAAATTACATCACTAGCTATAGTAAATGGTTTTTAATAATATTAATATGTTGTATTCAGATAAATTTCTGTAATAGTTTTAATTTCCGGTATGGAATATTTCTTTCTACTGAACTCTGAGAGATTGGTAGACCTGTTTATTTACGATTCAGATGATTTCGCTGTAGAGATTATTAACTTGTAAATTGACTGAACGATTTTTCATTAACGTTTGCATTTATTCACTTAATATTACTGGTGTTACCAGTATGTAGAGTTATCTACTGTAAACCTTCACGTAGGAAATGTGCTCAGTTTACGCAGCCCTTGCGTGACGGACATGTATCACCTAGACAATCAAAGACATTAGAAGCTAAAAAAGAAGAAAATATATACTAAGAGTGAAAAGCATTAGAGAAGGATCCTCGGGACTTTTCCAAACACAAATTAGTCTTTCTGAAAAAGTGCTAAACCGGTGCTAAAATACTAGTTATTGGACCATAATAACATGTTAATGACTTCGAAACAGTGTACCAAAATAAAGTAGATTTCATCTACAGACCGCAACATTTGGATGCGCGTCCACCGTCCGTGGAGTATCATCAATAACTTTTATCTGTGACATTTTTCGCATAGCTCCCTTAAGGGAAATGTCATGAGGTTGTACTCACGACACGATTTTTACACAATTTCCTCAATTATGCATCCAATCTACCTAATAGATGACGAAAATAAAGTCCATTCAAAATTATAAAAATATATAAAATATCACACATACCAACACGTGGGAAATCTGCATAGTTTACGCAGCCCATGCGTGACAGAATTTATTGCATTAAATAATCCGTTAAGCCGTGAAAAGACTTCCAGTTAATCTTGGACACCCTGTATATATTAATTTAAGGTTTTGATTAAAAAAAAAAAAGCTTATTTCACGTCACCAGTAATCAATATTAGCAGATTTCAGTACCTCAAAGCATTATCAGGTCCAGAATTTTCGAGTTTGCTCCAAGATATTACAGTAATAAATGCCGCTTCATGATATTTAATCACATTAAATTTGGTGGGCAGATTGTAGAGCCGTTTAGTTGTATAGTCTCCGAAATTCCTAACATACGGAAAGGGGGCGACCCTTTAAGCCCCCCCCCCTCCTTCAACCCTTAAATAAAATGTAGAGTCCACACGCTGCCGAGCCTTCCCCTGACCTCATGCCTAGCATATTCTGCCACACAAGGTACTACACCCACTAAATATTCTGTAGCAGCAGAACGCCTTGAATATGAATCAAAAGTCGTATTTTATTCCTCTGGTCACTTAATTGTCCAACCTAAAATATTCATGATGAACTTTCACATAGGTGTCAATACCTATTTTGCAAACTGGATCCAGCAAATTAAAAAAAAATATGTCCTCACAAAAGAACGTAAGTAGGTTTTCAAAGATCAATGAGAGTATTCCAGAGGGAGGTGTTAAGTGTTGAATCCCTTGAGATGGTCGGTGGGATGAGGGAAGCACTATGTTCCAGAGGGAGGAGATAATGATCTATCCCTTGAGATGGTCGGTGGGATGACGGAAGCACTTTGTTCTAGAGGGAGGTGTTAAGTGTTCTATCCCTGCAGCTGGTCGATGGAGTGAGGGAAGCACTGTGTTCCAGAGGGAGGTGTTAAGTGTTCTATCCCTGCAGCTGGTCGATGGAGTGAGGGAAGCACTTTGTTCCAGAGAGAGGTGTTAAGTGTTCTACCCCTTGAGATGGTCGATGGAGTGAGAGAAGCACTTTGTTCCAGAGAGAGGTGTTAAGTGTTCTACCCCTTGAGATGGTCGATGGAGTGAGAGAAGCACTTTGTTCCAGAGAGAGGTGTTAAGTGTTCTACCCCTTGAGATGGTCGATGGAGTGAGGGAAGCACTGTGTTCCAGAGGGAGGTGTTAAGTGTTCTATCCCTTGAGATGGTCGATGGAGTGAGGGAAGCACTGTGTTCCAGAGGGAGGTGTTAAGTGTTCTATCCCTGCAGCTGGTCGATGGAGTGAGAGAAGCACTTTGTTCCAGAGAGAGGTGTTAAGTGTTCCATCCCTTGAGATGGTCGATGGAGTGAGGGAAGCACTGTGTTCCAGAGAGAGGTGTTAAGTGTTCTATCTCTGCAGCTGGTCGATGGAGTGAGGGAAGCACTGTGTTTTAGAGAGGCCCCGTGACGGATCGAAGTCTAGGAATTCAAATTAGTCAGACAACACCGATGATAAAGAGGGGGGACCATCTTGTCCCAGTTTAGCTCTGCTGTAATCTACCAAGCCGCCGGATTATTCTCATTTCTTTTCCCTCCCTCACCCTCTCTCTCTCTCTCTCTCTCTCTCTCTCTTTAAGTATAAAAAGGAGCTTCAGATGATCTTGGAGGGTTGGCAGTGCAAACAGTCCGGGGGAAGATTCTGCAGCTCATTCCACCAACCTCCTTGGCTGACTTTCATAATTGTCTAACCATCGTATTCCGTTGTATTTCCTACTACATTACGTCAATTCATATATAAAACCTGAGTTTGACGCTGTTTATTATTTATTTCTGGAGATTAAACACTCTTTTCATCAAGCCAGGGCAAATATTTATTCTCCGAGTTATTGGATAACGTAATAAATATTTAGTTAGATTAGTTTCCTCAGTGTTGTCTTGTTTGTCATAGTAATTTCGTCTATTACTGAATAATTTTTAATCAGTTGGAGTTTCATTCTTATAGTGGGAAGGATTTCTGATTATGAAAATTGAATGCAATTCACTGATTAATTTAAAATTAATATCGTCGAATCTCAAAGGAATTTAAAAAAAACACTTTTCATAAAAATTAACAGTATTAGCTTAATTTTTTTATTGATTATACTGTTCGTACGGTGTTTGAAATGGCGTTCTTTTGGATTTGAAATATTTTATATCTACTTCATTATTCAAGTTCACAATGTATGAATATAAAAGAAAATTAATTTAAATCCAAGAGAACTGTTCATTTTTCAGACATTTACTTATACTATTTTTGATCTTAAACTGTTTTCGCAACTCAAATACAAATGGTGTTTAAAATGTTTTATTCCCCTCCTCCATTCCTAATTCACGCGATTATAACAAAATGCTGATATATCCTGAAACGTCTTAGATCAATTTAAATAGTTGTAGGTATTCTACTCCCAGAAATGATAAACAGATATCATCTCTTTCTCCAAGAAAACTCTCCAAAAATAACTCAGAAATATATAATAACATTGAATCCAAAATAGGAATAAAGACAAGCTTGTTTTCATGATTGAAAGTTTTTTACAATGAAAAATTGCAGAATCATTTGTAAAATAAGGTCTGTAATCTGAAGTAATTATAAAATCTTATTTGTTTGTAAATAAAAAAAAAATGAAATCAATTAATTTTCTAAATTATATTTTTTTCGTTTCAGGTGAGTATGGAGTTTCTGCAAATACCAACAATTATTTTCTTGAACTGTTGGTAAGATATTTATGTCTTCTCAGTTTTAAAAAATGAGTTATGCCTAATTAAGATAGATACATATGTAGTTTTATTTCAGTTGATTAATCATTTATTTTGATCTGTGTATTTAGATAGTTTTGTTTTAATTCAGTTAAACAATGTTAATATATCACATATTGTTGAATTACATGTTATTTTTATTACATATTTTTCTTTCTTTTTTAATTTGCATAGTATATATATATATATGTTATTTGATATGTAGCTGTATACCTCTAAATATAGTGCAAACTAGCCTTATAGTCATTAATAGCTGTTCCATATCATAAATTTAGGTTTGCCAGAAAATAGTATTACTTTGGATTCTTTAAACGTTGTTTTTCTTGATCCTTATTATTTTATTTTGATGCTTTACATATACTGGCGGAGAGGCGATGGTCAAAGGCAGGCGTATGCAATTGCGATATTTGGGGAATGGGTTACTAGAGTTTGGGGTTATCCGTCCATGAGGTATGAAGGTTTTGGGTATTTAGGCCAGTGGATGTGGTACTAGATGTGTGCTGTACTAGGTCAGCGATTACGTTGCTAAAGTTGTAGGGTTGTATACCAGAGATTGTGGTAATTGAGTTCTGAGGTTTAAAGTCAACGAGTGCGGTACTGAAGATGGAGGTACCTAGGTCTGAGATTGTGTTAATACAGGTATGGGGTTCTTGGTCAGTGGTTGCGGTACTACAGGTTTGGGGATCTAGGTCAGCGACTGCGGAACTAGAGATTTAGGGTTTTAGCTCAGCGATTGCGGTACTACAGGTGTGGGGATCTAGGCCAGCGATTGCGGTACTAAAGGTGTTCTTAAGTAAGCTATTACATTACTCCAGATGTGGGGTTCTGGGTCACCTACTGGAGTACTACAGATGTGGAGTTCTAGCTCAGCAATTGCGGTACTACATGTGTGGGAATCTATGCCAGCGATTGCGGTACTAAAGGTGTTCTAAAGTTAGCTATTACATTACTGCAGTTGTGGGGTTCTGGGTCACCTAATTGAATACTACATATGTGTAGTTCTAGCTCAGCCAGATGTGGAGTTCTGTACTACAGGTGTGGCAATCTAGGCCAGCGATTGCGGTACTAAAGGTTTTCTAAAGTTAGCTATTACATTACTGCAGATGTGGGGTTCTGGGTCACCTACTGGAATACTACAGATGTGGAGTTCTAGCTCAGCGATTGCGGTACTACAGGTGTGGCAATCTAGGCCAGCGATTGCGGTACCAAAGGTGTTCTTAAGTAAGCTATTGTATTACTACAGATGTGGAGTTCTAGGTCAGCAACTGTGGTACTAGAAGTATAGGCTACTAGGCCAGCGATTACATTGCTTAAGTTGTAGGGTTGTATACCAGAGATTGTGGTATTTGAGTTTTGGGGTTTAAAGTCCACGAGTGCGGTACTAAAGATGGGGGTACCTAGGTCTGAGATTGCGTTATTGCAGGTAAGAGGATCTTGGTCAGCTGGTGCGGTACTACAGGTGTAGGGATCTAGGTCAGCGGTTGTGAAACTACAGGTGTGGCCATCTAGGATAGCGATTGCGGTATTAAAGGTGTTCTAAAGTTAGCTATTACATTACTGCAGATGTGGGGTTCTGGGTCACCTACTAGAGTACTTCAAATGTGGAGTTCTAAGTCAGCGATTATGTTTCTGATGTTGTAGGGTTTTATGCCAGCAATGTTGGTAATTGTGTTCTGGGGTTCTAGGACAGCGATTGTGCTCCAGGGGTTCTTGGTCCTCGAATTCGGTACTAGAGATATGAGGTTCATGGTCAGCGATTGCGGTACTATAGGAGTGGGAGTCTAGTTCAGCGATTGCGGTACTATAGGAGTGGGAGTCTAGGTCAGCGATTGCGTTATTACTGGTATGGGGTTCTAGGTGAACAATAGTGGTACCACAGCGTTTTCGGTACAATAGGTTTGGGGTTCTAGCTCAGTAATTGTGGTACAACAGGCGTGTGATTCTAGGTCAGCGTTTGCGTTATTACAGGTATAGGGTTCTAGGTGAACGATTACGGTACCAAAGGTGTGAGAATCTAGGTCAGCAATTGCGGTACTAGAGGTTTGGGGTTCTTGCTCAGTGACTGGGGTACTAGAGGTGTGCGATTCTCGGTCAGCGATTGCGTTATTACAGCTATAGGGTTCTGGGTCAGCGATTCCGGATCCAGAGATGTGGGGTTCTTGGTCAGCGATTGCGTTATTACAGCTATAGGGTTCTGGGTCAGCGATTCCGGATCCAGAGATGTGGGGTTCTTGGTCAGCGATTGCGTTATTACAGGTATGGAGTTCTCGGTCAGTGATTGCGGATCCAGAGATGTGGGGTTCTTGGTCAGCGATTGCGGAACTACTTATGCGACTATCTAGGTCAGCAATTGCGTTACTACAGGTGTAGACTACTAGGTCAGCGATTGCGTTATTACAGATATGGAGTGCTCGGTCGGAGATTTCGTTTCTACAGGTGTCGGGCTCTGTGAGCTCTGGTACTAGGTTCTAGGCCAGTGATTGCGGTACTAGAGGATGTGGTTTTAAGTAAATGATTTTGACAACAAAAATTTATTTTGTTGCGTGGTTACCGGACTTCATGATCGGACTTCTGTCTGTTCGTCAGCTGTTCTCTCAGCAAATTAGGGTGGTTCTTTTAAAATATAAATAGCTGTCATTGGCCTATTGTCAGCTGGCAACATTATATCTTATCAAAGCCTAAACATATTTAGATATACTTTGCCCGTTTTTAGCCTATGCTTCATCACAAGGGATTTTTATTAATCATTGCCAGTCAAGAGTCATGGTATTCTATTATAAAAGACATACTATTATGGGATCTGGGCAAAACTAGAACCACCTCTCTGCTTGAATCCTGTCCCTCTAATGTGTGAGATAACGTTTTGTCATCCATACATTAATTCGATTAACTCACAACTAGCGCTGTTAGTAAAACCGTCTCTCGGCTGCTATTGAAATTATTTTACTCGGATTTCGGATTAAATTTCCATAATAAAACCTCTGAATTTCTTCGTCATGTTACATGATCAGTAGTTAACAAACACAGAATACAGAATAATATCAATCCGGTTATCCGACAACAATTGGAATGGGCAGATGTTCTCAGCTAACCGAAAGACGGTCTTTCATGAAAAAATATCAATACCTGGTTGATAATGTTCTCCTTCCTAAGACTCGATACGCAATATTCTTCATGTGTGAACAAACCAAAATATTAAGGAAAATGTGGAATGCTTTTTCTGTGGAACAAATAATTTTAAGATCCAAAGGTACACGATTTGCGACTTATTAAATTGTACAGATAACTAACTATATATGGAGTGTAACTGGTTAGTTTTTGAAGTGCATCTGTATTTAATCTGATGGTATTAGATATTTGTTGTTTGATGCAGATGTACGAGTATACTCCCCCAGTTTTAGGTTAATTTATTTCTTAATGAAAATATAGAACAAAAACTGTACTAGTATTGATATTGTAACCAGTATTGATTTATATATATATATATATATATATATATATATATATATATATATTTATATCACGTTTGATACCGATTAAACAAAAGTTCGCCCTCTACAGCGGTATCAGACCATTATATACATATAATTTTGAACTTGATCATAAATCGCATTATGAGTGGAACCTCAATACATTTTAGCAGATTTCCCTTAAGGGAAATCAGCTATTCAGGTTGTTCTCATGACGCGAGTTTCGAAAAATATCTTCAAATGTCCATCGATCCTACCCAGGAGATGACGAAAATGAGGTCCGTTCAAAATTATATATATATATTTGTCTGTTAACGCTCTAGCGGTCGCAATTTTTGTTTGATCGTTACGAAACTCGATATTTAACCGTTTCATTTAAAAAAAGAAATCAAGTTCGTTAATGGCTGAAATCGTACCAGAGGAAGGGGGGTTTAGAGGGGGGGATTTTCGGAAAATTCGAAATACCTCCGTCATTATGCATCGGATCGAAAAATTGTATAGAAGCAATCTTATTGAAAATTAAATTTACTATAAATATTGTTATATACACTTATTCTCTATCTTGAATATTAACCGAGATATTTGCATTTTTATGAAGTCTGTGGTCGGGTGTTGTTCGGGTTAGTTCGGCCGTGCTCGGCTCTGGCGGAAGCTTCTAACCTAACCTGTCATTTCTAACCTTACCTACCCCCCCCCTTCTTTAGTTCTTGGACTACTGAAATTTGAGTTATTAAAATATAAATTATTCTTACAATTCAGAAGCCGTTTCAGCTGGGAGTCTATTAAAATTAACTGAAATATTTCTCATTACCGTTTGTATTTATGGTGGTGTTGTGTTACCAGTATGTAGATTTCTCTATTGCTAAACTTCACATAGGAAATCTGCTTAGTTTACGCAGCCCCTGCGTGACGGACTTTTTTTGTTTTATATATATAATTTTGAACGGACCTCATTTTAGGTAAGATCGATGTACATTAGAAGAACGTTTTCGAAATTCGCTACATGAGTATGACCTCAGCAGCGGATTTCCCTTAAAGGAAATCTGCAGAAATTAAATTGTTATGTATTTATTATAAGTCCATTTTGGTTTCTCTGGATTCCAATTTAGCAGTTTATCAATAATAGAATTTTGTCAGCTGGCAGTCTAGCGCTTAGTGATTATAGTGTCTAGAGTTTTCTTGGCGTTGTTTATGAGATATGTATGTTGTATTATGGGTTTAAAAATAGTTAAATTAGCAAAACACACAATATACGACTTTATTACGTGTGTTTGCGCACCTGTGTGTTTTGTGTTTACAACAGCCTTGTAGTAGTTGAGCTAAGGTATGTCGGTTCGTAAGAGGACTTCAGTTGGAGTAGTCAAACCTATCCCACTGCAGCTCAAGTGGCAAACATCAGCCCGCTCTGTTTGGCAGCTCTTGAGCAAAACGTGAGTCTACAAGAACCGCCAATTTTCAGAGTCCTTCGTCTTACCCGTCTGTCTGCCTCCCATTAAATTCATAACATTTTTATTATCTTTAATCTTTAATTATCTTTATTACGAGAACCACACGATGGTAATCCACAACTGGGCAACATTTTCCAACACTATAAAATACATAAAATCTTTTTTTTTTGGGTTTCCAGGATTTTTATACTTCTAAGAATATTCACACACGCTATTTTAACATCGCCAATATTAATCATAATGCTATTGTAATCTACTTATTGAATTTTCAATTGTAATATTTTTTTTTAAATTTCATTTAACCAATTTCGTATTAATTATTCTGATTATGTTCAGTCGTCAGTTTGAATTTTAAATTTCCCGCGCTCGCGGGGTTCATAGACCCGCCACACACACATGCAAGGCCGTGGCTACAGCGGAAAACCACATGCGGTTCAAGAAGGCATCGGCCAACAACAAGGATAGGTCAGTTGCTCTCAGACGTTGGGGTCGTTCATACGGCCAGAGGGGCCGTAGCCCCTTTCCCTCCACTACAGATCACCGCTCCATAGATAACCGCTTCATAGACAACCGCAGTTGGAAGTCACCCGTGATAGTCTATGTTTACCTCTACTAGAGTCAACAGGTTCATTTTGCTCCCGCCTTTCTTCTTCTCTGCCACGTGCCCATCCAGATTTATCACCGCAACAAGACTTCAGTGACGAGGAAGTGCATGATTCCCGCTATTAACTAACTAATAATGCTAGAATTTCCTCACGTGCGCAAGTATCGCATGAGTACTCATATATATTATAGGACCCACTGCTAATTTTATGTGTATAGTTATGGCCGTCATATTAGTTTATAAAGTTTGTTTACTGCTAAGATTTCATTTTTTGTTATAGAGATATATTTAACTATTCAATTTCCCTAATTCTTAAGAGAACTCACATAGTTGTTTTGTTTTCTTTATTTATCTTTTTCCCTCATCTCTCCATGAGAAATAACAAATGGTTCAGTCTAAATTCTCTCCCAACTCTTTCTTGCCTTTAACACAAGATTTCCGCCATTACATTTTGGTGCCGACATTTTCTATTATTACCGCTAAAGCTTACCGCACGCCCCTACATTTTGGTGCCGAGTAACCCGGGAAGTGCTTATCAACCGGGAACGAGCTATTGGCAGAAAGTCATACTTCGGAACCGTAATAGATTCCCCGCCTCAGATTAATAAAAATTCACCGCAAAATTATCTCGAGTAATAAAAGTTCAAGATTCCCCGCTTTAGAGAATAAAAGTGTACCGCTAAACAAGACTAATAGAATTATAAAAGTAAATTTAATTTAGATTAATAAAGGTTGACTCTGTACAATTTTTCGAGTTCCAACGTAATAGTAACGAGAGATTTCATTTCCGATTTCTTATCTTTGTATAATTGATGTTCTTTATTTCTTATTCTTGTATAAAAGGTTTATCTTCAATATGGATCCTAAAGCTCAACAATCAGACACCGCTTTCATCAATGTTAATAAAGGAATACATAGAAAGGGAAGATACGCTTCCCAGTGATTTAACCGCCAAAATTGTAGATATCAAGAGCTCACATGCGTTACTTGTAGCCGCCATTGGCGAGACAGTTGTCTCATCCCCTCCACCCTGCTTTTCGAAAATGCCTTCCCTCTAAATTTGAATCCCCCCCTCCTACCTCATGTTCCTGGCTCATCCCCTCCACCCTGCTCTTCAAATGCCCGCGCAAATTTGAATGCTCACCACCTACCTCATGTTCCTGGCTCATCCCCTCCACCCTGCTCTTCAAATGCCCGCGCAACTATCGATTGCTCACCATTACGAACTCAAGATCCTCTTCTTTATGGTAACAGAAAACGACTAAATATCGATTTTATGAGCAGCTAACGCATGAACCACTCTTTTGAAAAATTGCGACACAGCGCCGCTTTGGCTTCATCAATTCTCAAGAAATGCTGGGCTGTCAACCAATTTCACATGCCTCCTCTTCACAATTGAAAGGTTTTCTTAGAGCGGTAACAGAACAAAACAACATACATATAATATATAAATATTCCCGATATAGCTGATATTATCATATTATATATAGTAATCAGGGGCTTATATTATATCTCAAAAGGTATTCAGTTATATATACCTTGAAGATTTTGACGGCCTCATTTTCGTCTTATGAACTAGGTAGACAAAACATTGAGTGCCATAGCTAATGTATCTACACCTTAGAGAAATCTTAAGAAGTTCCCGCTCCTCGCAAGGATACATCCTCTCCCCGCTTCCGGCCTACCGCTTCGAACCCACCAAGCTCTCCACCGCCGCGGCAACCGCTTTTTGAAGGCGTTCGCTACTATTACCAAATATTTTTATTGCCGCAAAGTCCATAGCATTTATCAATTTCCAGAATTCCAGGGGCTGTCTGCTGCCTCGCACTACAGTGCTATTAAAAAAGTTGCAGTTATGCTATAACTGCTTGGGGAACCACGGAGTTCGACACTGCAAATCTTCAAGCCGCTGCCGGATATGTCACCGCTCTCATCACACCCTCATCCATGAGGGCGTTAATCTAAATGCTACCCGCTCTTCAAACAGTTTCGCCGCCCCTCTTTCAAAGCCTAGTCCGGAACCTTCCCCGTCATTCCTGCATCTCTATTCTAGGCAAAGGCATCCTATTGCCACTCAGAAGAGATCACCCTCTCCACCGGCAAGGTACTCCCCACCTCCAGGCATGCTCAAGAAACATCATCTAAGGCTTCCAGCAGCTCACGATCATCCCCTTCTGTCAACGATTCTCAGCAAACATCTGTCTGTTATGCGGAGAGGAAATTGCATAAGCCCCGCCGCACTAAAGATCCTTAGCTTTCCCGCCATCATCACTCCCCGGACTTGTCTCCTCAATGACTCCCGCAATACGGACCCTCAGACCCCTCTCTGGCACAACTCTTGCCTCCTCTAAAGTTATTTCCCGCATCATCTAGTCTTACTGAGAGCTACCGATTAGATCTTCATGCTTTTCTGCTGTACCGCTAAAAGATTCTCCGCTTCATCAACGCTCACAGGATGTTCCCGCTCCAACTGAAGAATGTTTTCCGCCCAAATCTAGGCCCGTTATACTCCGGTCTCTTCCTTCTGTCTCGTTGTCTGGTTCATCGAAGCATTGCCCGCTTTCTATTCTTCCCACAGCACAGATCACTCTCAAAGGTTCTTCCCGCTCCGCACATGTCTTTAGAGCCCTTGTTGATTCCTGCAGCCAGGCCAGTTTTGTCACTCAGAGCGCCGCTTCCCGCTTCGGCTCGGCCATCATTCCGCCCCAAGTGGATGTTCTCGGATTGGGTGACCCTGTGGGAGTTAGCTGCCCTGGCTACATTGCTATTTCCTTTCCAGTGTCGCCAGATAACATGATCACCGCACAGTTCTTCGTCATTGAGTCCATCTGCTCCGCTATGCCTGCTGAACCGCTTGACATTTGGCCTTGGAATTATCTGCATGACCTCTCTCTCTCCTTCGCTGATCCAAAGTATGACCGCCCGGCTCCCATTGACATGCTGTTTGGAGTCGATCTTGTTGCACATATCCTTCTAAGCCCGCTATCATTCATCCCTCTAAAGGTGGCCCTCTTGCTTTCATGACTAGTTTGGGTTGGTGTCTTCTAGGGCAGTGTAGCCACCCATCTCCTCCGCGCCGCATAAGCTGGGCCCCAGAAGTCCAGGATAACGAAGGCAAGACCATCCGCAAGAAGCACAGATGTCGTCGCCGTCAGTGAGTTCAACCTCATAGAGATAATCCGCCTTACAATTCAGAAGACATGCCCACTCAAGTTACAGTACAATGCATACCTGACTCACCGCCTGTGGAATCCATCGAAGTTGCATCACAATCTTTTGTGAAAACGTTCTCCGCTGCATGAAATGTTAACTAAATAAAGATCTTCAGAGGTTTTGGGAATTAGAACCTGTCACTTCCGCCGCACCCAAACATTCAAAGGAGGAGCTTCTCAAAGAAGAAATGTTCACCCGCAAAGTTTCCCGCCAAGGTTCTCTCCCTTGAAAAGTTTACCACCTTACTGGTCAGCATTGAGGCCATCCTCAATAGTTGCCCCCGCTGCCCCCCTCTCTGCTGACCTCCATGATTTGGATGTGCTGACGCCTGGACATTTTCTGATTCACCGCCCTCTCCACGCTCTTCATGCAAAGGAACGTCCTCTTCAAGCTGTGTCCTCTTCTTACTCAATAATGCCGCTCATCGCGCCATGGGCGGGGGGATGTTCAGTCGTCAGTTTGAATTTTGAATTTCCCGCGCTCGCGGGGTTCATTGTCCCGCCACACATACATGCATATCGCCAAGGCCGTGGCTACAGCGGAAAAACACATGCAGTTCAAGAAGGCATCGGCCAGCAACAAGGATAGGGTCAGTTGCTCTCAGACGTTGGGGTCGTTCATACGGCCAGAGGGGCCGTAGCCCCTTTCCCTCCACTACAGATCACCGCTCCATAGATAACCGCTTCACAGATAACCGCTTCATAGACAACCGCAGTTGGAAGTCACCCGTGATAGTCTATGTTCACCTCTACTAGAGTCAACAGGTTCATTCTGCTCCCGCCTCTCTTCTTCTCTGCCACGTGCCCATCCAGATTTATCACCGCAACAAGACTTCATCATCTCTAGGAAGTGCATGATTCCCGCTATTAACTACCTAATAATGCTAGCATTTTTTGTTATCCCACGAATTTTACTCATCTAAGCTATTCACACACGGCTAATTTTGTGTGTATAACATGGCCGCCAATATTAATCATAAAGTTTGCTATTGCTTAAATTTCATTTACTGTTATTGAGATATCTTTAACTATTCAATATACCTAATTCTTAAGAGAACTCACATAGTTGTTTTGTTTTCTTTATTTATCTTTTTCCCTCATCTCTCCATGAGAACTAACAAATGTTTCAGTCTAATTCTCTCCCAACTCTTTCTTGCCTTTAACACAAGATTTCCGCCATTTAAAGTTTGGTGCCGACATTTCGTATTTATTACCTCTAAAGCTTAACGCACGCCCCTTCTGTTTAATATTGATTTTAGCAGATTTCTCTAAAGGGAAATGAGATATTGAGGTCGTACTCATGCCGCGATTTTCGAAAAAATTTCTTTAAATGTCCATCGATCCTACCCAGGAGATGACAAAAATGAGGTCCGTTCAAAATGATATATATATCTATATATATATATATATATATATATATATATATATATATATATATATATTTGTCTTTTAACTCTCGATCTGTCGCAATTTTTGTTTGATCTTTACCAAACTCGATATTTAAACGTTTTATGCAAGACGACAGATCAAGTTCGTTAATGGCTGAAATCGGACCAGTGGAAGGGGGGGGGTTAGAGGGGAGATTTTTGAAAATTCGAAATATCTCGTTACTATACGTCTGATCAAAAAATTGTATAGAACCAATCTTATTGCAAATTAAATTTGCTATAAATATTTTTCTATACATTTATTCTCTATCCTAAATATTAACCGAGATATGTGCATTTTTATTAAATGTGGGCCGATGAGGTGAGATTCCCGCCAAAAGCTAGTTTGGCCGTAACTGTTCGGCTCTTATATGGAGATTTCTCTATTGTATAACTTTACGTGGGAAATCTGCTTAGTTTACGCAACCCCTGCATGGCGGACTTCTTATTATAATAACTATGTTAAACAATGAATTAAGCATACAATATTTTTTGTTTTTATAAATTATTTTTCTTGATGTATTTATGACTTATACTAAATGGTTATTTTCCGTCTTTATTACTAGTGTGTAATTCTTTTTTTTTCTGCATTTATTACTTATTCGCAGATTTCCCTTAAGGGAAATCAGCTATTGAGGTCGTACTCATGACGGAATTTTCGAAAAATTTCTTCAAATGTCCATCGATGCTACCCAGGAAATGACGAAAATGAGGTCCGTTCAAAACTATATATATATATATATATATATATATATATTTGTCTGTTAACACTCTACTGCGGTCGCAATTTTTGTTTAATCGTCACCAAACTCGGTATTTAATCGTTTTATGTAAAAAGGCAGATCAAGTTCGTTCACGGCTGAAATCGGACCGGGGGGTGGGGGGGTTTGAGAGGGGGGGATTTTCAAAGATTCAAAATATCTCCGTTATTATGCATCGGATCGAAAAATTGTATAGAACCAATCTTATTGGAAATTAAATTTACTATAAATATTGTTATATGCATTTATTCTCTATCTTGAATATTAACCGAGATATTTGCATTTGTAATCTGCATGTTCCGACTTTCCGCCGAGAGCTCTGGTGGCCATTTCCATAACTATTCGTCCCTCGTGAATAGGTTTAGAGGTTAGGTTAACTGTTTTTTGGGGCTAGAAACTACTGGGTTAATACGCCCTAAATAATGTTTTAGGTTTAGAGGTTTCTTACTACTACAGTTGTTATTAGGCAGATTTCTCTATTGTAAAACTTCACGTGGGAAATCTGCTTAGTTTACGCAGCCCCTGCGTGACGGACTTTTTTAATTTTTACTTGTTGCGTTTATTTAGTAACTCATTTTCCTTAATTATTTAAATAGTGAAATTTTTAAATGAATGTGTACCTGTGTTTCCCAGTTATGGGCCTGTGGACGGGATCTAAGAAAGTCATAATCATCAGTCATCTCAAGAGGCTGTCAGACGTTCACGAGACTTCCGGTCATCCCCAAGGCAGGGGTTAGCTCTGGTAGCTAACTCTTGAACTAATGCTCTTCATGGCGGGGATAGAAGCTTCATGTATTAGCAGAAATCCACATTTAATGAAAATCAGTTTTCTTTTCGAAAAAATTTCCTCTAATGTCCATCAATCCTACATAGAAGATTATGGAAATAAAGTCGGTTTATATATATATATATATATATATTCTTCTTATTCTGGGACTAATATTTTTATATATTCTTCATAGTTTTAAGGCAAGGGCCACTAATAAAAAACATTTTCTCGCTCAAACTTTATTCATACTGCCCTACATATTTCGTGGTTTATATACCACCTCTTCAGGGGCTGTCCATCTCTGAAGTACTCGTTCCTCTCTTACGTTCGTTGCGACTGTCCTCATTGAGGAGGTAGTTGAAAAGCATATAAGTCGGAGGTGGTATATAAACCACGAGACATGTAGGTCAGTATCAATGAAGTTTGAGTGAAAAAATGTTTTTTTTTTTTCTGTAATCGTTGAATAATGGTAACTTTACTAAACTGAAATGAGTGAAGAAAGTGAAACATTTTGCAATAGAGTGAAGAAAGTGAATTGCCTTCTTAATTAGTAATAAGTATAAATTAAAAAATAATTTGAAGTGGGAAATTAAATGCTTTTAAATGTTTCTTAACATTGTAAGACTTTATTTTAACAAAATAAATTGAAATGTGAATGAATTATTGGTGGAAATAATATATTTTAAAATTTAAATATAATAATAATAACCTTTCTTGTTTATAACCTGCACTTGTTTATAACTGCACTACTTCACAATCATCACTAGTTGTTTTATAACTATGCTTATAACCTTTCACAACCATGCTTATAACCTACCAACAACATACGTCGTTTATAATCTTCACAACATCCTAATTTTGTTCATATTCTGGTTAGATCTTAGAATTTACAACTCTCGTGAAATTACCACACTCGCTTCGCTCGAGTTGTAAAATGATCTACTTTCGTCACTTGTATAATAAATAACTATTTATTGTTGACCCTTGCCAAGAAAAAAATGAAGAAAATATATAAGCTCAATTGGTCGCAATTTTCGTTTTATCATTATCACATCTGTATATATAAGAGTTTCTTGTAAAACTAAAAATCAGATTCGTTAACGGCTAAAATCGGACCTAAGGGGAAATTTCGAAAATTCAATATATCTCCGTACTGAAAATATCTCAGTTATTTTAGGTTGGATCGAAATATTGCATTTAACTAATCTCATTTTAAATTTAATTGTTGTGTCTATAATGAATATTAACCAAAATACTTGGATTGATAAGTTTTAAGTGTGTAGTAAGCCCCCACTCCTGCTCAAATCATATTAACAATAAGCTGTTATGTCATAAATCTCTTTATTCGTTGTTGCAATGACGTCATCAGTAAAAATTTTACATTCTTGTCTCGAGAATGAATATTGGACGCGATCTGCACTAAACTCGATGCTATTTTACCGAGCCAGTCAACACTACAGATCATATTTGTTAATGGCTTATAACAGAACTGGAATAGCGGTCGTTAGAGTTAAAAATATATTTTAGATCACATTTTCGAGTGTATTTCGCACAATAAAGTCCTTAAAGAGGTTTATGACGTAATAGCTTCTTGTTAATAAAAAAAGTCCGTCACGCAGGGGCTGCGTAAACTAAGCAGATTTCCCACGTGAAATTTCTCTATTGTAAAACTTCACGTGGGAAATCTGCTTAGTGAAGTTTTACAATAGAGAAATTTCATGAGAGCCGAGCTAGTCAAAGAAACGGCCGAACTAGCTTTTGGCGGGAAAGTAACTCTCGTCCGTTAGGCTCCGAGATTAAATTAAAAACAATTCAATCTCAAAAAACAACAAGAACACAAAAGATGGACTTACCTTTAATTATTGCAGTGCTCTGAACACTTATTACACCAACACTAAACAGTACCACAGCATATCCATTATTTGTAAGACTTAATACTGCTGAGAATATTAAGTAAACAAATAAAGGGCAAGTCAAATGGTAAGAACCTTCCTGATAG